>JACJUM010005601.1:12553045-12859076 GCA_020976665.1 Heortia vitessoides
AATACTGGGCTAAATTACCCTTTCCTTGAGGAGACCTATGCCCAGCAGTGGACTTCCATTGGCTAATATGACGAGATATATAAGCTTTATTTATGTTGGAATATTTAATTCGGGACTGCCAAAATTGCAGAGTAGCTAGTTTATTATTGGACCGACGATATGAAGTATAATACAATCATCTTGCAATGCTGCCAAAGAATGCGGTGGCAGTGTTATTAAAATAATTGCGTGTGGTGTGAACAAGGTTTTTCCGTTGACCCAAATACCTGCATGTGATATATTAAGTTTATTATAATCCATGTGTCGTATATAATTTAAATTTATTACGACATGGACTTCCTAGCTATGATTTTAATTAAAGGTTTGCCTCACGTAAACTTATTTATTGGCGACACTAATTTTAATACGACAAAAGCTATAAAAATTAAAACTTAAATTTCTTTAAAGAACATGTTACTCGATAATTAGGAAATGAATTCAAAAGAATCTCTACCGGTTCATCATATCAGCCATTGAAAGTCCACTGCTGGACATAGGCCTCCCCATGATTAGGGGAATTTTGCTAATTACTTCCGCGTGGGGCAAGCGGGTTGGCAATCGCAGTGCGCAGCTTTCACAATGGAAATGCTGCTGCTCATCCCCGTCCTTGAGCTCCACTGTTTCGGATGGATACACCGCCATCTGTGGGTTCTGGTACCTCAGTCGTCTCTTAGGACACCTGTTACAGTGGAAGGTGGGTAAGGGAGAGTACTATTCTATGCTGCCGGTACCTCACGGCATTCAATGGTTGCATTCATCATTTTAGTCGTAACGCGTCCAGTGCTGGACATAGACGTCCTCCAAATATGCCCAACAGGACTGATTCAAATAATGCGTCCTGCGTGATCTTGGGATTTTGGTTTTTTTATTTAGTTTTCTGGAACAAGGTTACGTTCATTCGAGATATCTTTATTTCTGACTCGATCACGCAAAGAGACTCAGACTTTAAATTAAAAAGACCTATACTTTTGTTTTCTATATGCATGCAATATGTGGATATGTGATGCAGGATGCGTCGGCAGAAGAAAGAATTCATCTTCAGTGTGTTATCAAACTTGTAGCCTCAGATTGTTATACGCAGTAATCTTCATTTTCCTCTCATTCTTACAATAGGGACATAGTTTTTTCCGCTTCTTCAGGAATAAGAGTGAAACGCAGATGACCTTTGTTAGCCTCATTTGATTAAACCATGCATTATTATTGTCATGTTACTCAATTTTCCCGAGGGAACCCTGCCGTTGTTCCGCGCTCCAGTAAAGCAATTTGCCGGGAAGTGACGGGGTCGCCTCAGTGTGAGTTGCACGTAAATACTTTATCGTCTTTATCGCGCGAATATAGTCGCTAAGAGAAATTAAATTTAGCTATGTACTTAGTTCGACTACTACGTCTGCTAGACGTGCCAGTCGAACTAAGAGATGAAGTTTTAATAGACCGGTTCGACAGATAAGCCTATAGTCCGCAGGATTGTAAGCGTCACCTCAGCTTATAGACGTTGACGGCGCCAAACTTATGACTTAAAAATAATTATGTCACATTACCAAAAAACTTCACTAACTCTCTCACCCTTCAAACCGGAATAGGGTAAAAGCCGGCTAATTGCCTCGGACGGATACATACCACAGTTTCAAATGCTCTATATTAGATGTATTGACAGTGTTTTTTTTATCATAATTAAAAGCGTCCCCCGCGTAGGCCTGAATGCCGCATAAGCCGTTGAGGTAGGCGCCGTGATTTGTCCGTGTGAGGAAACATCTTCCGTGGCGATACTTTGACTAGCGTCAGAATTATATTGGTAAGTAATCTCTGTTAAATATTTTTATAACAGATTGCGTTTTTAGTCCAAAATATATTTCTTTCAGTGCATTAGAGTTTAAATTTCACTGTTTATTAGGTTTTATTGTTAGATATGTTTAATTTATTTCGTAAATATAAAGGGCAAGTATCCCTATCAAATCAGATAGTTGCCCTATTGTCTTTTGCGGATTGTTGCCCTGCAGCAACTATCCGTAACTATATATTTTCAATAAGCAAAGACAGATTTTTTTTCTTAGTTTTTTTTTCCATTTGCTTTTACAATTTTCTCTTGGTGATTTTTTACTTGGTTTTACTATAGTTTATCTTCAATAAAATAAATATAGAAAGCCAGGTGTGGTGCCGCGCCAAATCAACTGGACAGAAGATAGTTTAACACTTGCGTTCGAAGAACTAAATAAAAAATAAAAAAGTATCAACGAAATATCCAGGATTTATGGCATATCCTCTCGAACATTAAGAAGACGGTATAAAAAAAGAAACCAGCTACTATAAAAAATTAAAAAAAAAATCAAAACTAAATAGAGATATTCCTAGCAGTAAATCAGAATCAGATAGCACAGATTTTATTGAACTGACTGAAGGAAGAGCTCTAAGTTCAGTTCTAACAGTGAAAATGAAGAAAATGTTATAAGTTCAAAAATATCTAAAGTAAAAGCAACTAAAGGGCTAATAATCAAAGGCAAAATAAAAAAAATTATCTATTGTAGACACTGAAAACATATTAAAAGTAAACAATGTTAATTCAAAAATAAAAAATACCAAGAAAGAAGTTTCAGTTCATGATTATTGTGTACAATGTTTGTTTTATGGAAATTTTTTGGAATTGGAAAATTTTAATTTAACTAAATCGAAATCAGATTGGATTAAATGTCAAATGTGTCTAATGTGGTTGCATGAAACTTATTCTACACTCAAAAACCATTGCATGATGTGGCAGATGTGGCAAGTCGAAAAGCTTGACTTCTGGTGATAATCAAAGTTAATGTCAAAGTTGATTATCATATTTTTAATATTTAAGATAAATACTAATATATAATTAAAATATTACATGTTCACTTACTTTCAATTTAAAACCTTAGTATTTTTAAATGTTGATTAGGTAATAATTTAACTTCTCCTAGTACTTAGTACATAATAAAGTATCTCAGTAAGTTATAAGGACTGAATACTTACTTAATAGAGGCTAATGCAAAGTTAATTTTAATTTTGTTTATTGTTCTATGTTCAAAATAAATGATAATATTACATTTTAATTTTGGACACTTATTTACTGTCTATTATTATTATTATTATTTTTTAGAGTCTATTATCGTTATAATTTAACTTTAAATAAAACTTAATAAAAGATTGTATTTAATAATGAAAACTGATTATTTAAATAAATATACGTTTATTTTTATTAAAAAAAAAACGAACGGGCATCTATCTTCACATTGGGCAAGTATCCCCCTAACCATTTTTAATGTTAGGTTAGTATCCGCTATAGTAGGCATCTATGCTCTTTTTCTTAAAATTTAAAATATTTATATTTTTTTAATAGTCCGGGTATGTTAAAAGATTTATGAACTATGTTTGAGAATACACTTAAATATAAAAATTATTGGTACAAATTTTTAAAGGGGTTATTTAAAGAGTGTATTGTGTATAATTTGGAGGTAAAAACACGTAAGAATGATCTATCTACGACAACGAACTTTGTATAAGGCCGACTCATACAGAGGCTTATTGCTTGTTTGTTGACTTATTTTAATAAATAAATAAATATATTATAAAACCCTTGGCTAATAATAATTACCAGATAGATTTTCATACGATATCGTACTCATTAGTAGAGTTTAAATGTACAATTCATTAATATTTAATATAAGTTGGGTGTTTTATTAGGCGATTATTGACCACTTCAGAAAAAAACATACCTACTACAATATAATGAAGGTTCGAAATCATTAGTTGTTAAAAAACTTTTATCACTATCTGTTTTTGGCAGGGTTTTTTTATGGTGGCTGGATATATTTGTATACTACTTCCCGCGGTTTCACTCGCGTAGTTTCCGTTTCCCCGAGGATACAGAGAAAAAATTAGGACATTATCTTTTATTATTTGCTTTTGAATTTGAAATTTAGATAAGAATTTAGTTTAAAAGTATATGTCTATTTAATATACACTATTTGTTATTTATTGAAGAAGTAACTCTAAATAATATTCATTTATATTAAAACAATGAGTTTTCAGCGAACAACTTGTGGTTTGTTCTTTGACAGCTATAAACAGGTGATGTGCGAATAAAAAATAAAATTTTATATTATACATAATTAATAGCAAATGTTTTTGTTGATAAGCAGCAGATAAGCAATTTAAAAATAATACAAATTTTGTAGTTAAAAACATAAAATGATAGCGAAAGCCGATAAAGGTTGGCGGAGATATTTTCTAAGTCATGTAGTGGCTCCTAATTGTGCTAAAGAATATTTATGACATGTAAATCTTTCAAATCATATGCTCTAGCCACAATCCTACTCAAGAAACGCTTTCGATTTGGAAGGAAGTTATAAATTAACCATATAAACCTGCACAACCACCCCATAACTCTTATATGAAAGACATAAAACTCAAAGTCGCTTGACAAATTGTTTGTAAGAGGTAACATGAGACATTAAGTTGTCTCCTACATCAGAGCGAACGGGTCTTAATTAATGCCTTTTACGGGCTTTATCGGCGTTAAAACAGTTTGCAGCTTGCAATAGCGCACTGGTATGTTAAAAATAATTAATCCACTTTTATTACTGAAATATATAACCAATTAAATACTAACATATACATTAATAAGCCTTTGTTAATCAAACTTAGCATTTACTTATCAGACATAGCGAATTTAAATAGTAGAATATTTTTGTCAAATCTAATAGATTTTTAAGTCTATGGTTCCCGAGTTGACATGTCACCTGAATAGACGTGCTTATTCAACTATTTACATATTTAATGACGTTAAACGTCGCCAGGGCTCCTAATGAGATGCGCTGTTGGGAATAGTAGCTTTTGCATGTCGCGACATGTCTTGTTTTGGAAAAATGCCGACGGACTAGTACTATTTATGGATGTACGGATATGAGACAATTAACTTCCTATACAAACCTACATCGGTTTTTTTTAGGCTTGATTTCTTCTCAGTGCTTATATTATTGATTTGAGATTGAAGTTACAGATTTTTTGGTCTTGCAGAAGTGGTTAAATGTAAGGAAAATAAAACTCAAAATGAGTTATAATGATGTGAGCCATTGCCATCTGTGAATTACCTATCAGATCCCAAAAACATAGCTTTAAGAAGTACTGTTTCCTGATTCGTAAATAATTAGTCTAATAGTATTGTCTATAGCCTAATATGTAATCTATTTACAGTATTCTAATGATTTAGATAATATAGCAACATGGATATTGTAATAGGTAGGGCCCAATCCATTCTCGTTCCAGCATTATAACCGATATGAAACGGCTATTCAGCCGGTACACGCATGGTCCATAATGAGGACAACGCGATTTCGCCCGATTGTCATTGGTGCGCTATTGTTCACTCTATATGGTGGCGCCTGCGCACGCGACTCGATTTGGACGGGTCTAAATAGGCATAGATCTATGCGAGCGGCGAGGCTTTTTACTGCGACCAGTGTAACTTGATCTCCTCCGCCTCTTCCAATAGTTTACTACAAAGGAAATAAAAAGGGGATGGTTGCCAATGTGAAGGCTCAAGTTATACCGTTCGCTTTACCCACTGTTACGTATGGAGAACATTGTCAAAGTTACAGCTTTCTTCTCGGTTGTTGACTTAATTAGTAAGTTGGATATGTGAATGGCAGGGCAATGCATTCTACCTCTTCTGCATAAATCTAGGAACATCGTTATATTGAAAATATGGGTGGCGCAGGCATAATGTCGGCCATTTTGCATGCTTGGCTGTTTACGTTCGCGGTCGTGTTTTGTTTATGCTAATTGTCGTGCCGGTGACGTTTCTTAATGTTGTATCGATCCAGTTCGTTGATCTGTGAATAACTATCTTTATTGTTATACGAATGCTCGTTACGTTTTGGAATTTAATAAACTATTTAAATTGAAACTGTGTTTGGAAACAACTGTATACTATCACAAGCACTGAATAAGGCGTTGGTCTAATAATAATTACCTTATATGCGTGGATACTTGTGGCTGGTTCAGATACCTTAGTTCTTGCGATTATAATATAGAATGAAAAAAAGGAAGTGTACCAGTAGTAAAGGGCAATTGTTTCTTGATGATAGATAAATAATATAATGAAGATTAACAAATCCAAATACATTTAAAAATAATGCTTATTTCTCTGGGTTATGGCATTAGGCGTAAATGGTTGAAGAAAAAAAATTAAGAAAGTTGCGCTATAATATTGTAAAAAAAATAAAAAATTGTCACCTTTTTATGTAACCTCAGGACATGTTGATCAACGACACTGTCACTCGTTCATTGTTAGCGTTAACAACACAATGCGTACTACAAAAAGACATGACAAATTCGTCGTATATTAGGTAGACCTCATACAAAGTTTTTGTGCATTGGTACCTCACTCCACCTATTTCTACTGCCAAAAAGTAATGTTCGCATTGCTGTGTTCCGGTTTGAAGGGTGAATGAGACAGTAAAATCACTGGATAACCTTTAAGTCAAAAGGTTGGAAATGTGCTAGTGATATCCTTGTGATATTACAAGCGTCTATCTGCTGCTATGACGCTTAGAATGAAGCTTTATATTACGCTTACACGGTCTGTATGCTTGTATGTTTATTTTGTTTCGATCTGGTCTAATTAAAAACAAAAATGATACTCCGTCAGGTCAGTTAGTAATAAATATTTATTTAACGGCATTACATAGACACATAACATCAGAACACTTTAGGCTTTTATTTGGTTAGCAGACTATTATGTATTTTTTTATTTTTTAAGTCAGCAAAGAAGCATACCGTCCGCTTGATGATAAAGGTGCCCGCAGCCTGTAGACACTCGTGTCAATACAAAGATACCACCAGCGTGTCACCGACCTTGTAAACTGAAGATACACACACATTTACCCATAAATTTCACCGTCTCTCTCACCCTTCAGTCCGGAACACAGCAATCTGCTATTCGGCGGTAGAAATTAGTGAGAGTGAGGTGGAGACGTGGTGAGAGTGTATTAACTTTGTTTTGTCTTAGTTAAGTATTAACTGTATTTTGCAATACCGTGTAAAAACAGTCATGTCTGATGGTCTCCAACAAATTGTATGATATTTATTAGACCTCAGTAAATTAATCTTGCTGAACAATATTATCTGTGGAAAAGTTCATGTTACCATGAGACTGGCGACTAACTAATTAGGGCTATTAGTTTGAGCTGGTCTTGCTTTAAATAATTTTGCAAGCATCTTATTATTTTAGTTTCGCATTAATTCATGCCTTAAACCCGGGTTGGGTTTGGTCGTATATATACCATGTCACCATATCAGCTGTAGAAAGTCCGCTGTAGGAAATAGGCCTCCCGAGGATAGGGGGATTTTTGCCCATAATTTTGGTGGGCTGGCGTAACGGCAATCGCAATGCTCACTCATTCCTGTATCTAAGATACGCTATTCCAGATGAATGTACCGCAATCTGTCCGCTAATTTAGTTGCCTCTTACGACACCTGGTACAAAAGGAACTACTATTCCACTTCGACGGTATCCCACGGCAGGTATATATATACTATATGTTATAGATAAATGATAAAAACACAAGAGAATATTATTGTCTGCTTAGGTACTTCATTATCACCTATTCTGTCGTTAAGCCTTTATGTAATGGACGCCGATGGTAGTGATCCTGTCTAGTGGGTTTTATCACCACTCAGGGAAAAAATGTGATGAATATTTGCATTTGGCCTGTGTCTGGGTGTTCAATATGTATCATATATTATTCATCTATAACTGTTAATACAGTACTGTTAAGCAATATATCTCGAAATGTGTGAGATGTTGTGCTGTGTCTCCATCATGATTCGTGATTTTGTGACATAAATAAATTATATTATTTGTAATGAGATCTGTAGAAGAACGAAAGAGGGCCCGATGGCACAGACGGCAGTGATACCATCTTGTGCGCCAATCCCCACTCGGAACAAATATTTATATGATTATCAAAGTTACTATCATTACTTATTTGGATATTTTTGGGGATTCTTGCCCATAATTCCGACATTGCGATTCGTTGAGCGTAAATTTAGCTGGGGGATGCTGGTGGTCTTTCTTCCCCGTCTTGTTGATTTGATATATTTTATTTCTAATGCATTTACTGCCATCCGCTGGATTCAGAATCTCATTCACCTCTTACTACATCAGAAACAGAAAAATATTTTTCTTTTTATTACACTAGATCGACAAACAACCATATTGTACAAGGGATAGTAATCGTGTCAGCCTATAGACGCTCGACATACCACTAGCGTATTGCCAACTTTGTGACTTAGAGATATTATAAAACATTAATCATTAATTTCACTGCTTATCTGAACCCTTCAAACCGGAGCACAGAAATGAGAACACTGCTATTTGGCGGTAGAAATATGTAAGAGTAAGATACCAATACCTTCGTATGAGGTCTACCTCATTCTTATTAATTATTCTTACTTATCTTCGTGGAATGATACTGTAAGTATTCCCTCAGTTATTGTAAGTAATAGAGGTACTACAATAACAAAGCTAAGCGGTTGTTTGTTGTTTTAGTAGTTAATAAAAATATTTTAGTCTTCGAGAAATTACTCGGTATTGTGACATAATATCCTCAAGTCTCAAGGTTGCTAAAGTGCTAGTGTTATCCTTGTAGTAATACGAGAATCTATAATCTTCGGTTACGGCTTATTTGACGACTTAGTCAGAGTGTATTAAAAAAAACCTTATATTAAGGACATATAATTTGATGAAGATCAAATTAAATGTCAGGGACTTTGTGTGAACCTCGCCTTATTTTACGTCTCTTGGCATTTCTTATTCCCTAAGGATATAAAATAACTTGCCACGGGGTTAGTAGAATAGTACCTCCCCTAAACCATCCCCTGAACCACGGTTCTGGTACCTTAGTCGCCTCTTACGACACCTGGTACAGAGGGAGGTACTATTTTACTCTGCCTGTACCTCATGGCTATTCAATTGAGTATTATTAGCAGGCTTAATATTCAAATAAGTAGTAAACACCAAATTAAACGTTCTTATTAGTCAACTAGTTCTAATTAGGATATCACTACCAACTGGTATATTCATAAATACTGAAGTATCTAGATGGTTATCGGAGTTGTTCGTGAGAGATCAATTTAGTTTTGGTAGTCGGACAGACAAAGACAAAATAATACCTTTTAAGAGACATGGTCTACTGTTGACCATTCTTATGGTTTCGCGACAGAGTTATTGCAATCCATCCCCACCATGTCACATTTTAGCTACGCTCTTTAAGATGGATATCACCAACATCTTTTGTTACCGGCACCTCAGTCGCCTCTGACAACTCCTGGTATCAAGGGAGGAACAATTCTACCACCTATGGAGACCTAACAACTATAAAAACAAAAGCTTTCGTGCCCAAACACCCTCACAGCGCAGAGTAAAGAATATGTCATAGCTGCAACCGTATCCGAAGAAAGTCAACACGAAAACGACTTCGACAAACCACATTTGAACCGCAAACACTATAACCAAACCCCAGTATAACCAAACAAACAAATGGGACCGCTCATATATCACGGGCAACAATAGCTTTATATTAATTAAACTTGCAGTTGCGTGCGCATAGACAATACGGGTGTTCACGTAATAAAGAATCAATAAGACTAAAACCGTGTTAAATCAACATTGGGCGAAGCGCGCAAAGACAAGAAACGAATCCGACAATTTATGGCTGCCTTTGCGCAGAGCTAAGAAGCGACAGAGCGCGCGTATGTCTTTGTCAGCGGACGGTGGCGTTGTGTGAAATATATCACGTTCGGATAAGCCGGCCAGATAAAGGAGGGTTTAGTGGCGGTACATAATGTTTAATTGGGATGCATTTTAGTAAATAGTCGTGTATTCAGTATCAGGTGTAGTCAGACACATTTTTTTGATTACTTTATAGATTTAGTGTTTATGATGGGAATTAGTAAATGATTAAACATACACGACAGAAATGTAGTCAGTCACTGTTCTTGCATTAGCTGAAACAGGCTTTATATTTATCACATTTGTTTTAAAACTGTTCTTAAAACATTTTTTTACCCATAGATTAATATCATTTTACGTATTCTTTTGCGTAAAAATGTCACAATGGGTAGGTGTCGCGGTTATCGCAGCTTCGCTACGAGGTTGCTGCTTAGGTTGTATGTTGTGCTCATGATGTTGTCATCTGTTGGTTACGGTACCTCACTATTTTTGTATGACTCTTAGCACAGAGGCAAGTGCTATTTTACTCTTTTGGTAATCCAATGTAAACTGTACTTAATGAATTTGTACTTATCCTCTACTATATTTGTAATTATTTGTATTTAATACTTCTCTGTTCGGTGCATCACATATAATGCGAGAACTGTAAAGCATAATTTCATTATATATATCCTTACACATGGATAAAAAACAATCATAATTAAAATGAATAATAAAAATAATGAATCCATTTAACTCCACACAATCTACAACGAAACTTACACATTTGGAAATTAATTAGTTATTAAGTTTATTAAGCTTTCGCAGTTTTTCTGTGAACTTCACAATATTTAATTACTGTTTTTATTAATTTCTTTTTTTGTATTGTAATAAACAGTGGCATTTTTGGCTATTTGACATCCGGCATTTGATTTAGTGCCTCTTGCCACACAATTAAATATGATAAAAATATTTTCTGTTTATATTTATTATTTAATTTTTTTTACTAATCCTTTACAAATATAAAGAAGACTGTTCTATCTGTAACTTTCTAACTCTATAGTTCAAAAGCCTAATTTTATTAGGGACGCACCCGCGCCCGAAAAGGCGCGAATCACACGCGATATAAAAAATGGCAGCGTGCGATTTGAATGCGTGAATTATTGTCTTTTAAGCAGGAATAATATACACCTACAGAATATAATATGAACCATTCGCGGCGAACACATAATGCGAATGAAAAATGGGGATGGTGGAACGCTTTTGTGTAATACAGTAAATGTTTTCCGAGGAACAGAAGCAATTTTGGTTTGAGCCTGTTTACAACATGTGGGTGCTTGAGTAATTGGCCATATTTTTACATTTTTCTAAAATGTATGTTATAGATTTGTGTTCTGGCATGGTCTGGTACTTGTGTAAGAAAAAATAATGAGAGGTTAATTTTATAGAGTAATTAACAAGTTGCCAAAATCTGCCAATGATAAACCTGATAACATTGGCGTTTTCAGAGATTAACCGGAACAACTAATTAGACAAAAAGGTAGTCCGCGTGATAGTAAGCGTCACCGCAGCCTATACGCTCTTAATTTTAGAAAGAAATCACTACCGCGATGCTAACCTTGTAACTTGAAGATATTATGTCACATGAGCCGGTAATTTCACTGCCTCTCTCACTCTTGAAACTCTCACGCAGTAATGTGAACTGCTACTTGGCGGTAGAAATAGGTGAGTGTGAGGTACTAATGCTCACAACCTTTGTACGATGTCTACCTCATGTATATTCTTTTTTACTATACACTATGTATATATTTAGTTGTAACTAGGTCTTATAAAGAAGAGGAAATTATTTTATATTTTGTCCTACCTAATATAACAATAAGAATGTTAATTGTTTGTGTGAAACGTTTTCCCTCTCATGCCTTTACTATTGGAGCGATCATAATTGAAACACGTCGGGAAACAGATATAAGCTATATCTTTTATACAGATGTTCCTAACGGAGCAACGCGAGCGAACCGAATAAAATTCAGTTATTTTGATTTATTTATCTACTTAAAGTGTAGACGTTAAAAAATGATTTATTAAACATATTTATTGGCTTATCAGGTAATATCTTTGCCCGAGACGACTCTTATGATGCCGAAAGGTTATCAGGGTCATCTGTTTTATGTGAACTCATGGAAATAATTTTATGACACAGAATATATTATTGAATAACTAGCAAATATATTTAAGTGCCTATATATTTTATTTTATTACTTTATTTTGAGTAAAGTTTTGTTAGAGTTAAGGACTTTGAGTAATAGTTGTGTAGAATTTAATGGTGCAACACATAGACATAGAAATGAGGCTATATCTGAATGCCAGTGGACAATAATTGACATGTTTTTTGCATATCCTTGGCAGTGGTTGGCTGCGCCGCTTGATGGGCCCATTACGGTAATGAGGAAGGCTGTATTGTAGGTCTGCACACCTTGTAAAAACTTGATTGGTGTAGGGATGTGGTTACAATGATTCCTGCCTTTTTTATCTATAAGATTGGCCGCGGACTTGAGCTCTCTGAATTTTGAGCGATGTAGTTTTTATGACGAATGTTGTTAAGATATATCTTGTAGAGTTAAAATTTCTAAGGATCTATCGTCTAGTAATACAATTTATTTAGTTCTTTTGGGTCGGAAATAATGTTATGTTCATAGTATACATTTTATTTGTATTTAAAGAAGTCAAGAATAGGAAGACTTTTTGAACTTGTCTGGTTAGAAATTATTACACATGCAAGATTATAAATAATAATAATGTTCACAGCATCTCATACATTGACCTAACTGCGAGGTAAGTCGCTTAAAGCACTTATGTTACGGACATCAGACAACAGAGAAAACATAAACATAATACTAAATTATACATATTTTTTTTTACACCCCGAGTGACAAAAACAAACGCAAATATAATAGATACACGTGTAAATATTTCTTCAAATATCATCCCTTAAAAGTTCTACAACTTAATGCTGGTGAAAGCGAGGGGCGCTACTAGTCAGACATCAGAGAAATAACAAAATATAATAAACAAATACATCTTGAAATACAATTTTTTTTAAACTACAGTTTGATCCGGCATATAGGATATCTCAATTTATAGATGCAATATTGTTTCATGTTAAACATATAGGTGCGATAAGTTAACGTATGTTGGATCAGCAAAATCAAAACTTTAGGTACTAATATATATTTAAATACATAAATTACATACATCCAGACGGAACAAACATAAATATTCATCACATAAATGTTTATCACGAGAATCGAACCCACGACCCCTAGCGCATAAGACAGTGACACCACCGAATGCGCTATCACATCAGCCATTAGAAGTTCAATGCTGGACATAGGCTTCCCCAAGAAAAGGGGAATTTCACCCATAATTGCCACACCTGGCATGACGAAGATGCTGCTGCTCCTGGCCTGTGTATTTGAGCTAAACTGTTACTGATGGATATACAACCATCTATTGCTTATAGTAACCTAGTAGCCTTTTACGACACTCGGCACAGGGGGTGGTAATATGCTACTCTGTCGGTACCACATGGTGGGAATGCGCTATATTACAGTAGATTTAGTTTTCTTAGAAAAAAATCTGTTTGTCTCAGGTATCAGGTGGGACACGAACCTACATGTTTCCTATACCAGGGGACTGCAGTACCAATACTCGTATGCTACCGACAACTCAGCGGGAATGTCGATTTTTTTTCTATTGTTCTTATTGTCCAGAGATGTCAGCGCCATTTCTTCAATGTTGTAGGTTTCATTCAAATGTCTAACTTTTACAATTTTGAAGCTATCGATAAAAAAGTAATGGATACTTAATTACTTTGAGAGGTTTTATGCACAGAATATGCGGAATTAGATTAAGGATGATATTTACAAAAAAAATATTATAATTTAGCATTTTCTATGCATAAAACCTCTCAAAGAACTATAGATTATTTTTATTAACACAATCAAGCTATGCAAATAAGGATTAAGAGGTAGCCAACTAATGAAATCACGACTTGTATCACCAGGATTTTAGCAGAAAGGAGTTCCACTTATTATGAATGCAGTCCCACCTATAGCTTGATTTATCACATTCACAAACGTTTATGCACATTTAGCTATAAAACGTATGCCGCCGCTATAAATAGCACTGGGCCTCAGACTTCTCCAGTTACTTATATATCCGCTTTTACTTTCCTAATGAACTAGATTTTCAGGTGGGAGTAAAGCCTTTCTAAGTGATAAATATTCAGAATTCGCATCGAATTTTCACCAACATTTATGTCTGGTCTATTCATCGATGTGTCGTGGTGGCCATTAGAATTGGCCCATCACTATGCATATCTATGCGCGGTATGTAGTTTCAATTAGCTGAGATGGATACTGATGTTCTGTATAGGTAACCGGTGTCGATAAATTACGTATATTTATTTGTAGCATTATTTATGCTTTTGGAGCTGAGCGAGAATTTGAACGCTTTATGAATTTCTTGTTATTTTTATCGGTTTATTAGTAATCCTCTGTTAAGATTTTGATATTATTTGAGAGACAATGGTAATATTATTGAATCTATATGACTTGAGAAAGTGTCAAAAGCCCAGAGCCAAATGTCTACAAATTTTGAATGTAACCTTCAGACAGCTGCAGTCTGTTGTAGTGTATCCAAGTATCGGTAAAAATGAAGTCGAATTGAAAATTATCGACATTGATTTAGGCCCCATGGACATGTTTCAATTGCTCCAAACTAAATTGATCCGCACACAAGATTCTCATGCGTGTAAGATCATTCATTCATTCAGTCGATCATTACTTACATCTACCATGTCTTGGTGCGTCCTTGTTGCATCCATCGTGTGTGCTGAACAGGACTTAGGAATTAAAAAATATTGAATAATTAATAATAATAATCAACATCGTATCAGCCTTCGGTAGTCCACTGCTGGACAAAGGCCCTATGAAAAGGGGAATTTTGCCTATATTTGCCGCACTGGGCAAGCGTGTTCGTAATCGCAGTGTGCATCTTTGGTGATGAAAATGCTGCTGCCCCGTCCATGCTCTGTGCATTTGAGCAGCATTGTTTCGAATATACCGTCATCTGTCGATTCTGGTACCTTAGTCGCCTTATGACATCAGGTAAGGGGGAGACACTGTTATATTCAGCGGGTACCCCACAGCCGAATAATAACATTGGTGTCAAATCAATGTAATGTCTAATCTAACTAGTCATGTGTCGACTTTGAATAACCACTAACTCGATTCAGGTTCTACAGACATGATTCAATCACTCCGAAATAAATCGATCCACTCTCACGTCCGCGCGCTTAACGCATCTGCATGCGCGCTATCTGTTATTGATCTTGGACGGGTTCTAATCATTTCACCTTTTCATCTTAATGAAAATCCGCGAGATGGCGTTGTAAACATTTTGTTTACATAGGTTAGTAAAATGTTTGCTTTCATATGATATTACAAAATTGGAAACACGAGGTCTAATATGAGATACCAGCGAAATTCATTCTGCCAGTTACCCACAGATTTAAAATAAATGACTCCTTCGGATTTTTCATACGGACACTTCAAGAATCTTCTATCAGGGCAAGAATGTTCTACAAGCATAGGCCTCCCCAAACAGTGAGGAATTTTGCCTATATTTGCCGCGCTGGATAGGCGTGTTAGCAATCGCAGAGCAAAGCTTTCGCGACGGGGATGCTGCTGCCTATCTCCGCCCTGAGCGTTTAAACTTACTTTGTTTCGGATGGATATACCGATATCTTTCAGTTTTAGTACCTCAATCGCTCCTTACGATACCTGCTACAGGGGGTAGTACTATTCTACTTTGCCCGCACCCCACGGCATTTATATTATATTATGCATTATTTATATTTATTTTTATAAAATTGTTTGCTATTATTTTTATTATTTACTATTTTTTGACTATTATTAGACTGGCAATAAATAGCTTTATTAATTAGAACGGTCGAATGTCGGGCCTGATGGCGCATTGGCGATAGTGTTTATATCGTGTTTATATCATAATCATATCAGCCATAGAAAGTCCACCGTTGGACATATACTATCTCAGTACTGAGGGATTTTGCCCATAATTGCCGCGCTGGGCAGACGTCGCAATCGTAGAACCCAATTTTGCGACGAGCATGCTGCTGCCAACGATGAAGTTACCTTATGTTAAACGAGTTAATCGCATTTGGGGTTTGTCTACACGATCATCAAAGCCATCACTGAGCTACACTGAATATATTATGATTTTAAGAATTACTCGTCAATCTCCAGGCTTGGTGGCAATCGCGAAGCGTAGTATCGATCGGAATGCAGCTGGCCCGACCGTGCATTTGAGCTATGCTATTATGAATAGTACCTTTCGTTTGCGGTACCTTCTCAGTATAGAGGGAGTTTTTTCCCATAATTGCCGCACTGGGAAAACGTGTTGGCAATCGCAGAGCTGACTTTGGGACGAGGATGCTATTGCCCATTCCCACCATTTGTAGTATTTGAGTGCTGTTTTGGATGAATATAACGCCATCTATCGGTTCCGGTACCTTAGTCATCTCTTACAACAGCTGGTAATGATAAAATAAGACATTTTTCTATAGACTTCTTATGTATATACTACATGCACAAGCAATTGTCATTGACGAGATTAATCTGCAGTCTTCCAATTAGCTCCGAATACATTGCTATGGTACAGCTTTAGCATGAGAATGATAAGGTTGATTTTCCTTTAGCAAGCGCAGGTAGCAGAAAGGTGTCCACGTATCTTCAACGGGTTATGCACGACAGCCATCTTATGATCACATTAGTGGAACTTGATCGTAGCAACCATTACATTTATCACATCATACTAAAGATATCGCTTCGCTAGCCATCGGAATTGCTAACCAACACGCCCGCATAAAGCCCTTGGATGTAATAACCGACGTGTTTCATATATTTGCCTGACAAATCTCCGGATTATTGGTATATCGTTGCATTTGCATGTGGTATATTTTACTTTTATTGAGAAATTAACATTTTGCTAGTGGAATTAAATTGCTCGAATGCTTGGCTATGGCTGAAATGCAGATAAAGGATGAGCGCTTATGGAAAGTATACGGTTTATAATTTTCTGTTTATTTGTTTTATTCAATGTACAACTCAATGCTTTTTATACATATAGTACAGATATGATAAAGAGTTATGGTAGCTAAAGAGTAAGGCAATGTTCTTATTAATTAATTAAATATTTCTTCATTAGGAAACATGAAAAAATTTAAATTCTTTTCAGTGTTGTTCCTACTTGAATAGTTGTTGTTACTACTGATTGTGAAAGGGAAAACTATTTTTAAGGCGGTTTAAGCTAAGGCTAACATAGCGGATTTTGATTCATATAATTTATCCATACAAATTTCATAGGTCGAGAAGTTTAAGCGGATGGTGACCGAGCATCCTGTCACTACAACGACTATTGTCACAAAACTGCAGAATATATCATCATCATCAGTTATTGGAAGCCCACTGCTGGACATTACACATGTATAAGAGTAGCCTTTATAGAATATACTGAAAAGTGATACTTTAAATATGTGAGTCCTTAAGTATCTTTATCATTAAGTATCTATCTAATCTAAGATAAGTTCTATCACGTTGAGGTTTAAATTTAGGCCTGAACAAATGTATCTAGTATTACTAATGTTTTTTTTTATTGGACTAGGTCGACAAACGAGCGTACACTCCACTTAATAATAATCGTCACAGCAGCCTATAGACGCTCGTAATATCACAGAGATATCACTAGCGCATTGCCAACCTTGTGATTTGAAGATATTACGTCACAGTACCTAGTAATTTTACTGCCTCCCTCACCCATAAAACCTGCTTACAGCAATACGGTCACTGCTGTTTGGCAGTAGAAATAGGACAAAGTGAGGTACCAATGCAGACGTCCTTTTGTATAAGGTGTATACCATATATATTGTATGTGTTATAATTATTAAAAAACAAACGCAGTTCTCAATCCCTGTTTAGGAAGCCGGTGCTATCTCCCGATGTATGTAGGCTAGCCTTGTGTCCAGTAGCATGCATATTTTATGAGCCACATGCTTAGATAAATGACCAGCGACTAGATAAAGGGTTATCTGATCGAATCCATGAGAGGAAGGTTGCCGGGGAGACAAACCGCTCGGTGTGTGATTAGCTGATAGCCGATCTCGTTTGCACAAAGTGAAAATGTAACCTTTATAGTCAATATCAGAATATTATTTCGTAAAAGATTAAAAACTGTTTACTCCTACAGACGACGTCGGTTACTATGTATTTACGATGAAAAAAAATAGTAACTATGAATTGGGATATGGAATACTTACTACTACTTCTGAAGTTGTATCAGATTGTACATAGTAAGCAAAAAAAGGAACAGTAATTTAATCAGACAAACACAGAAAACATTTTTTTTATATGTAAAGATTTTTCAATTTCAATTCTCAAATATAACTCAAAATTATATTGTTATTATATAATTGGTTAATTTGGAACTTCGCTCAATCATGTTTTTTCATATATTTATCAACAAACATAAAGGGCACGACTGGCTGGTAGTGAATATTGAGTACGACAGAAGATGCACGCGAGTAGAATAAATGCTGTTGAAATGAGAGCATCGAGATGTATGATGTGAGTTCAAGAGATAGATTAAATAATTTTGCAATGAGAGATCGATGTGGTGTAAAAGATGGTGTTGTGATAACAATAGAGAAAGGAATATTGAGATGGTTTGGACATGTAGAATAGATGCATAAAAGAGCAATGACTGCGCAAATATATAGAGCGGAAGTGAATAGAAGAGTTTGTACAGGACGACCTAGGTGAATAAACGGTGACCAGGTAGAAGAGGTATTAAAGAAGGGCCAGTTCATTAGTACCAAGAACATGTATGAAAGGACTAAGGCGAGTTAGAGAAGCGGGAGAGGTATGCCAAGATCTTAGCAAGTGGCAATCCGTAGTATCTGCCTATTCCGATGGAACCACCGCGTTATGTATGTATGTATATGTTGCTTGGAAGAGATCGCTCTGAGCGATGAGACCTTAGATAGAGATTATTTTACTACTAATTACGGAAGTACTAATCATTTTATTTACTTCATTTTTAGCGGCAGCTGTTTAGCGGACAATAAAATACCTTTATTATAAACTAGCTTTTTGCCGTGTGAATTGACGGAAACAGTACACTGTTAAGTGTGAAAGCTACTTTATATATTTTCATGTGAAATTTCACGAAAATCAATTAAGTAGATAAAACGTAAAGTGTAACAAAGAAACTCAGTTTAACACTTATAATATTACTTAGTTGAGATCGTAAAATTGGGATGAAATTGGCTTTTACCCGATAGCACGTTAAAAACCGCTCAGCGCCATCTATTGATTTTTGCAGTATTCAAATTGTGGTTTATCGTAAATCTCACGGGGATATGCTTTTTCGTAATGAAAGGCGATTGGTTGAGTATAGGTATAAAGCGTGAAGAAATAACAAATAAACAGATAAACATAATTTGATATTTATAGTATAAGTTGGGATTACAGAAATAATTCTTCATTTACTGTGGAAAAGAAAACTAAAAGAAAGCATAATAAAACAGCATTTTAAGGACTAAAAAGGAGTACATTAAAGTTTTAAAATTTTTTGTTTAAAGTTATGGTTACCTTGAGGTTCGTTCTCAAGATTCTCAAGACCGTTCTAAAGATTGATTGCATAACTAACATTTTTGTGAATAAAAAATTTAAAAAATTGAGAAATTCCTGTTTTAAAGCCGTTTAAAGAGCAGTTTTCTTATGAATAGTGAAGGCGTAAATATTAGAAAATATTATACTAGAAAAAAGCAGTTCATGCAAGCCTGTTACCATTCAGATGTCGAGTTGAAGAGATAATAACATGAATGCGCGGCTCTGGTTTAAAATATAAGCGGAACATATGAGTTTGCGTCTATTAGACAGGCGGGATAGATCCATAAACTTAGCGAATGACTCCACTTGTTGCCGCGCTGCGGGCAGATAATTAAACTGGCCGTTATAGTGCCGGCTTACGAAACAGTATAGACTGCATTAATTCTTTTATAGGGTACTTGGCTATGTGTGAATTTGTTCATGATCTTTATGGGGCCGTTGAAGGAACTTCTGTATGTATGAGTTAGACCTCATACAAAGGTCGTCTGCATTGGTATTCTCACTTATTTCTACCGTTAAATAGAGTTCGCATTGCTGTGTTCAAGTTTGAAGGGTGAGAGAGGCAGTGAAATTATTGGGTAATGTGACATAACATGTTTTATTCTCAGGGTTGGAAACGAGTGGTAAACAGTTGGAAACAGAGGGATATATTTGTAATATTACGAGCATCTATAGGCCGTGGTGACGCTTATGTTTATTTGTCGACCTGGTCTAATAAAATAAAAAAATAAAACTACATATACGAGTATAAGCAATACATTAGAGAATTTGTGATTTTTTGTGCGTACTTGCGAGTCTGCTATTTAACTTCTACAAATGCGGGACATTTTAAGCATCTTATGGCTATGGAACTCCAACGGCTGAACCAATTTAATCAAGAATGTCACTGGCAGGTACCTGATGTTATAAAGAAAACGTGTGTTACTTTTTTGTTAGAACCTAAACCGATTAAAGGACCTTTAATGCAAACGAATGCGAGCACCAGCTTGTAATCAATAACTCTTGCTGTAGATATAAATAAATAAATAATTAATGAATTTTCACAGTTATCAAATAAATTGGTGCCGTGAGCTCCCGACAGAGTAGAATAGTACTTCTCCCTGTTCCAGGTGTCTTAAGAGGTGACTAAGGTAACAGAACCGACAGATGGCGGTGTATTCATTGAAAACATCGAAGTTCCAATAAGCAGCATCGCGTCGCGATTTCCAACACGCTTGCCCAGCGCGGAAATTATGGGTATAATTCCGTTTTTCTTGGGGAGGCTTATGTCCTACAGTGGATTTCCAATAGCTTATATAATGATGGTGACAAATATTGACCTGACTTCAAGATGAGCCACTTAAAGCACTTGTGTTACGAACATGAGACAATAGAGAAATCACAAATATACAACAAACATAAATATTCACCATATTTGCCATGTAGTACACTATGGGTCGAACCCACGACTAATAGCTTGGCCAGTATAAACTTAGAAGTTAAAAAAGTGTCTTAAGAATTGTTAATTTCTAGGTAAATTAATAAAACAATTCGCGCGTTGCGTCGTCCAGTTTCCCTAGTCCAGGCCGCCGATAGAGGTCCGTAATAAAATGATAAAGGCCGATGTGCTCAGGCCGTCGCGTTATCGCGTGTCTTTAAATCTGCTTGTATCGCGCCGTTTATCTGCATCGCTCTGCATTCTCTACCGACCCTAACAGGAACTCTTTACGTGAACACAGCCTCGGATATGGCCATGTTGCATTATTAATTCGTATACCGCAGTATACTGTATATGCAGCTTGAAAGTGTTGTGGGATTAAACTTTCATTTTATATTGATCAGACAACAGAATATTTTAATATAGTACCGGCAGAGCAGAAATGTTCCCTTTGTACCAGGTGTTGTAAGAGGAGACCGAAATACCGGCAGTATATCAAATGCAACAGTGCGACTAGAAACTAGACATTGAGTACAAATAAAATTGATCCAAGTTGTACAATTGTGAAGTAATATTTTCTTTCTATGTGTCCTTCACATTACAGGGCTATCTATCATTTGGGCATGATTAATCTAATTTGAGATTGACTTTGATAAATTTATCTTCACGCAAGGATTGGTAGCCTAGAGTAACAAATTTAAATTAATATAAATGTTTATATAACATCTTATACGATGATTGACTTGACTTCGTTATAAGTGCTAACCGCACTTGTGTTACGGATAACAGACAACAGAAGTATCTGATGAGCCTGATATCGCGGATGGTAGTGATCCTATCTTATGATAACACCTAGAGCAAATATTTATATGACGATATTTATGTTTGTACTGTGTCTGTGTGTTAAAATATGTATTTGAGTATTATAATTGTTATTCCTCTGTTGTCTGACGGAGTCAGGTTAAACTTTAAGATATAGTAATATTATTTTAGAATAGGTATATTTGAAGAGCTTTTTTATATAAATATATGTATTTAAGTTTTATATGTGTGTTTCCTCTGTTGTCTGATATCTGTAACACAAGTGATTTAAGCTTCTTACGAGGAAGTCAGGTCAATGTATGAGATGAGGTAAAAGTGAAAATTAACTTTATTCTATATTTATTCAGGACTGGTGTTTTTAAGAGATTGTATTTTATATTGAGTCAGCAAATAAATACATATTCTATTGAATGCTAATCGTGAAAAACCGCTGCCATTAACCGCGCGTGTCACCTCAAAGACATCATAACGGATCGCCAACTTTATGGCTTGAAGATATTATGTTCTATGTTAAGTTATTTCACTGTCTCTCTCACTCTTCAAACTGAAACACACATTCGTATGTGTTTAATACTGCTATTTGGCGGTAGAAGTAGTTCAGAGTGAAGACACAATGAAGATAGCTTTGTTAGAGGGCTACTCAAGATATTTACGCTCGCATAATCATTTGCAGAGTAGAATAGTAACTTCCCCTATATCAGGTATCGAAAGGAGCGATTGAGGTACCGGATCCGATAGAAACGTCGTAGCTCAAATGCAATAGGGCAGAGATGGGCAGCGGTAATCTCGTCTTCCAGCCACGTCTGATGTCCAGCAGTGGATTTTTTACGGCTGCTACAAATATAACGATGAGAAACATTTGCTTGTAATTTATATAATCATTATAAAGTTTAACATTTGTAACCAAGTCATAAAACAATAGAATCAAGCAAGAGGTGATCGTCGGCACCTTTTTTATTAGTCCAGGTCGACAAAAAAGCATACAGACTACGTGATTCGTCACAACAGCATGTAGACGCTTGTAAGCAAGGATATTATTAGCGCGTTGCAAACCGTGGCTTGTAGATATAATGTCACATTACCCAGTAATTTCAGTGCCTCTCTTCCTTTTTAAACAGGAACGCGACAGCAATGCGGAAAATGCTATTCAGGTGAGAATGACGTACCAATGCAGACGACTTTTAGACTTTTTATGAAGTCTACCTCATTTTGCAGCTGTGTTAGAGTCAAACGAACTGTTCAAAGAAAAAGCGGGGGTAAATTATATTAGATTAATATATCAAATTGCCCACCTACACCGAAGCAATAATGTAAGCATGCAATTAAGGCTGACACACACTCGCTTGATTAGTATCCGACTACCGACCGGCAAGCGATCTTTTCGCGGCCATCGCTCGTGTACCGCCCGCTTAGTGCGCGTGTCTTTACTGTTATTAAACCGTGTAATGCTTCGATAATGCTCGCCCATGTATGCTAGCATGCAATTTAGTTTTTCATTAAGAAACTTAATATGGCGATTAAATAAAAAATAGAGTGTTTAACACTCGGTTATGGATGTAATCATTATGGCAGCTTTAAAAACTTTTCTGAACATAGGCCTCCCCATTAAAGTAGGAAATTGCCCATTATTGCCACGCTGGGTAAGCGTGGAACTAATCAGAACTGAAGAAAACAGAGTGTAGCTTCGCGACGGGGATGCTGCTGCCCATCCCCGCTATGTTGCGTTTGAACTACTTTATTTTTGATAGACGGTTCAGGTACCTTAGTAGCCTCTTACGTGGAGAGGTACTATTCTACTCTGCCGGTACCTCTCTGTCATGATGTAATGGTGACAAATTATTTTTAG
Organism: Heortia vitessoides; assembly: GCA_020976665.1. Taxonomy (NCBI): domain Eukaryota; kingdom Metazoa; phylum Arthropoda; class Insecta; order Lepidoptera; family Crambidae; genus Heortia; species Heortia vitessoides. The sequence goes on from JACJUM010005601.1 coordinate 12,576,649, forward strand.
TTGCCGGCAAAATTTTGAGATTTACTTTTTATATACAAGGCTATCTGACAAGTGTTTGGTGGTAGATATGTGAGGGATAGATAGGATGAAATTTGTATAATTTGATTTTCTAGAATGGTTCCGGCAGAGTAGAATAGTACATCCCCCTGTACCTGGTGTAGTAGGGTGTAGTAGACTGACGTACCGGAATCGACAGAAAGACAGAGCGGTATATCCATCTCAAGCAGTGTAGCTCAAGTTGAGCGGGGATGGGCTGCTGCCCATCCATTATGCATTACGGTCGCGAAGCTACCGTGTGCGATTTCCACCACGTTTCTCCATGATGATCATAGCCAATCCCCCCTTTTTTGTGATGATGTTTTCCAGCAGCAGACGATTTTCGGCTGCAATGATGATTCTCTGTGACTTGAATATAATATGTATATGTTTGTGTTTACGAGATCCCCTACCTATCCAGTTATTAAGGTTGTAATACACTCGGCTCATTAGCGATTGCTTGCCAGGCGGCAGGCGATGTCTTCCCGGCCATCACACGTGTAACATCAGTTAATAAACGATCGAACCGTGTTAAACTCGTTCAATTAATTACCTACTACGTAGTTGATATAGTAACTATTATGAAGTGTTTACAACAAAATCATCATTATCATCATATCAGCCATTGATCGTCCACTGCTGGACATAAACCTCCCCAAGAAAAGCTGAATTTGGCCCATAATTGCCGCACTGGGCAAGCGTGTTGGGAATCTCAGAGCGTATCTCTTATAGCGGGGATACTGCTGCCTATCTCTGCCCTGTGCATTTGAGCTACACTGTTTCGGATGGATATACCCCAATCTGTACGCTCTGCTACCTTAGTCACCTTTTACCACACCTGGTACGATTCTACTATGCCGGTACCAAACGGCCAAATAGGAATGCGGTTTTTGTTCCACAAATGTTTGATAAAGCAATTTAGCAAAAAGAATGCTCCGCTAAATGAGAGAGATTTAAAGGCATTAAGGCCCACTAAGTTGCTGTTGCTGCACTCGATTGTTACGTAACTATGTTCACCCACTTGGAAATATTTGATTCCTTAGTTATCGATCGATATTGTTCTAGACATAAAGGCCAAACTCGTGACAGATATTAACATCATTAAGTTTTCGAATTCACACTATGGAAACAATTTAAAAAACATTTCTTGCAGATTTATATCTAGTAGTTCGCGTAATGAACCTACTATAAACTTAGTAATAAGACCCATCTGGTGCCGACAGACTAGAAATAAAGTAGGACATTCAATGACCTATTGTTTCAACGACTTTTATAACAATGGTTGATAGGGTCATCGGTCATTTGTTTAAAATTGTAATTAGCCAAATCGTAGATTTTTTTTACGATTTAAAAGTGTTTATGATAGGCCTATTTAAACAAATATATATTTGACTTTGAATAAGACATATCAAATGCGATACCGAGGCCGCCAAACGATCACAACAACTCGCACAGAATGCTTGCATTCACCGGCAGGCGTACGAGCCTGCAACATTAGTTGCTAAAGTCCGGTACGCATTCTAATATTCTCCTTGAATGTTACGCTCTATTAATTTATTTATGGTTAACATGATAACTGTCTACCATTGGTTAGAGACTTAGACAAATAAAATTTGTTATAGCCAGCAAGAGGCGTGGCATACACGCAAAATGGCAGCCAGATATTGTTCTAATATCGGATTATTTGCGACTATTAAGCGTGAAGTTTATTCACCTATTGAACAGTTCGATAGCGAAGTTATTGCATCTTGATTCATACTTAATTGATTTCTGTGTATACACCCACCTACCGTTTGATGTGAGAGCGAAAGTGGACTTTATTCATTCATGTTCACATATTGATACTATTCAGTTTTTCTAAACTAACGTTTTTAAAACGTGGACTATAGACGGTGACCGGGAAAGCTTTTAAATAACTTTTAGACCTGATCCACAAATGATTAGTAATTGTCTAGATATTTATCTCATCATCATCATTGGCAGTCATCAGCAGTATGTTGCTGTCCATCCCGGGCCTGTGCACTTAAGCCACATTGTTTCCGATGAATGTATCGTCATCTGTCGGTTCCGGGACCTCGGTCGCCTTTTACGACACCTGGTACAAGGGAAAGTACTATTATACTCTGCCGGTACCTCACGGCTAGACTATCGAACCTATCTAACGGATACTAAATATGCTATTTAAAGAATTTGTCTCAAAAACTTCTTAAATTATTACAGTACACTCGAGTGCATAAAGTGATTTTTTCAAAAACATATCGGTTCTAGCTTTCCAATGGCGACTCAGTCTTAGACAGTTTGTCTTAGCAGTCCCTTAATACCGCATCCCGCGGGATCTTTCCCGGGATTTATAAAAATATACCTTGCCTCACATTTTAAGTAGCACACATGCCAAATTTCATCGACATTGGTTTACTGGTAGAGCTGGAAAGGCATAACAAACTGACAGATACATTCTTTGGTAGTAATAATTTTAGAAATTAGATGAAATCAGATATTGCATATATATCGCTTCTTTACTAAGACATAATTATATCTGTCGAACATTTAGTGGTAGAATGTTATATTTCCGTTGCAAGAAAGAAGGAAGTATGGCGACCGGAACCTTATCCGATAAACAAGTGAAGATTGTTCTAGACGAAACGATCCTGAATCGAATCGGGGTGCAGTATGTAGGTAGAACACAGCAAACATCACCGAAATCGCAATAGTTATACCGGCACGAGACTATTACGGGCACCTATTAGATAATAACTGTCAAGAACTGTAAATGATTAGGCTATAGACGGTGAGTAATAGGGCGTACACTCGCCGCCACGGGGAGGCGCGGTTTCAGAAAACATAAAAACTAGAGCGGACTTTTTAAGTTATTTTAAGGTTGATAGCGGAAACTAACTCATAGGTATATATTTTTGTGATAGTGTTCAATCGGAATTGAATCTGAAGATTATATTGAATAGAAAATATCATCTTGTCTCTGGTGTCAGGCGGGAATCGAGCCTGCAACTTTCCCGTGGCGGGGGACTGCACTACTTTTGTGCAACCGAGACCTTAGAAGACATTTTATAGTCTTGAATTCAGCATTTTTCGATGCATAACACCCCTAATAAAGTAATCTAATGTTGAAAGGGTAATAACAATTAATAAATGGAAGTAGCCTAGAAGATTTATATTGTATAGAAGTTAAGACTCTTTGTAACAACACGTATAGGTTGTAGAAGTAAAACTTTCATACTAACTTTGCACCCCCTTTTTACCTTCTTAAGGGATGATTTCCGAAAATATATTTAGCTTGTGTTTCTCAAATTTAAAAAAAAAACACGTTTATATTGATTTAAATTTAAATAATTTAAAACTTATAAACAGCAATATTTCTAACTAGCTATAAAACGGAGTTAGGAGGTGAATATTCAAGAGTATTTCGTTTATAGTCTAGGCCCTGCGCTGATGTGTCAGTCATTGAGGCAGTTCTTCTCCTTTTATATATACAGATAACCATGATGTATATTTGTTAGTAAATAGTTGACAGAAATGATATGAACGACTAATTTAGGTACTGTAGATAAAGGTCACCTTAACCGAAAATGTTATTTCATCTACCTAATATAAATCTGTAATAAACAACTAGATTATCTAAACTGTATTTAATGTATATACACATATCATATTCAATACAAAGTATGGGTTTGAGTCAAACTAACACACCCGTAGGTACCTCTCATATTGCACTCATAATGTTAGTTTGGCAAACAAGAACATGGAATCATATATGTTATATTGTCATCCAAATTAGGTATTTGAGAGTTTTGATAAATCGTTTTGCTAATTACTAATTCGGGATACTAAACAGGAAAAACAATATTTCCAAACAAGTTTACCACAAACATGAGGTAGATCTCATACAAAAGATCGTTTTCATTGGTACCGCACTCACTTATTTCTACCGTCGAATAGTAATGTTCGAATTCCTGTGATCCAATCTGAAGGGTGAGAAAGGCAGTCAATTACCCATCATTACCCAGTAGATAATGTGGCATAATATCCTCAAATCACAAGGTTGGTAATGCGTTAGTAATATAATTGTGATATCATGAGCGTCTATAGGCTGCAGTGACGCTTACTTTCACGCGGACTGTATGCTTATAAGGCGACCTGGTCTAATAAAAAAACAATTTATCTCGGTTGTTTCAGCATTTAGTACATAGTTTTTCTTGAAATATAAAAACGTTGCATTATTTTTTACATTATTTATAGATACAACTACCGCGAAGAGTTGTTGTCACTCCCTCGTGGCGGCTACTACACTACTTAACAAGCTCGAGTATCAAAGCAATCATGCATTTAAACTACATACATATTACCGTCATGCCACATTAAGGCAAGCCCACGTGCTGTCGCGATCTAGTTGCGACACAGTGATAAAATTTGGCAGAGCGCGTCGCTCTAGTGTCGTGGTTGCGAGATTGGACATTTGACTCGCGGACGGGTTTACAGCGCAGTGCGAGATCGGCGAGCGCACTGCGAGATTAGAGAGCGCACTGCGAGATTTTAATCACGATCTGTGTGTTTTATCACGCGCACTGACAAACGGCCGATAAGACGACACGTTTCCTTTTGCGGTACTAACCGAGTTGACATAGTTTATAATCGATTCTCTGTTAGTTATACTTGCGACTGATGCTGTTAAAGTCGGTGATTTGTTAATTGAGGGTTCCTTTACCATTGTCTGACTTTCATAACGGCTATAATTTGTATAAGAATAAGATTTTAACCTCCTGATACTGAATTAATGTAAACGTATTATTATAAAATATATTCTCCATTTTGAATGGTTTACGAGGTCCTATTTCAGTCTCTGTACTAACGACTGAAAAAATAAAATCACTATTGTTAATTAGACGGAATAAAAGTTTATTGTATTTGCGAGAATCAAAATTATGTCTGCTTCTTAACCAACCGGCTAAAGGTTTAAACGCTACGCTATACAGGTATTTTTTGTTTGTTTTAAATAATAAACTTATTATAACATTATTTCCATGCTGCGACCCAAATAATACTTCGTCTCTAAAAACTAGGCAAAATTCCAAAACACCTTATACCGTATTAAACCACTAAAGAAACTAAATCTGCTTGATATATCAAAACCAGATAAATCCAGTATCGGAGTCACATATCATGGGGTCGCCGAGTGAATTACAAGACGGCATTATGAAAATCGCACCCATTACAGCGAATGGCGAAACTGTTATTATTCCATCGGCGCAAGCGCATAATGCATGCGCCTAAAGCAGCCCATATCATTACCGCGACAAGCACGATACACCGCGATTAAGTTTGCATGCGCGGGAGTTGTGAAATGGGTCACAATTATACTTGTTTTAAAAACCGCAGAGTATACCTCTTCCCTTTGTATTAGGTGACTGAGATACTGGAACTGACAGATGGCGGTATATTCACCCAAAACAGCGTAGCATTCATCAGGGCGGAAATACATTCGCGAAGCTACGCTCTACGATTGCCAACGATTCCTACCCATCGTGGCAATTATGGGCAATATTTTACCTTTATCGGGAAGGCCTATGTCCAACAGTGGACGTTCTTCTACAGCAGCATCTGTATTATTATTGTATAGTTCATTGCTATGATGATAATGATAATAATATAGGGTTATCATGGTGTTGCTAGCTGTTATGGCATAATTGTTGACATAACAACGTTTATTTATAAATGCTTTAAGATGTTGTGTCAGGAATTGAAAGTAACAATACAACTATCATTTTTTTTATATGTTCGCTTTTTCGACCACGCTGTTGGTGCTTTTGAAGGCAGTAATTGTAACATTAAAATCCTGACACAACATCTTCTGTCATTTTTGAGGTGAATGATTGCCGCGAGGTAATTAAAATGTCGAACGAATAATTACAAAAGTCAAATAAGCCCCGTTTTTAAACCTTTAAAAGAGTATGCGTGTAATTCTAAATTTGCTTAGAAAATGATAACCAATCATAAAGCTGATGGTTACACAATCTGGGTACACAGGCGGTTATTGTGACTAGCAGAACCCTGCGGTTTCATCCGTTAAGTTGTTGAACTTTTATACTAACTAACTAACCCGGTTTACCCCCTTAAACAATGATAATATAAAAAAATGTCAAACTACTTCAGTATTAAGGTTCTTCATTTAAATGACTTTTAATGAAGAGCCTTAATACTGAAATTAGAATACCTTCAAAAACAGCAAAGTTTCAAACTGACTTTGCAGCCACGTTTTACCCCTTTAGGGGACGCATTTTCCTTTCTTTGTATTCCCCTACTATATAAAAGGAAACTCTATGAAAAACTTTAATTTCATCATCCTATTAGTTTTGGCCCGTCGTTGATATGTCAATCAGTCAGACATTTCCTCTTTTTATATAAGGGTTTTTATATACTTTTAAGTTTGATATAGATAATTTATATCATGGACCTATGCTATAGCTATGTACCTCTTTTAAGTCTGATATAGATAATCTATATCATGGAACTATGCTATAGGTCCAGGATCAAATAATTATTAAATAATCATGTTTAGGAGTATACCCGTAAACACAAGATTATGCGTAAGACAGCCATAGGTGCACCATTTTTTATTGCATTTTTATTGGAATATTGACACGCTTTCCCTAGAAGCCTACGTCTAACAATAGTAGTGGAACGAAGCAATTCAAGTGGCAAGATAATTTGCCCCTACTGATTTTAGAACTAGAAGAATGTGCATGTACATACTTAGGATGAAACTCTGTTGCAAAAAAGTTAGAGTTATTACTGAAAGTGGATTTAAAATTAAATATTATTTTTTCACTCTATCTATTTCTCTGTGATATCATCATCTTATCGTGAGATAGGCAGTGAAATTTCTGATAATTTGCATAATACCTTCAAGTCAATAAGGTTGGCAACACGCTAGTTATTGTCTCTTGAAGATATTATGTCACATTACCCAGTAATTTCACTGCCTCTCTCATCCTTCAAACCGGAACACAACAATACGAAAACTGCTTTTTGACGACCTTTCTATGAGGTCTTTTTAGTGTCAATTGAAAGCGGTCGCTTTAATGGACTATGGTGATAAATCAATAATAATGTTTGTTGTCAAACTTGTGTTTTGTGCACAGCAGAGACTCCTGCCTACTCTATTATCTCTCTCACCTAAGAACCACTGGAGATGTAAAGGAAAAGTAGCAACACAGAGAGTATAAAAAAGCGATCGACTCGTATCTATCTAATATTATGACAAAATCATCATAATCACAGCAGTACTAAATTATCCACCACTGGACATAGGTCTCCCAAAGAAAGAGGGAGTTTTTCCCGAATTGCCAAGCTGTACTAAAGTTCGACTTTTAAGTTGCGTTTAACAATAATAGAAAACTATTTGAATAATATTGTATTTGAAACTAATAAAAAGAATATCCAAAAATAATTATATAAATAAATAAATTTTATGGTCTATTTAAATATCTAAATGAAAACATGTTAATATAATAAATTCCCGCAATATCTCATACATTGACCTGACTGCGAAATAAGTCGCTTAAAGCCCTTGTGTTACGGACATAAGACAACAGAGAAATTACAAATTAAATACATATACAAAATATCATCATATAAATATTTGTACTAGATGGGGATCAATCCAGCAATCATTGGCGTACAAGATAGGATCAGAACCATCTGCGCCTTTGGGCTCTTCGAACCATTAAATAGTTTACCAGCATCAGCATTTATTCTAAATTTATAGCTGATTCATGGCTCACAATAAAACTAGTTTTTAAATCGTGTCAAACTGTAATAAGCAGTATATTTATTATAGTATTTAGTCTAATTGATCTTCAACATTAACAGCAATAAAAATGTGTTGAATATTCATTGCGAGTCATACAGTGCAATAACAAGCCAATCCTCGGTAAAGGCGCACAATCAATATCGTGCCGGCGGATCGGCGCGTGCGCAGGTCGCGCAGATAATCAGGTGTTACCCGGTACCCTATAAAACGCGAAATGGAAACGCGAACCCGCTCCTCTACAGGGTGTTTGTTATGACTGATGTAATTTAATATTACATGTTGGATATATGGGAAAAATTAAGTTAAGGGTTAATTAAGTCGTTTTAAATGCAAACGAAAGATTATATTATTTTGCAGTGATAAGAAAATTTGGTATATGTGATTAGTAAAAGTATAAATAGCTCGATGGTCTTCTGCTGACTAAATTAAAGACTTGAACAGGTTTGTCGCGATATACTTACAGCAGATGTTTGAGTGTAAAATTAATAAATGTCGAGGAAGCACTGGATATCGGGAAGCAAGGAATGTATATCGAGATGGTCGATGGTATCGAGTCTGTTCACGCTCAGTTTTTGTCTGTATGCAGATATTCAATAAAATTTATTGAATGAGCGTTGAAAATTTGATTCTTGTCTGAATAAATAATATAAGAAATTACTAATTGTAGTACAAATAAGCAAGCAAGTCAGTTCAATTAAAAAAATATTACTACATATAATAAACGCAAGTGTTAGTATACTCTGTAATACACAACAAAAACTACACAATATAATTTTCTTAGTAATATGTATGTTTTTTTTATTTTAAAATTTTTTATGAAACTACTTAAAAGGCTTTTATCCGCGGTTAATTTAACACTTTCTGTTGAACGTTAATATAGACTGTCACTTTGTAACCAAAACGTCTAACTGAAAATAAAATTAAACTGCGTTTTAAAGCCGTTTATAGTAGTTTTATTATGTTATTGACTAAATAATATGTAATATTGGTTGATCGAGTAAAACATTTCTTTACCTTTAATTTTTTTTAACACATGTGTAGGTACTTCTAATAAAATCTTCAGTCAATACTTGGCGTAGATTAATTTTATACTCAGTTTCATATTGAGGAACATCCGTAGTATAGTATAAGTAGTCGTCATCTTTGTCGCAAAAAGGTTTTAACCACATTCTGCGAACAGCGCTCCGTGGGCAGGTTTCGCGTGATGTTTAATTGTACCAATTATCTGAAGTATTGTGTTTAATATTAAGGTCCTTCGATGATTTATCATCCGTCTGGTATAAATAGAAGACCCAGCGATACTCTTGAATGCAAATGAATATATTTTCAAGGAAAATACTAATTACTCGTCATTATCATAGCAGCCTAAAAACGTCCACTGCAGGACATTGGAGTTTGCCCATATTTGCCACGCTGGGCAAGCATGATTATGGGTCAGAGCGTAGCTTCATGACGGGAATGCTGCTGCCCATCCCCGCCCTGTTCCATTTGGACTATACTGTTTTAAGTGGATATAGTCTAACTGTCAGTTTCAGAACCTCAATCGCCTTTTGCGCCACTTGGCTCAGGGGAAGGTACTATTCTGCTCTGCCGGTACCATATGGCCATAATAAATAATTAATGGTATACACTACCTATAAATATATGTTGTAGCACATGATTAACTGTATCCAAATACCCTAATAGCCCTAGACTGGGCGTAAATCAAAATTTATGATAGTTCATTTGGTGTAATTAAAAGTAGGGTAACCACTGGCCAATTTTGTGGCGCTGCTAGATCAGAAAACAGCAACGAATATTTTTTGCAGTTGCAGCTGCATTGCTTCTAATGCTATTAGTATTCTGCAGTTGGCATCATGTGCAGTGTGTGCGGTACATTTTTTGCGCAGTATCGTGGGTGCAACAAGACGGGCGACATCGCTTTGATCACAGCCGCGGTCTTAGTTTTCCTAATAAAGCAACTTATTAACTTAGAATCTTATTGTGTTTTAAGACTGCCTAAGTTTGTTAAAGGAGTACAGAGTTAGTAGTAATATACACTCTCTTCTTCATCTTTTGGCGGTTTTATCGTTGCATTAATTTACTCGGGCATTGACTTCAAAAGGCTTGTGATTATTATAATGTATAAACGCAAAAATTTGTTTGGGTATTAGTCGGTTCATACAAAAAGAAAGTATATGTCATTCAAGTAACAAACAACTTACAAACGTCGCCTGCATCACCTAATTATTACATGTTCTATATTTGTTTTTAGATGTATGTACATATGCATTTACGTATGTATTTACAGATTTAATTGAACATTTGTATACATATCAAGAATCGGTGCTAATACAAAAATAAATCGATAAGATTATCTCATTGTTCTGATCAAAATCCTCAGGGCAAAAAAATCCTGTGCGTAATAGCAAGTTTAACAATACATTAAACTAAAAAGAAAAAGATATATTGTTAACAAAGTGAAACCTCACCCTACACTTTGTTCAGAACATTATTAGTATTTTTTGTTCATAATTTTTTTCACAATAATTTTTTTATTTTATTTTTTGTTTGATGTATTTTAAAAGCGCGTGATTTAGATTTTTTTACTATATTGTTTTATTTATATCTACTGCCAAATAGCAGTGTTTGAAGTGTGCCGATTTGTAAGGCGAGTTTTACAGTATCTACTATTATTGGGTAATGTAATACAGTATTTGCAGGTCACAAGGTTGGCGCCGCGCTAGTGATATCTTTTGTGATGAGGCATTCATAAACTATTGGTAATTATTACCATAACGGGGCTATAGCCTTGGTTGCTAAATTAATAAATTACGTACGTAGTTTCCGATAATATCGTAATACAGGGCCAAAATGTAGCTTTTATTATTTAATAATAATGTATCTTTTTTATAAGGAATATTATTGAGGATTTTCAAAATAAACCATAAATCGCTTTTCTGCAAATACAAATACATAATAAATATTTATGTACGACTCTTATCATAAAATAATAAAAAAATATCATTTAATTACCCTAATTTCACATTTATTTAACCTACATAAAAATACATAGAAACGACATTAAAAGTTCACTTCTATAGCCCTCTCAATTATATTTTTATTTTAAGTTTTTTTAATATCAAGATACACATATCTAAACATCAATCACGTGATGCTCTCAGATGCTTATACTTATCGACTTTCATTTTAAATTTAAAATAACTAAATGTCATTTCATTACATTTATGTAATTTTTGCGTAAAATATGAATTGGGAAAAAACAAATTCCATAGATATTTTTGGTAAGCAGAAACCATAGATTTAGATTTGCTTCGATCCTCATACACTTCGCTTCCTTCCTCAACACTAATCAAAATTATCATCTACAAGTGCACGTTAAACGTAGACTGAGATTAATCAGACCAAAACATAACGATAATGCCGCACGCTGACCAAATTAACAGACAACCCTCACAACCTTTCACGTTTGAAAATGTAATTAAATGTAAGTGCAGTATTAAATAACAAGTACCGGTATTCTGCAGTTAGAGCAGCCTGTGCGCGGTGTGTTACGGTACATTGTCCTTCGCAGTACTGTGGGCGCTACCGGTCGCCCACGGCCGCGGACACCGCTCTAATCACAGCCGCAGCCGATGCTGGCTTATCTTGTTTATGGCACCTCCAGCTTATGGTCGGGGGACATGGAACTTTGATGACGTCACATCGCCGATTGTAACCGCACACACACACACATTTTGTGATCGCTCAGCAAACGTGACGCTTCTTTTACAACAATAGATAGATTGCATGTTGATTTATGAGGTATAAGTTATAAATGCACGCAATATACATTGACTTGATGAGTACTTAAAGCACGTGTGTTTCTTTGTTGCAATATTGTCATTTCTTGTATTAGTTCTTTGAGATTATTATTTTTTTCTTCTTTTCCTTTCTTTTTTCTAGTTCTTTCTGATCACTGAGCGATAAGGCCGCCAAATGTATAATATCTTTTTTTAATTTTATTTTTCTTTATGTAATTTTTTGTGTAATAAAGAGTATTATTATGCTTTAAATTTTCTTCTTCTTTCTTTAAATTCACATAACATGTCAAAAATTGTCCCGACTTTGAAATTAGTTTAAGAATCTTTTTTCTCATACGAAATAGTAAATCGCTTATACCACTTGTGTTACGGGCATCAGGCGATAGAGTAATCACAAACGTAACACTTAAATATTTGTGATTCCTCTGTTGTGTTATATTAAATACTAGCAGTGCCTGCGACTTTATCCGCTTGGAATAGTGATTTTGGAGGGTATAGTAGCCTTTCTCGATAAATGAACTTTTCAACAATGCAAGATTTTTATCAATGGAACCGGCATTACCAGAGACTAGCGCCTTCAAACAAACAAACGAACTCTTTAGCTTTAGAATAAATTGTCTTATATTTAAGCGTTCACTAGTCATAATAAAATGACTTTTCTAATGGCTTCAAAATGGAGTCTAATTGTCGGTATATTTTTTATCATATCGAATGTACCGATTTTTTATTTCATTTAAAAAAAGCCATTTCTGTAGTTTTTGTGCGAAACAATAATGTAATGTTTATATAATAAATAAATTCTCACAACCTCTTATACATAGACCTAACTCCGAGATAAGTTGCTTAAAGCACTTGTAACTATGTGTATCAAGCGTGTATCAATGTAACAGAGGAATTACAAATAATACTTAATTTTTTTTTTGTGTTACACCAGGTTGACAAACAAGCACATAGTCTACGTGATAGTGAGTTGCCACTGCACTGCTCCCTGCAGTCTTTAGGCGCTTGCAATATCACAAGGATATCACTAACGCGTTGCCAACCTTGTGACCTGTAGATATTATGCCACACTACCCAGTTATTTTATAGACCGAAACAAGGCACGAACATCAAACAACAGAGGAATCGCAAATATAATACTTAAATACAAATTTTTAGCACCCAAACACAAAAATCATCACATAAATATTTGTCATGGATGAGGATCGGACCCACGACCTTTGGCGCACAAGACAGAATCACTGCCATTTGCGCCATCGTGCCCGTCAAATAATATCCCATTTTGATGTCATACCTGCTGATTTTCCCTAGATAAGTACTATCTGTAACATAAGTTCAACTCAGTGCTAGACGATTTCAATACAAACGCAATAAACACTTCGTTAACAAATTTACTATTGTTTATAAATGTATCCGCAAAAACCTCATACATTACCGATATATATATACACGTTTAAGCGAAAGCTTTTAACTTAGCACGTAATCTACAGCGACGTATGAAATCTACCGGCATTTATTTAAATACTGAATTTAGTAAGTAGCCATAGAATACCTAATACATAGTAAATTGCGATCGGGGCCGGCCACATAAATACACCTTAGTGTCATTCGGGGTTGGATATGGTCATTGATAGACTCTTGGATTTTACCAGTTTTTCCACACTATGCTATTTTCGCTGGTTGGAGTGCGTTGTGCTAAGAGAGAGTTGGAGAGCCTGGTAGTCGAGGGACAGAATGCAGCGACCAGCAACTAACTTTGATGGGCCTGATGACGCAGATGGCTAGCGACACTATCTCGTGCGCCAAGTGTCATGGGTTTGATGTTTAACAAACATTTATAAATCATTATCATACTTATGTTTGTTCTGTGTCTGGGTATTCATATTAATATGTATTCAAGTATAATGTTTCTGATTTATCTGTTGACTGATTTCTATAACACAAGTGCTTTAAGTGACTTATTTTTAAGTCAGGCCAATGTATGAGATGTTTGATAGGATATACAAGCAATTTACATAGTATATATTGAGGGCAAAGTTAGAACGGTACTCTCCATATGGAAAGATGTCGCCAGAAAAACCACCAAGTATGCTCTACCGACGTGTTGATAAGTCTACCTATGGAAAAAAATTAACTTTTCTAGAGAGACCTAATACAAAAATATTCTGCATTGGTCTCCTCCCTCCCTCCTCCCCCTCGCAAATTTCTACTGCCAAATCTCAGTGTTGGCATTGCTGTATTCCAGTTTGAATGAAAACATATCTTTAAGTCACAAGGTTGGTATCGTGCTTGGGATATCCTTGCGGTAACTAAAGCGTCTATAGACTGCTGTAACTCGCTGACCGTATCTTTTTTTTGTCGATGTTGGTATATTTAAAAAAATCTTCAGCGACATCATGGTGGCCTTCAAAACGGTTTCGAGTCTTAGAGCCCTCTACCCCTTAGCAGTAGGAACTAGAGATGCAATTCGCTTCAGAAACATCCAGAACAAGACCGTCTCCTTTTTGGTTAATGCAGTCCTGGAATTGGTAGGTACAGGTTCGCCCGCCTGGAATCCAGGATAAGTTACTTTTTAATAAAATTTTACTAAGTATTTTTCCATTATGCCGCTATTACAATCGACAGCTCACCGACGTGCAAATCGATATACCATTTGTATGGGATCTTCACGTGAGGTAGATAGACTTCATACAAAAGGTCGTCTGCATTGGTAACTCTCTCTTACCCAAACAGCTGTGTGCGCTTTGCTGTTTTCCGCTTTGAAGAGTAAGAGAGGCAGTGAAATTACTGGGTAATGTCTCATGATATCTTCAAGTCACAAGGTTGGCAATGAGCTAGAGTGTGATATTACTAGCTCTACAAACCAAATTTGACCTCAATGTAATTTAGTGAACGCATTTCCTGAAAATAATCAAATAGTACATTTACTTAATTGCATGGTGTATGGCAACAAAAGTTTGTCATTTTCAATATCGCAACTAAGATTTATATATTAACCGCCAATAGTCAAAAGTAAGATTACACCTTTGGTTTTACGAGTAGGTCTAATTATTTCGTGTCGGTGTTGTGGACTATTTAAATATCATGTTCTTAGATTTCAAATCGTAATATTTCGAATATTAATTATAAAGGAATAAATTAATGTTATCCGAACATTTACAGGTGTCGATTAAAATTACTTAAATCTTGGCACTAGACAGACGCCAGCAGGAACACTAGTGGTCCCAATGCTATAACTTAATATTTTCATATGACCTCATACAAATGTCGTCCTCAAAGTTACTTTACTCTCATCTATATCTACCACTATACAGCAGTGTTTGCATTGCTGTGTTCCGGTTGTAAGGGTGAGAGAGACAGTGAAATTATTGGGTAATATGCATAATATCTTCAAGTCACAAGGTTGGCAACGCGCTAGTAATATCCTTGAGTCTATAGGCTGCGGTGACGCTTACTATCATGCGGTCTGTGTGCTTGTGTATAGACCTTGTCCAATATATAAAAGGAAATAATAAATAATTATATCCTCATATACATTTGAAACCCTAAAAAGGGGCCAAATTAATTGTAGAATTTGCGACTTAGTAAGCGCTATTCTTTCGTTTCAGATTCTGTTTTGTAAATAAATAGCTACCTTATTTCTTTTTTTGTACTCTTAATAATTTATGTGCAAATTTTCATGGTAATTAGTTGAGTAATTAAGACGTGAATACCTAACAAACAAACTTACATTGGCATTTATGATATTTGTTAAGAGCTATACATACTGGCGGATTGCTCCGTTGGATTCAATTCATTATTATTATTCAGTGAACTAAAGAAAAAAATCCGAGACGAGTTTATTGCGATAGTGTTTTAAATATAAGGACAACAAAATTTAACAACACTTTTCAAACATTTTTTAATTTTTTAGCTTAATTGCACATAAACGAAATATCAGTACTAGTTCATCAATCTTTGTCTATAACTTATATACATTGGTTTGGGATATACACAGGCTTCAGATCAGACAAATGAGATTAGTTTATGTCATCGGAATACTAGTATGTCTTAAATTTTATTGTACTTTTTATTACTTTTTTTTAAATTTCCGTTCTCTTAAATAACTTCGATCAAAGAGGAGAATCTCAATTCGACTGTATGTATTTTTTTACCTTTTACGTTAAGTAAATACGTTGATATAAGATTGTGGTCCTAAATTTATTTATGGTTCAAATAAGTTTCTCTAGCATTGGGTGTCTATCGACTGCAGTATAAGACAGCATCCCAAGCAAGCAGAACACGCATGCCCGTGTGTTTGTGGATTCATATATTTATGAGAATCAAAGCCTTTTCAAATGCTGATTATGCATTTCTAAAGCGCAGTGCAAACACTGCCTCATGTTAGCTTAGCACACATTTCACGCGGGCAGGAAGTGTGGTATTACCGTTGTGTTATCTGATCCATTTTAAATTTGAAATCAATTGCAAATTGCAACACTAAATGGCGCGGTGGGCGTTGATGAAATTAATCAGCGCGCGAATAAATTTTAATCCATTAGTTTCATAATATTTTTATTACTGGCGACTTCTGTTAACTATTCATTGATATATAGCTTGATTACAAAGAAAGCTACCAAACAATAAAATATAATACTTTTTGTTTTCTTTATAGGTAAATTTTGGTGGCGCAGGTGTCAGGTCACTAATGCTATCTTGTGCGCCAGTGGTTGTGGAGTCGACCCCCACCCAAGACAAATGTTTATATAATTAATATTACTATTTGTTTTGCGTCTGGTTGTTATTTATATGTCTCTGTTTAGTATTATATTTTTAATTCCTGTGTTGTCTAATATCTGTAACAAAAATGCTTTCAGGTACGTATGAGATGTAGTGTGAATTTATTTTGAATTTATTTATTATGGTTATTAAGAAAATTAAATATAATAGGCGAGTTCATCTTTTTAACTTCACGCATTTCATCTTATTTCAGTAGTCCGCATCCGCGTGTACTGTTTCCAAACTCCGGCTTTGTCGTCACCGTGGTCTATTCAACACCTGCAAAAAGTGTTTACACCAATGACGTCGAGCACCTTGCGACACGAACCGCGATAATCAGCATCACGACTAGTGCCGATAAGGAACTTGACTCGAACTTAGAACTAAATAGAACAGCGGGCTCGTGCCGTCGTTGGCTTAATGAGAGCTTCGGACGTTAGTGTGATCGGAGCATGCAGCTTGGTGACGTTATTAGAGGATCTTTATTGTACTTTACTTACTAGAAGTAGACCTCATACAAATTTGGTCTGCGTACCTTACTTTTACCAATCTTCACCGCCAATAAGCAGTGTTCACTTGCCGTGTTCTCGTTTGAAGGGTAAGAGAAGCAGTGAAATTACTGGGTAAATGTGACACGGTATCTTCATTCACAAAGTTAGCAATACGCTAATGATATCTCTGTGATGACACGAGCGTATACAGGCTGCGGTCATGTTTACCATCAAGCGGGCCGTATGCTTGTTTGTTGATTTCGTAACATAAAAATGCTACGGTACTACATTTATTACAATATATTATCATAATTATGATATCCATGAATGCCATGAGTTGCCGGCAGAGTAGAATAGTACCTCCGTCTAAGGTACCAGTACTGACAGATGGCGATATATTCATCCGAAACAGTGAAGCTCAAATGCACAGGGTGGGTTTGGGTAGCAGCTCTCCGTCGCAAAAGCTGCGCTCTGCGATTGCCAACACGCCTGCCCAGCGCGGCAATAATGGGAAAAGATCCCCCTTTCTTGGCTTATCTCCAGCAGTAGACTTCCCATTGCTGACATGATGATGATGATGATGATATCAAACAATCTTATTATGTGCAGTTTGAAGTTTATAGAGTGAGTAGAAAAGATGTTCTAAGTAGTCTGGTATTGTGTCTGACACGAAGGTTACTGCCTCAACAATCTATTGTCGGGATTTGTATACCGTTTCTGGTAAATATACTGCCGCCTGTTAATTCTGTTACTGCAGTCGCCTAATATGATACCTGGTACAGAGGGTGGTATCATTATTTTCTGCTGGTACCTCACAGCACTTCATCGGTGGTTGCATGTTGTTATTATCTTTCAGCAAATTGCCGCATCATTATCTCATCAGCTGTAAATTGGACAATGCTAAATGTAACTCTCTTCTTTAGATTTACAATAGAACTCAGACTTTAATATGCAGCTCGTATCTAGAGCAGATCTAAGGTTTTTATGTTTTGTTTTCTTATAGATCACTATAAAATACGTCATAATTACAATGAAAAAAATCACCATGGAAAATCTTTTCACTATAAAAACGGTTTTTGGTCACTTCAAATAAATATATTGGACGGGTTAGATAGTGCAAATTGTAGTGACCAGCTCTTGCGCGCCAAAGGTCGAGCATTCGATACTTATCCAGGAAAAATATTTATGTTTTTTTTGTGTGTATTTAATACCCCATTAAGTATATGTATTTAAGAAGTATATTTGTGATACCTCTGTTGTCTAATGTCCGTAACACACTTATGTTGTTTATAGCACTTACTTTAAACAACTTATCACGGATTCAGGTCAATGTATGAGATGTTGTTGGAATTTATTTATTTATTTGTCTAGTGTCTAGTTTAAGGTGACATAATACCACCATAAGAACTGATGTGTGTAAATTGTCCTAACCCACTTTGTAAAACCTAGAAGATACTCAATGAAGCGGATCAGTTTAACTGGTAAGTGTCTACTCAAGACCCACGCTGCACGATGACCGCTTGGGAGATGATCGTGGTGCTGGACAACTCCTCCACTAATAGCCTAGAAATCAAGGTCGTGGTTGGCGTCCGATAGGATTCCTATTCCGTCTAATCGACCCGAGATAGAAGCAAGCTCGGGAGGTTTGGACAGTATACTTGTTTCGGTGGAGCTTAGGTACAGGAAGTCCACCATACCGCGCTGTGTACCCAACAGTATCATGGTGCGTATTGGGAAAAACGACTTCTTACCATATATTGCTTTTTTTAGACAAGGTTGACAAACAAGTATATTGTAAGCGTAACAGCGGCCTATAGACGCTCGTAATATCTCTTTGCTCATTGGTGCTCTAGGATATCTCAAGCGCGTCGCCAACCTTATGACTTGAAGATGTTATGTCATATTACCTAGTATTTTTACTGCCTCTCACATCCTTTGAACAAGATCTCACACCTCCTGTCTGGAGCCAAATAGCAATGCGAACATGCTATTTGGCTCCAGACAGGAGGTGTGAGTGAGGTACTTATGCAGATGGCTTTTGTATGAAGTCTACCTCCGTTCAAAATATTGCTGAACCAATCACACACATTAGTATTTAATATAGTATGTATATATAATTGAATTAAATGAGAGGAAGAGAACCTATTAAGTTTATAGCGCAATTAAGTCCATCCACTTGCAACAGCATCTTAGATCACACAGAACTCCGTGTAACTGGCGAGGCTAGATACCACTAGAGAGTTACACTATCCGATTTTTAAATTTCCTGTATAGTTTGAGATCAAAAGTCTATAATTCTTATTTTTTTGCTACGTCTAAAACTAATGCAATTTATGGAAATATTTGGCCTAATAGATGTTATCCATAGATAATTAAAATTTTAGATTTAATGTAGATTTTTAAAATATAATATTCCATTTGTCTTAACTTAATGACTTGAAACTCCCATTTCTTTTTGGAGAAATGCATTAATTCTACGCCGCCATGTGTAGATAATTTGAGCAATTATTTAATATCGTACATAAATAAAGTTTTAAGCGTGTCAATCTAAAATTTAACGTGATTATAAAGACAACTAGTTTTTTTCTTGTAAACTAATTACGTGCCATAAAGAGACTATGTGTGTTTCAAACATATATCTATACTTGATGATTATTATTATATCTCTGCGAGCTACATCCGCGCAATTAAGCTCACGTGTTGACGTCCCGGGCTGTACCCAAGCGGGGATCGCGGAGCTCGTTTGTGCAGATTGTTATTTACGCGTTCAAGCCTCAGTCTACACTTGATACATGTAAGTAATATTCAAGGAAGAGAAAATTCTGAATTAACATTCTTTATTCAAAATTAATCGCGTTAATGTAGTTGTCTGTAATCATAGCAGCCGTAAAACGTCTACTGCTACAAGCAAACGACAAAGGCTTGCCGAAAAAAGGGGGAATTTGCCCATAATTGCAGCGCTAGACAAGTGGGGTGGCAATCGTAGAGGGTAGCTTTGCCCATTCCTGGACTATCGCATTTGATCTTCACTGCTTCGGATGGATATACCGCCATCTGTCGGTTCCAGGAACTCTGTCGCCTCTTACGACAGGGAGAGGTACTAATTTTCGCTGTTGATACTAAACAGCCATTTAACGTCTGTAATTTGAAACAGAAAAGAGTAAAGTAAATAATGAAATTCAGAACCAAATACAGATGCCATTAAATGCTTCTGTTCATTGCTTTAAGAATTTTTAAAAGAGGGAAGTGCTGGCTGGGAACCATATCGACGAACACAAATTCAATTGTCGTAAGGGATAAATTTGAGGTTTACAAGAAGAACAAAAAAGAAAATAATAACAATTTTATTTTAAAAATTAATTAATTATAACTTTTCAACTGGAAAATCTATTTTTAATTATGTTTAAGCTGTTTTAACAAGTTTAATTGAAATTGAGACTCCTTTTTCTTGAAACTATTAACAAAAGTAAGAAATAAATAAAAAAAAATTGCCCATATGTCCCTTACGCCAATTGAATTTCTGACCGTCGATATGTTATTTAAGTAAAATTCCGAAGATCAGATACTAAAAGTAAAACTAAGTTTATTTTTATTGTTCACATATCTCACATGCCCGACCCAGATATAAGTAGCTATTGTCTGAAACACAAAAGCCTTTACCCTCATTGGACAACAAAGGAATTAGTAGTAATACTTAAATAAATGTTTAACACCCAGACATCGAACAAACACAAATACTCATTATATAAATATTTATCTTGGGTTTTGTTCAATCATTGAAGAAAGGTTTTTTAAATGAAGTAAGCGATTGACCATATGAATGTTTAACAATATTTATAAGCCTGTTTAACAATATTTACGAGATTGGATGGAATTGTAAAATTAAGATATTATTAATATCTATATTGCATTGCAAATGTGGTATTCTTGTACTGAACAGATGGTGGCGCATCTATCCAAAACAACGTGTCTCAAATATAGCAGCATTGTGGTTAAGTAAAGCAGCCTGCAAAAAAAGTTCGTTGTGATAGCCACCATGGCAGTTCGGCGTGGTATATATGGGCAAAAATCCTTTAGAACTAGGAGAATCTATCCTTTACATGTGTGTATATGTTTATTTACGAGAGAGGTATCACACAAGTTTAGGCAAAACCGGTTGAGACATAAGCGTGATGTACGAGTATGTATGTGTGAATGATTGGAGATCTCTTGGAAAAGTCTTAAGTATAGCCGTGGACCTCCTACGACGGAGAATTTAAATTTAATTCAAAATTTCTTATTCAAACTCAATAAAAAGAAAAAGAAAAGGATAAAAAGAGATATGTCACTTTAAAAAACTTAATAGGTTTTAAACGTGGCTAAAAGTTGAACCTCACTGTCAATTATTTCTACTGCTAAATAGCAGTGTTCGCGTTACTGTGTTCTGGTCTGTGGCAGTGATGTTTCTGGGTAATCTTCAAGTCATAATTTACAGGGTTGGCAACGCACTAGTAAGATCCTTGTGATGTTTACTATCACAAGGACAAAAAACACGAAAGCAGAACAAATCTGTGTGCTGTATCTTTATGCACCAAGCCTTACAAGCCACAGCGCAGTCGATACGTATGTGGGTTAGTATTATTTGTGTACATGCCAAATCAACTTGTCGACGTGTACTATGACTTACTGACGAGTCTATGTCTAAATTATGGCCTCTGTATGCATATGTGGTAGGAGAAAACTCCTCGTTAGCAGGAAAGTGGTACGATTGATGTATGGGCCTTAAATTATGCGGTTGTGGTCTCCAGTTTGGTATTCTTGTGGTTGTAGTGCGGTGATGAGTATTTTCTTGTTAATCATTTTTTATATTATCATTACACAGTATAAAACAAAGTCACTTTCCGCTGTCTGTCTTTTCTATGCTTAGATCTTTGAAAATGCGATTGATTTTGATGCGTTTTTTTTCCAAAGATAGACTGATTTATGAGGAACGTTTATATGTATGATTCATGCATATTTTTTAAGAAAACCACTAATAATTTTATAGATTTCTAATGTGATGTAAATTAGTGCTTTCATTTTAACCGCTAGCTGAAACCGACGAGATAGATTAAAATTAAAAAGGTCTACAAAAGTTTGCGATGGCATATGTGTACCTCTTAATAAACTGCAATAAACATGTTTTATCCTTATTGGACCTGTGGGAAGCCACGGCAAGTCGCTAGTTAGTCCATAATATCAACCATTAGAAGTCCACTGCTAGACATGGCCTCTTCAAAAAGAGAGAATTTTAGCCAAATTTGCTGCGCTAGGTAAGCGTGTAGGTAATCGCAGTACGCAGCTTTATCAACGGGGATGCTATTGCCCATCCTCGCCCTGGGCTATTGATCTGTTTTGAATAGATATACCACTATCCGTCAGTTCTGGTACTTCAGTCACCTCTTACGATACCTGGTACAGGGGGAAGCACTATTCTATTCTGCCAGTACCTAACGGCTAGTTAGTTATTATTTTTTTATCAACATATAACCAGTACATATATTTTTTTTTATAATAGAGTAAAAGACACCGAATATTTGCAAGATTTATATTGATAATGTAGAAATACAATATATTGTACGCTAACAACTTCACCGGTACCAGGTGCAGTAAAAGGCGACTAAGGTACCAGAACCTACAGATGGCGGTATATCCATCCAAAACATTACAGTTCAAATGTACAGGGCGTGGATGGGCAGCATTCCCGCTGCGAAAGCTGCACTCTGCGATTGCCACCATGCCTGCATATCGCTACTATTATGGACAAATTCCTTTCTTAGGGGGGCTTATATCGGGCATATAGGCATTCTGAGACTAAAGTCCACTGTTGATATAGGCCTCCCCAAGATTGGGGGATTTTTAGCTTATAATTGTCACGCTGGGCAAGAGTGGTGGCAATCGCAATTATGTGATACCGGCGGAGTAAAATAGTATCACTCTTTGTACTGAGTGTCGTGAGAGGCGACTGAGGTACCGGGTTCGACTGATGGCGGATATACCGCCATCAGTCCAGACATCCATCCGAAACAGCACTACTTTAATACTACTGGGGATGGACAGCAGCATCCTCGTCGAAATGTTGCGCTCTGCGATTGTCACCACGGCTGCCCAGCGCGGCTATTAAAGGCAAAAGTCCTCCTAAAGGCCTATGTTCAACAGTGGACTATTTATTGCTGATATGTTATAAGATAAATGTTGATTAACTTAACGTCGTAACAGTGACATGCTACCGATCAGTACCCCGATACTAATAAACTGCGTCGACCTGTTACAAAACCTATGCACTAACTTACACTTATCAATAATTTATAAAACAGATTTTAATATCCATAACTCTACGTAAAGGCATAATACGAGGAAGCGGACCGACCCCATTCGTTATCACAGAACTTGTATATGCAAATAGATTCGGTCCAGCTCAATTCTAAATGCACAGATAGTCCGCTCTTTGCAGCTTGGTTCGGGTAATGGTAGGGATTCTGTCTTGTGCGCCAAATATCGTAGGTTGGATCCTCAACCAGACAAATACCTGTATATTGATGTTCATAGTTGTTCTGCGTCTGGGTGTTAAATATATTTGTGATTACTCTGTTGTCGGATATCCGTAACACAAGTGCTTTAAGCGACCTATCACGGTATCAGGTCAATGTAATAGATGTTGAGGGATTTTTTTTTAAGAAATGCCTTATAACTAATTCTTAAAATAGCTTTAAGCGTTTGTGAAACGGATATTCGATAACAGAATTTTCATTATAACACTTAATTACTTGAACATAACACCCACAAAACAAACAAAAATACTCATCATATAAGAGTTGGTATAGGACGACCTAGGCGAATATACCTTGTCCAGGTATTAAAGAAGGGTCAGGTCAGAAGTACCAAGAATAAACGAGCGTGTATGAAAGGACTTATGCGAGTAAGGGAAGCGAGATAGGTATGCCAAGTTCGTAAGAATTGGAGATCCCTAGCCTCTGCCTACCCTCATAGGACAGAGGCGCGATGTATGTATAAATATTTGTCTATTTGTCCTAGGTAGGGATCGAACCTATGACGTTTTCCGCATGAGATACAGACACAGCCAAAAGCGCTATCGAGCCAATCGGTATAGAAGCTTGATATAACGATCCTATTGGTATCGGCAAAGATTTTCTGTAAAGCAAGAAATCTAAAGTTTCAGTTATGTCTTAAAGAAATCCAACTTTGCAGCGGTATTTATAATAAAAAAAGCTTATTTTTTCTCACCATGACATTATTTAACAAATTGTACAAAAAAACATTACAAAATGTTCCCATGTTGTGGAAAACTGGAGTCTTAAATAAGCAGATTTTTCTTAAGGTCCCGGTCTTAATTTCCTTAAGGTTTGAACTTGAGGTAATAAAAAAGTAAAAGCGGGAGTTAAAAAAAATAACGGATGATGAGAAACAATTCACAAAGAAGCTATAATTTTGAACTTAACATTTATCATCATTACAGCCTTTTGGAAGTTCACTGTTGGACAATAGGCTTCTCCAAGAAAGGAAGTTTTTTGCCCAAAATTGCCGCGCTGGGCAAGCATGTTGGCAATCGCAGACCGCAGCTTTCCCGAAGTGTATGTTGCTGCCCATGACCCGCCCTGGCATTTGAGCTGTACTATTTCGGTTGGATATACCGCCATATGTTAATTAGGTATTTAACAGTTAAAAAGTGGGTTATCTGTAACAGTTTGATTTGCGCTCCAGCATTCAGTTTTGCTATAAATAACAAAGTTTTGATTAGAGGAGCCTATAACGACATGTACATATTCATATGGATATTAATTAGGCCGTTGAAATGTTAGATGGTTTATCGATACTGGTTCTTGATCTGTAGATGGAATCCGCCGCTATATCTTGATGCTGTACTCGTTTAGAAGAGATCTCGCAAATTGTTTTACTTGTAGGTTCATCATACTAGCCATTGGAAACCCTATGCTGAACATAGGCCTTTCCAAGATAGGGGGAATTTGCCCATAATTGCCGCGCTGGCCAAGCGTAATGGCAATCGTAAAGCGCAGCTATCGCAACGGTAATGCTGCTGCCCATCCCCGCCCATGTGAATTTGAGCTGCACTGTTTCGGATGGATATACCGTCATCTATTGGTTCTGTTACCTTAGTCGCCTTCTATTCTACACTGCTGGTACCTCACGGTTTACTTAGAATAAGTAAATTATCAGCTAAAAGCAACTTGTGCGCGTGGGTAATAGGGGTGTAATATTTGTACGGGAAATATTTTATTTGGTGCGTTAACCTTTGGGGTTATGGTCTACTCGATCATTTTAAATTATTCTTTTACCGTTAGAAAGCTACATTTTCACCGATTAACATTTAATATACACTAGTATATTCCATGAAATCATGATTTCATGAATATAACCGGGCACGATTTACATTATTGTGCTTTTGTAACGAATCAACTGAAAAACAATTCGTCTGATTTCAAAATATATTTTAACCGGTAGAAAGTTATTTTGTTATTGAATTATGTGAACTATATTTTATCCCTGAATTTTTATGGTAACCGGGACTCTGTGGGTAAAACCGACTTGGTAGGGTGAATATAAAATGACTGACTGACTGACATATTAATGCAGGGTCTAAATTATAAAGTTGGAAAACAACTAAGTGTTTTTATGTCATTTTATCAAGAATGGTTATATTCCTAACATCACCCTAGGACTAATATCAGTGGACCATAAATACTAGGTTTAATCGACAATCAATTTATCGGGGGTATATTGCAATATTTTTGCAGTACCAAATTCGTATGAGCAATTTATTTTTAATTATTATATTCTTCTTCTAATTAATAATAATAATATACGTTTATTAATCTACTGTAAAAATTACAAAAAAACTTAGCCTAATTACACAAATAAATACAAAAGAAAAAAAATACAATAGATTACTGATAGGCTAAAACGATCAAAATATTATCGTATCAAAATACTCGTATATACTGTCAAAGTAATAGTCTACTTACAAAACAAATGCTAATGCGGCGTCGTAAAGCAAAAGCGTTCTAACAAAATGCTTATTATCTTCAGCCCAGCTCTTGGAAGTCCATTGCTGGTCATAAGCCTCTGTAATAAGGTTTTTTGCCCAAAATAATTGGCCGCGCTGGGCAAGCGTGTTAGCAAAATGATTTTATGGCGTCATAAAAGAACCTAATGTATATGAGACTGTAATGAATATGACTACTTTTTTCTCGATTATTTTCATATAAGTTTTGAGTTAACATTTTGTATTTTTAGAGCCTTTCGAGTTTTTTAACAGCCATTATATCATGGCCGTGAGGTACCAGCAAAGTAGTACCTCCCCCTGTACCTGGTGTCGTAAGAAGCGACTAAGGTACCAGAACCGACAGATGGCAGATGAAAACAGTGCAGCTCAAATGCATCAGGTGGGTATGGGCAGCAGCATCCCCGTCGCAAAAGCTGCGCTCAGCAATTGCCAACACGTTCGTCTAGCGCGGCAATTATGGGCAAAATTCCCTCTTTTTTGGGGAGGCCAATGTCCAGCAGTGGATTTCCAATAGCTGGTATGATGGTGATTAGATCATTAACGATCAGCGCAACTACAATCGAAATCTAAATATTTACGAACCGATTTTCTCTTTATTTGTGCAGTTAGTTGTTAGTTGTTAGTTACTCAAATTTCACGATTTACTTACCTTCAATTTGCCGACGGTATTATGCTTATGGCAGAATGGACTGCAGATGGAAGATTTAAGCACGATGCTCGAAGAACCGCAATCGAGTTTCTCAACAGGTGGGTAGCTCCAATGAACATGGAGAAGACTAAAGCAATGTGTAATGCCCATGTTTTACCCTTGTTGTTCTTAAAGTTATTGACTCGTATGTGTACCTAGGACAAATAGTCTAATTAGGTAAGCCCAATTTCAAAAAAGAGGTCAATCGCTGAATCCTACTCGGCTGGGCAGCATTCGGAAAACTGCGAAACATCTTCTCGTCCTGTATACCTTAGTAGTTTTTGTATTACCTAGATACAACATAAAATTTATCAATAGCTACGGAAAATAGAGGCCTGTTGCACAGTTTTTCATTAACGCCTGATTATAAGTAAATTTATTATTATTATAGTTGGAGAACCGTGCGGTCCTTTAATTAAATTTAAAAAGCAATCCCAAGGTAATTATGTAATGTTGTTCACATCCTGCAAGCGCAACCAGCAATGCACTTGATAAAACTCTCATAAAAGACCAAGACAGAATTAGCGCGCAAGATAACGTTTGATTGCAAAGATAAATAGTGGTAAGCCGGTGTTTATCGATACATCGACAACGTCACTATCAACTGTCGAGTATCGACTATCGAGATTTATAGCGGGACGTACGCGCATGTGTTAATTAATGGCGACCTCTAATGGTTGAGGGAGGAAACGTTTCTCTGCGATGTGTAACGGGACGGGACAAGATTTTGCTGCGTGACAATTAAGATAGGAAAGTTTTGATCGAATGAAAGCTACTGATTATCGATACTATATATATTTATACAATACAAGCTGACCCGACAGACTGTTCTGTCGATGTCTACTATGAATATTAAATCGAATGGGCAGAAATAATTAACAAAAAATATATATAATTCCGACAATGCACCTGTTTTGCGTACTAACTGTCAAATTCCTGTTAGTTATGTCAAACGTCATTATATGAGTCTTAAAAACAGCTTGATTGGAATAACAGCTGTCAAAATAAAGTTTTCTTTTTAATTATTTTAAAGGTTTCTGTCTTCATTTTATGTTCACTTTGTATAATATGCTTTACATGTGAAATCTTAGAGATGTAAACAATATTAAAGACATACTATGATGCCAAATACCGCAATGCGTATATAAAATAACTGGCGTAAAACTGCTACACTTTCTTTTGTCTTGCCGATGAAACTATATTTAAACGAGAATATAAATATTTGATTTAAAAAAGCGCTCATTTTACACCGGTACGTTAATATGGTTATTAAAATTTCCATAAAACTTTCTTATTTTTAGTCCTTGCGTCTGATCGTATTTATTAACTTATCCGTTTGCGGTAGATTAGTTAGTATATTATATACCAATTAACTACCTTTCACTCGTTGTTTTGATTACATTGTTCTGTCATGTGAAGATATATTTATAACTGGATATAAGATATGTTACTTAATGATATATGTATATAGCTTCTTAATTAGTTCATATTAAGGCGTAAAAGTAAAACAAACGAAAAACACGTTTAACAAGCAACGTTTTTGGGTTAAAGCTAACCTTAGCCAAGAACGAATCCGAGACAGTTTAGCTCAAATGCACAGGGTGGGGATAGCAGCATCCCCGTCGCGAAAACTGCGCTCTGCAGTTGCCAACACGCTTGTACAGCGCGGCAATTATGGGCAAAATCCCAATTTCATCGGGAGGCCTATGTCCAGCAGTGGACTTCCAATGGCTGTATGATAACCAGGAGGCAGGAGCCTAGGCAGCTTAATTTTTCATCATCTCACTTCATGTGTCATGCACGTTACTACTGATAGACCCAGGACAAAAAAACATAACTGAAATGTAACAACTATATATTTTTTTATTTGTTAATTGTGTTATTGAAGCGAAAAATGTAAGCCACTTTCAAATTCCATCATCTCAAGGAAATATAACGAGTTTCAGCCAATCCAAATTGCAAAGCGAAATCCGGGTCCAGACGTCATTCAAATTTTACCTTAAAGGGAACATCGTGTTCTAAATTTGAATGATGCCAATAAAACGCGCAAGGAAACGTCACGTCAGTGCGGCGTGCGCGCGCGCATCCGACGGGGCCTGCCTCGCGCGTCAACTTGACATGCGTGTATAGTGAGAGGCGAATGTGGAGGGCGCGTGTGTGAACCAGTAAACCAATAACACCAAAGTGAGGAAATCAGAAATGATCCTGAAATCAAAATAGAAAAACTTTGACGTAAAACAGATTTTCTGTATTTTCTTCCATAGAGAAAGCCAATCGTTGATAAAAATACTGCAGATATTAAAATGCGGATACATATAAGTGTTGTAGGTATTTTATTCTAGCAGGCGTAGTGACTACTGCTAGACATAAGCCCCCTCTGGAAAGAGTGAATTTTGCTCATAATTGTCGCGCTGGGCAGACTTGATGGCAATTGCAGAGTGTATCTAGACCAAAATAATTGCTTAGTTTTCATTTTCATACCTGTATACTCTTTAAACTTTGTAACTTTAAGTAATCCTCATCATCCTAACAGTTTGCGAACGTTATTGGACATGGGCCTCCTCAAATGTCTTTCAATAAGACCGATTGTATGGTTAAGTAGCCAGGTGTTGAAAGAAACGACTTGGGTTAAGGATCAGACAGAAGGCATTTTATCCATCCGAACCAACATAGCTCATATACGCAGAGCAGGGATAGGCAGCAGCATCTCCGTTACGCTTGCCCAGCGCGACAATAAAGGCCAATATTCCATTTTTGGGGAGATCAACAGGTGATAGATTGATGTCCATAATGCAGAATAATAATTCGTTAATCTTAAGAGCCAATGATAGTCTGTCATGAGCGGTTGCATCCGCTATTGCCCGCACTGTGGACAGGCACCACGCGAGTCGATTTGCGTAAAATACGGTGAGACTGCATACGTGGAATGCGCAATGGACCTCGCTTGTATGTAGAATAGATCGTGCTTCGGGTTTTTGGAATAAATTTAAGGGTCTGTCAATTGGTCGGATTGCTTTTACGTTCTGTCACAATTGTCATTATAGTAGGAAGCGGGAGTACTGTTTGGTGTATCAGTGTTATATCGTAAAATTGGTATATAGGGAGGCTATGGCTACATAATAACAACATTTTAGATTATGGATCACCACAATATATATCATCACCATAGTAGCCGTAAAAAGTCCACTGCTGGGCATAGGTCGCCCCAGGAAATTGGGACTTTTTTCGTAACCGCCGCGTTGGGCAGGCGTGTTAGTAACCACAGGGCGTAGCTTTGCGACAAGAATGCTGCTAACCAACCCTGCCCTGTAATATTTTATTTACTACACTGCTTCGGATTGCGGTGCACTATCTGTCGGTTCGGGTACCTCAATCGTCTCTTACGACACCTGGTAATTGGGGAGGTACTTTCGACTAACTTTTTAGGTTCTTCTTGGTTTTGAGTTTTAGGTTCAGCTTCATCATTATATCTGCTGTGAAACATATACTGCTCTGCACAAGGGCTCTCCCCGATTGATTTTTATCATTGCTGGATTTTTGCCGATAATTATCACGCTGGGCAGATGTACTGGTAACACAACGTAACTTCGCGAACGGGATGCTGCTTCCCATCCTCACCTGACCGTATTTGAGTTACGTCAATTAGGTTGATTGTACTGCCTTATCTTAGTCCCGGTATCTCAGTAGCCTATTACGACGACGACTATATACGACATCTGATACAGAGGAATATATTCTATTCTTCTACGACTATTCTATTCTGCTAGTACCCTTATGACTTTTCAAAGATCGGCAACGTTTGGTTTGTGAGTACATTTAACTTTCTGTCAGTTACAGTCAGATAGATTGTAAAACATTATTAATCTTAATAATAAACTATATTATAATTATAATACATTAATATAATTATAATATATTATTTTAATAATAAACTATATATAAAAGATCTTAATTGTCAACGTATTACTGATCTTAATAATACAACATTCTGGTTATTTTTTTCATTTTAATATAAACTTGATCATTTTTGAAAACGTTTCCCGTAACCTGGCAAAAATAAAATAAATCTTTATATATATATATTTTTATAGTGTTCGTTTATACTCGTAATATAGGTATATTTTTGCTTTTTTCATAAGGTATTAAAACCTAGACCAAGGCATCCTTTCTTATTTTTTTAATTAACGAAGTCAGCAAACAAGCGTACGGTTTGTTTGATGGTAAACGTGAACGCAGCCTATAGACGCTCGTGACATCACAAATATATCACTAGCGTGGCGCCAATCTTGTGAATTGAAGATACAGATCACCTTGCCCAGTAGTTTCACTATTCTCAGTAATGGCTGTAATGCGAACTCTACTATTTAGCGGTAGATAATGGTGAGAGTAAGGTACCAATGCAGACGACCATTGTAAGAGGTATACCACAAGAGAATCCATGTGAAATAAACAATAATGCATTCATAAAGACAGAAGTAACAAATAGAAAGGAGTTTATGCACTTCTTCGTGGATTTAGACAGTGTATTTAGCTTAAAAGATGCAGATGATAGTTTGTTGCGGATTTACGCGCGTGTTGCTGGTTCGACTCTTCGACACTGCATTGTGCTTGCTGTATTCATATGCCAATACAAGATTTATACCTTTACAACTTTATCTATACATCTCTATATTATAACTACATTTTAGAAACATACTAAATTCGTAAGAATTACGGTTGGAAGTCGTCTGGCAATTGTTTTAGCGAGTAGCTGAGAAATCTTTGCGCAAAGATCAGATATAAGGTTTTAGGTTCTATATTACAGCAGCTTATTTATTGCCATCTGCAAGTTAATTATTTTGCTTCGAGTAATTGCGCGTTTGATTGAATTATCTATCGGTGGGTGACTATTGTTAGTTATTTTGTCTGAAATTAAGAGGCGAGAAATCTTTCGTCTGACGGGTTTTTCAGTGATTTGAAGTAAAAAACTTAAATATTCGAGTTGTTTATACAGTCTTACTGTGACTAATGTACCAAAAATGATAAATGCCGATACATATATTCAACACAGTGTAAGCATGGGGCGGGGATGGGCAGAAGCATATTCTTCGTGAAAGCTCCGCTCTGCGATTGCCAACACCCTTGTTGAGCGGGTAATTATGGGCAAAGTTTCCACTTTCTTGGATATTTCTTGCCTATGTCCAGCAGTGGACTCCCAATGGCTGATACATTGATGATGATATATTATATGTGAAAGAATAGAAAATATGTATACACCTATTTGTCCTTAAGCAAGTAAAATCGAAGTTAAATATAGAAAACCACTTAAGGAATGGAACATTCAGTGTTCAAATTTAAATATATAATTATTACTTTTTGTCAAAAGGTATATGATATAATAAAGTATATAAAATTAATTTCAAGCAAAGTTCATTAGTCCGGGGAACAATAAGCACTAGATTCCAAACAAATGTTGAGATATTCATTTAATCCGACTAATCTTCGGTAAACGATAGCCGTAATATGAGACGCCATTGTGTTGTCTTTGCCGTAATTAAGTGTTGAAGGATTTAAGTTTCCGAGAGTCTCGCAAATAAACAACGGAGAGTAAATATCGCTGCGGATATTTAATAGAGGGGAGAGGTTTTGTTATGTATCTTGGAAGATGATTGGAAAGTTTCTAATCTTTTTTAATACTCGTAAACATTTGATTCCCGACAAGACATTTAGTGTTTATTTTTTATATTTTTTATAAGGCCAGATCAACAAACAAGCATACAGTCCGCGTTACAGAAAGCGTCACTACAGCCTATAGACGCTCGTAATATCAAAAAGATATCACTAACGCGTTGCCAACCTTGTGACTTGAGGATATTATGCCACATTACCCAGAATTCGCTGCTATTGGGCGGTAAAAATAGGTGAGAGTGAGGTTCCAATGCAGACGACCTTTTGTATGAGGTCTACTTAATCAGCGTAAACACACGCGTTTCATAATATAGTAAATTAAATTAAGGGTAATTTAATAATTTTGAAAGTCCTGATATCTTTGTGCACCTTCAGAGCGGTTGTCTATAATATAAACAAAATTTAATTTAAAACTAGTGTCTTAGAGATAAGTCGCTTAAAGCATTTGTGTTATGGAGGTCAGACAATAGAGGAATTACGAGTATAAATATAATAATTAAACAAACATTCAACACAGACATAATCAATACATATATTTATCATATAAATATTTGTCCTGGTTGAGGATCGAACCTAAGACTTTGGCGCATAAGATAGAAAATACATTACCGAATGCGCCATTAGGCACGTCAAATATATTATTACAAACCTATGGTTTGTAATAATTTTTTATCAATCGAGTTCGCTATTCTAACGTTTAAGCGTTTAAAAGTTTCTCTTAATATATTGCTGTGAAGTACCTGACGAGAACAATAGTACCTCTCCCTGCACCGGGTGTCGTAAGAGCCAACTAAGGTGCCAGAATAGACTGTTGGCGGTTTATTCGTCTAAAATAGTGCAGTTCAAATGCACAGGGTGGAATGGGCAGCAGCATTCTGGTCGCGACAGCTGCGCTTTGCTATTGCCAAAACGCTTGCCCAGCGCTGCAATAATGGGCTGGCTATATTCCTCTTTTCTTGGGAACGCCTATGTCCCGCAGTAGACTTCCAATGGGTGGTATGATAGTTGAGAGCAAAAAAAAACTAAATATAACCAAAGCATGGAGTACAGCTTGGTGTTGTATCTACTCACCCATCATCTATTTCCGAAATAAAATTTGCCCTTCGATCAAATCATTATCTAAATAATTTATTAGAAATTAAGTAGTTATTTAAGTGAAACACACGGTTGAGTTCAGAACACAATCAGGCTTTTATAATGCTGTTATTTTTTTTGAAAACTTTTAGAAAATAAGTTCAAATATATACTACAACAGTTTACAGTCCTATGCCAGATGCAAAATACAATCATCATTGAACATGATAATAATATTTTTAACGGCTTTCAAAAGCCGTTTATTTTATTGTACACATTTTCGATGACTCTTCGTGCACGTAAAACAAAAAATAAGAAAGGTTGAATAAAAATGGTTTTAGCCGTTAAAAGAGTTGTTTTTATTAATAAATAAATACACGCAACGTCTCGTATGTTCATCTAACCTCGATAATGAAGATAAGGCATTCGTGTTACGGATATAAGACAGACATAGAGACAGACACAGATATAACAGATGTATTACAAATATAATACTTAAATAAATATCTATACCATCCAGACACAAAACAAATACAAATATTCATCATAAAAATATTTGTCCTGGATGGAGATGGATCCCACGACCTTGGCGCATAAGATACCATCATTACCATCTGCGCCATCGGGTTCGTCATGAAAAAAATCATGTCAAACATAGACTGTGACATCAACCTCAGATCATACAAAACATTTTACTTTAAT
Organism: Heortia vitessoides; assembly: GCA_020976665.1. Lineage (NCBI taxonomy): Eukaryota > Metazoa > Arthropoda > Insecta > Lepidoptera > Crambidae > Heortia > Heortia vitessoides. The sequence goes on from JACJUM010005601.1 coordinate 12,610,754, forward strand.
ATGAAACAGGACTTACCACAAATACATTCTCTTGTGATTTATGACATTTATCGGCCATTAAAGCGATTTATCACAAAACCAACATGGCTTATATCACGCGAGTTTCCTAGCATCTACTTAATAAAGCCCACAAATATATTTGCACATAATTTATACTTGTACTTTTCACAATCAGGGCCAACCAATAAATCAATTAACTAGTATACTCATTAACTGTTATCGGGGCTGAACCTGAGACCGGTCGGTGCGGCGCCGTCGCGTGCGCGGTGAAAGTGTTTGTTCGCACGCGTCCGCGTGTTCGTCTGTCTGTTACGCCTTATCTGTGACAGTGTACGTGTATTAAAACTTAGTTTTGCTATTTGCTTCGTATGTTGCTGAGATGGCGATAAATAATTCGAGATAGGTTGAGGACAGGTTGATACCAAGCCGCGGACTGGTATTTAATACTGCGTTTCTACTATGCCGTTCTTTTGCATTTTATTGGCTTGAAATAATTTGCTTATAACAACTGCCAAAGATAATTCATTGTAACCGTCGGCGTATGTAAGCGTATGTAAGCGAATGCTGCGCTCTGCAATTGCCAACACGCTTGCCCAGCGCGGCAATTATGGGCCAAATTCCCCTTTACTTGGGGAGGCCTACGGTCCACCGCTACTATTTGTCTGCTGCAACACCAATTATGGTAATAAAACTGTCAAAAATGTTCAACTTAAAAATGAAACAAATAATTAAAAAAAAATATTATTGCAATTAGTATACTAATATTTGGGTTTGAACATATCTATACTAACTGGTGTTTAGTTAGAATAGGAAAACAAAATACAATCGCAACAGAGGAAATTGTTTAATTGTATAGTTATTTAACAGTTGTAAATTAAATTATTTAGCACTATAATCCGCTCGTATTTATTGTTAATAGATAAATCTAGATACAAATGAGTCTAGGAAGAAACGACTCTATGATAGTTTTTTTTTTATTAGACTAATTGGACAAACAAGTAAACGGATACTTGTATAGTCACAAGGATATCGCAAGCGTGTATCCAACCTTGTGACTTAAAAATGTTATGTCACATTACGCAGTAATTTCACTGCCTCTCTCGCTTCAAACAGGAACACAGCAATGCGAACATTGCTGTTTGGCGGTAGAAAGAGGTGAGAGTGCAAACGCAATGCAATGACCAATGCAGACAATATTTATATGAAGTTTACTTCTAGCCTAGATAAGATCAAAAGTTGCAAATATTGTATAATACTGTTTGAAATTTAAGCTCAGTGTATGTGTCTACCACACACATATTATAGGAAGCAAAAACAGTATATAAATGACTATATTCTTATCAAAATTTTATTTTATACTTTAAGCAATCGGATGCTAGCATTCGTTTTCGTACTCTTTCAATATATAAATATGAATGTGTAATGCATATTTTTTTCTCTTTCACGCTAGAATAGCTGATTAGATCTGGATGAAAGTTGGCACAGATCTTTGATTGTCTGGAATAACACATAGACTACAAGTACAATATATGCAAGTACTGTATACGCAAAACATGTTCTCGAAGGATTCATCTGGCGTTTTTATTCTCTATGGAACCTATTTTTCTTCTTAAAACCTGAGTTCATCAGGGACACGATAAAAGTCTCGCGGGAAAAGTTACGGACGGATAGCTAGTACATACACTATCAATTTTGCTACCGATACCATTAAAAATATGTATTTCTCAATGCTATAGTTATATTTTTAATGTTCTGGTTTATAGTACATAAGAATGCCACCCTTTGAAGCGTTACTCAGTCGACCATAGTCGGTCCCATAGTCCATCCTTGGGGTTCCATAAAGACCTAAGCTCCTAAAGTCATTAAAGCTATAATTCTCATAACTTCTATTACATTGACCTGACCCCGTGGTAAATCGCTTAAAGCGCTTGTGTTACGGACGCCAGACATCAGCATCTCCATTGCGAAAACTGCACTTTGCGATTGCCATCACGCTTGCCCAGCGCCTCAATTATGGGTAAATCCCCCTAGTTTTTGGGGAGGCCTATCGCAGTAGGGGAATTACAATGGCTAATATGATGACGAGTGATTTTTTATATATATATAAGAAACAAGCGTATTGTGACACAGCATGGAGTGTTTTCACTGCAATAATGGGAGCAAGGGAAATTACAGATGCGTTACCAAAACACGAATGCACAAAATACTTTACTTGCGTCTATACACACTCGCAAATGGTTGAGTTAATTTCGTATTCGTAACATTTACTCCAAGGATAATAAAACCAGCAATAATCCAGGACAAATAACAAACATGTCCGCTGGTTACAAGCGTTCACCAATTAACCAGCGCAGTAGAGCGGCCGCAACCATGCATTAAGCGGTTAGGAACCAATAATCATATAATTGCACTCAATATTGCTCATTAGGATAATACTTGTGAAGTCGAGACGGAATCTAATGGCATGTAGGCACCTATTCTGGGGATAAGCCGGTTATAACTCTGTGCCAGTTATTATTAAGAGATAAAATACCGCAATTACTAATTATGATGTAAGTAGGTACTATATGAATTTTACCGTCTGAGTCTATTGGGATTGTTAAGTATTTAATAATTCTTTAGTGGTTTATACCTATAGGAGCAATGGATTCTTATAAGATCACCTTATACTTCTGCCGAGTTTCTTGCATGACTGTATTTATATCAATTAAATTAACATAAGAACTAATTAGGTTCAGGTTTATTTTTTTCTAGTAAATATAATGTTATATATAATTTAGCTTTTTCTATACATAAAACCTCTAAAGTAATTAGGTAACTGTTCCGAATTTAGCGACAGCTTCAAACTTGTAAAAGTTTGACATTTGAGTTTTTGTTGGTAATTAAATTTACCTAAAACATTGAGAAATGTCTCTGATTTTTCGGTACAAAAAGAACACTAGGCAGACTTAGACGTGTCTCCTAAGGTCTCGGTATCAGTCGGTCATCGGTCGCGAATCAGTGCTGTCTACCAGCATGGAAAAGATGCAGCTGCCTGAAGATAATGTTGAACTAATGAAGCTTCTAAACTATCAGGAAAATTTAACTCATAAGATACTTAAGATAAGATTTTAGTACTTAAGAAAAACAATTTGTATCTCATTTTAAGGGATATGTGATAACGTATGAATGTGAAATTTGACACAGTTACAGTTAATGTGTAGAAGAAGTGCATACAACTTTTATTTTTTACAAAATGCACTGAAATACATTAAAATAACCGTCACGTACTTAACTGTTTGAAAAATAAAGTAATTGCAAAAAAGCATTAATTGTCTATTAAATGTCAAGCAACTGATAAAACAGGTTTTACATAATTTTATGAATTAAGTTGAAGTTTGACCGTCGCGCTTTCATTAGTTAAAATAAATTTATAAAAAAAAGTCAATAGTTCCATCTCAAAAAAAGAGGGGAACCTCAGGACTTGAGTTAATCAGCTGTTTTATGCTTTTTAAGGCTATAAGCTCATCAATGAATTTAATTAGCAAATTACAAATAATTTCAAAAATTATTACTGGGTAGTGTTTTATTTTAATATTATTGAAAAGCTGGAGTAAGCTGGAGTTCAATCCAGAATAAGCCTGTAACCTGTTCGCTCCCGCTGACCGTATCGCGGCCTAATGAAAACGCTCCTGGTTTACTCAATATGTTATTTGCATATTGGGTAGATAAAGGATTTGAAGATGTGTGGAGTCGGTTTGCACTATAATTATTTAGATGCCGGTACCGCATATATTTTTAATAATCTTTATAGTTGTCGGCTAAAATTGATTGACAAAAACAACCCAGTCGTATTTTTTAAAATTTATTTACAGCTCCAGATATGTACAAACTCATTACATACTTGATTCTATGTTCTTTATAAATTATACGGATTAAATAAAATTACATAACATGTAAATAAAAAGTACATCTGGCATCCCTAGGACGTCTACTCTTGGATATAGGCCTTTCCGAGAAATTTGCCAATAGTTCCTTTTCTGGTAATGCTACTGGCCTCGTCCTGTTATATCTGTGTATCTTTTGGTCCTGAATCCTCAGTTACCACTTACGACTGGTACCACTTACAGGGATAGATACGAATCCCCTCCGCCCGTATCCTACAACATTATCTATATATTTTGATTATGTCGTCTAGACCCAATGTTGAAATTAGCTTAAATTTTTAGTTTGTTGTATTAAAAACGTCCAAATCGAGCCCACAAAAGATATAATAAATAAATCAAAATTTTCTTCTGCCAACTTATCACGATTGTTTACTCCGTCCCACACTTAATTTTTCAATTTACATACCAAAGGAAAGCAAGGGGTCGTTATAAAATCGGAACGATTTCGTTGTTCTTTGAATAATTGTTGTTTTTACGGAAAACTCCGTCTGTTCGGATAACAAGTCCTTTGTTTAGGCTAACTCTAGACAAATGTTATTGGAACGTGACCCAAAGTTACAAGACGAATTTTTGACGCTCGTCATTTGTTATCACGACCTCCAAATAGAATTGTGAAAGTTGTACTTGCATTAATATAACACAACCTCTGTTTTGATATTGTTACACGATATTAAAACTGTTTCCCAACATTCGAGAGGCTTCCTCGCTTTAAGTGGGCGACAGAGCATTCGCAAAGTGTGCAGGTATAGAGTAACTTTTAAAGTAAGCCATTGAATTTAATTTTAAAATTTTAGATTCAAATTCAGGGTCTAAACTACCAATACAACATTTCTATTCACACAACATCTCATTCATTGATCTGACTGTAAGTTACTTAAAGCACTTGTACTACGGACATCAGGTAACAGAGAAATCACAAATACTTTTCGTGTGTAGGGATCGAACCACGAACCTTGGCGCATGAGATAGGATCACTACCGGCTGCGCTATCGGGCCCATCAATGTATTCGTCACCATAAAAGTAACCTTCGTCTACATTTTCTCCATAGAAGTTTACGCATTTATGTTTTAATTGGATTTAGTAAAAGGTTAATTGAAACCAAAACCGATTTATATAAAACTTTCGGGTCACGGTGTTTGTCCGGGATGAACTTTTAAACTAAAGAACCGATTTAGCTAAATTTTTTCGTACTGTGTACCGTTAGATCCAACTTGAGATATAGTAAAGATTATATCTTATTTTTATTGTCGCTATATGATTCATGTCATGATTGACGTATACGTATCGATAGTTAAAACATCTGTAGGGTTATCTAGTAAAATATTTAATAAAAGTGTATTCATTTAAACGAATTAATTAGATATGGCAAAAGTAGTGTCTCCACTTATTGTTCTAAAAGATTTGAGTCACGTCTGCTCCACGACATTTGGAACAAGCAACGCATGGGTGAAGTAGAGAATATCAGTTCAGATAATATTGATTTAATTCCCTTGTCGTGTATCAGTCCGATCGGCTGATAGCTCTGCGGCACGTCGCTCCAAATCGGCCCTTATTAACATATTTTAATAGGTTACCGTTTTCTAAGCACGATGGTGTCGTCGTTAAGGTTCAAATCACTTTGCAGGCGATGAAGGGATATGACTCTCCACATTGTTATTGGAAATATGGGCTGCTACTGGATAAATGATCAGTTTGATGGGTAGTTTTAACATACGCACGATGACATGATAATTATGGGGGTGCTGCAGATATCTGGAATTGGTTCTTGCTTCTGATCAATCATTTGCTACTGTATGGTAATCAGTTACTAAGGTATTGAATCTTGTCCTGGTTCTGTTATGTCCATTTAAATGAACTGTTACTGCACGATCAGAAGATAAGAGATACACGTATGAACGATGTAAACTCATTTGTAAGGTCCATGAATGCGTTGTTACTCTTACAAGTACTAGTATTTCAAGTGTACATTCATTTATAAGCTGCTATTTAATGGCTTACTTGATGCTCGTGACTTATTTACGTGTAAAAAGATTTAATTTATGTATTAAATACTTTTGCTATTCTGTGATTTAGTAAAAAACAAACTTCCACATTTATTTATCATCAATGCAGCCTTAGATTATCACTCCTGGACGTAGCCCCCCTTCCTCCTACGAAAGGGGAAAAATTTGCATATTCGGGCTGGACAAATACAGATCGTAATTTCTGGGAAATAGACTGGAATGTTGCTGCACAAGGTCGTCCTATTGCATTTAGGATACTCTGTTACCAGTGGATATCTGTCGATCCAGTGCACCTGGTGTAGTTAGAGGTACTATTTTATTCTTCACAGCCTGTACCAGTTCATTGGAAGAAAAAATAACAAAATAAGCAGAGATTGTATTCAGTGGACTTTCAACAGCTGCTAAAAGCTAGCTTTTTAATATCAATCACAATTTTGTAACATATATATTTATCTATATATACACATATATATATATTTATATATAAAAATATACTTTCCTTATATATATATATATATTAATATACTTTCCTTTTCAACGCTCGCCTACTTTTAAATCTATTTGCGATGCGGTTTGGGCTGGAACCAATATAACAATTTCTCTATCTAATCAAACCTTATTTTACCAAAACCAGCACTTGTAATGTGAATGCAGAACATAATTTTAATGAAAACGATAATAATGTGAAACCACAAGTTCAATTACGCGGTATCGTTAGAGATATGGTGCTATAACAATATACGAATTTCAATTGCATATAACGGAGAGCCGCGGGCGCGGACTTTCCTAGGCCGTATCTATCATGTACCTAACATTACAATGCATGCACCTACAATTCATATAGAAAGTGTTCTGCAACCGAGTTACCACCACTGAAAGTGTAGACATGATTCTGTTTTTCCATTTATTGGAAAATTGATAAATTTGGCAGATTTTGTTCCAAAAACACTTTTCAAGAAATTCATCTTCATCATTCAACTTAATTCAAAATTATTTATTATAATATATTCAATAATTATATATTATAATCTATCTTATTTATGGAGTTCCATGTTTATTTTTACTGAAATGTCCAGAATAGGGTTATCACATAATATTTTTATCATATTTTACAACGTAGAATGATATAGATAACAGAGTTTAAATTGTATTATTGTAAAACCTCATAGTAATCTCATCTGCATTGTTTCACTCTCGCCTAGCTCTACCGCCAAATAACGCGTGTTCGCATTGCTGGGTTCCTGTTTGAATGGTGAAAGATCAAATGAAAATACTGGTTAATGTGACATAATATCTTCAAGTCTCACTGTTGGGAACGCTAATGATATCCTTGTGATATTACAAGCATCTATAGACTGCAGCCACGTTCAAAATCATGCGGTCTTTATTCTTTTAAAAAAATCCCCTCCAGGTTTCGGTATAGGTAGCTGGGTTTAAGAAAGTGTAGAGATCTTTAAATTATCTTTTAACTGGCGTCTGAACTTTTTAATTACACCGGCTATTAAGAAACAACTCTAGCATAGAAATACAATATATTTATTACATAACAATAATAAAAGTTCAATACAAGGATTAGACAAAAAGGAGGTCAGAACAAATTTATTCCCGTTGGCATAATAACACTCATTACTGTCAGTTTGCTGGTGCGGGAATGTCTACGGATACATGGCATTTTGAGAGACACTTCGTAGTTCGGCTCTATTATCTTTTTGGTGCATTTGAGTTCTTCAAATGTAACTAGCCGAATAAAAGAGCAATCTATTACTTTTTTAATCTCTTAAATTCAAATTTTTCTTTTTCTAAAGATTGGTCATGTAGAAATGATGGATTAGAATTACTGCACAAATATATAGAGTGGAAGTAGTAAGAATAGATAGAATAGGGCGAAATAGGCAAACAAATCTTAACTAGGTAGATGTGGCATTCAAGAAGGGCCAGGTCAGATTAATGCGAGTAAAGGAAGCAAGGGGTATTCCAAGACCATAGCTAGTTGAAATCCATAGTCAAAGTACGCCGATGCATAACAGGTGTTATGTCAGTGTACAAATAACAATAACATTAGATAAATCCAAAGAAGACAAGAGTAAGGAAGGATAGATGATATCCAGGTGACGGGCCCGAAGGCGTATTGGGTAGTATCGTGTACACGTAACGAAATGTCGTAGATTTGATCCCAAGGCAGGATAACAATAATATAATGAATATTCTTACTAAATATGTAGTTCCTCTGTTATTTAATATTAGTCATGCAAGTGGTTTAAGCGACTCATCCCAGAGTCAGGTGAATGTATGTGATTGTGTAAATTGCCGTGAGGTACCGGCAGAGTAGAATAATACCTCCCACTGCACTAGTTGTCGTAATAGGTTGTCGACTAAGGTACCAGAACCGACAGATGGCGGTATATCCATTCGGAATAGTGCAGTTCAAATGCACAGGGCGGGGATTGGCAGCAGAATCCCCGTCGCGAAAGCTGCGCTCTGCGATTGCCAACACGCTTGCCAACACGCTTGCGCGGCAATTATGGGCAAAATTCCTCCTTTATTGGAGAGGCCTATGTCACAACAAAATTGAAGATGTACTCGTAGGGGGCTTGCTTGCGAGTCGATGCGTCAACCTCTTATGGTTGCTGTATGACTTCGTAGTTCGTATAACTTAATCCGATACTGACTGAGCGTGCCTTTGTTCAGAGAATAAAACTGCAACAGAATACAAGGACGTGAGTGTGGTAGTTTAAGTGTCCGGCCCATTAGAAAGCTGGGCGCGGCGTGTATTTGATCGCGGCGGTCGCCCGCAGACATCCTGCACAATGTGCCACGCATCTATTGGATAAAACTATCGCTTACTGCGCCTCCTATCCGACAACACTCCGCTTTCCAATTTGCAAGTGAACAACAATCGTAGTAAATTGATTTTTGGACAAACCTATAGCTTTCTCTGATGTCAATTTATTGGAAGAAATAGCGACAATGAGCTATCTCTGATGGTTGGTAGGCTTTTGCGCGAATAGAGGTTACAAGATCTGTGCTGTCGGTAATCACTTCAAGGCCTTCATAGTACATAGATTGAGGAAAACAGTTGTTGCTGTAACCAAAAATGTTTTAATTTAATCAAGAGAGTCCTGACCGATATGAATGATGAATTGATAAATGACAAAAAATGTGTATTAAGTTATAAGCTCAATAATGAATATATAATTAAAACGTAATATGCAATACATGTAAAACAAATTAATCAATGATAAGGGTATTCCCAAAGAGTTTATATGGTATGGTATAAAAAACTACATATATACATTTGAACGATAAATTTTCCATTTATTATTTGACACCCTGTTTACAGTATTGTAAAACAGATTCTCTAATTCGGCCCTTCGAATTAGTTCTCTTTAATTTGCAGTCGTAAAAATTTAATTTGGAGAAAGTGCTTTTCTGGTATTTCCAGTTAGTTCAAAAATAATCTGAACTGAAGATACAATGTCTCATTTACTCAGTAATTTCACTACCTCTCTCACCCTTCAATCCAGTAGACGGCAATGCGAACACTGCTGTTTGGCGATAGAATAGGTGAGAGTGAGATACCAATGCAGACGACCTTTGTAAGAGGTCTCCTCATGTACATCATTCATTATTATAACAGCCGTAAAACGGCCATTACTAAACACAGGCTTCCGCAAAAAAACAAATCGTCAAATCATTGCTGCTGCTTCGTTGGGTAGGCATCGTGTTGGCACATAGCTACGCGGCAATTTCGCGAGATGTAATTTTACTCACCTGGTACCCCCACAATGTTAATAGACGAATGCAAGATTTTTAATGACACTTTTCATCCCAAATGTTGAAAGAAAATGCTACTTATCACCTTCATCTGTGTGTTTACAGTAAATTTAAAAGTACAGGTAGATCTCATACAAAGGTCTTTGCATCTGCATTAGTTACTCACTCTCTATTTTTCTGCTACACAGCTGTTTTCTAATAGCCATGTTCCGGTTTGAAGAGTGAGAGAGGCAGTAGCTACTGGGCAATTTGACATAATAACATTAAGTCACAAAGTTAGTTTCGCGCTAGTGATATCCTTGTGATAAAACGAGCGTGTATAGGCTGTGGTTTAGCGTGTGTTTGTTTATCGACATATACATATATAAAAAAAACTGACGAGATGTTTGATTCTAAAGGAAGGTCTACTGATTCTCAAGAACTACTCAGTGTAGGTGAAAAGTAAAAGGTATTTATACTTTTTACAAATATAATACACTAGGTGTATAAATACTTTTAACAACAATGGATAAGGAAAATATGCTGGATTGTTACTTCAAGATTATGACAGAAAATAGGTGAATGGCCAACTAGTTAATAGATATGTGTATCTATTATAACAGATATGTTGTCTATATAGCTTTATATAAAACTAACATTAGATCTACCGAGTACACAAACATCTCCGGTATTCGGCTCCGGGCATCGATATCAGCGCGAGCGATCAAGACCCGCACGCCGCTTTGAGTGATGCGAGCGCGCAGCTCGGCCATTTGCATACGTGGGCCGATGCAGATGTTACACCGATGACGAACGGCCACGTCCTTTTGAGGTGGCAGCAGTCGTCTTTGTCTGACTTAGTAATTTTACATACAGTGAGGTAGGTACTTTTTTACCTTTGTGGTAAACAAAAGGAGAACTTTCTTCAAAATATCCAATTCGTCAGACTGCTACATAAATCATCATCATCACTATCATTACAGTAGCCGTAGAACATCCACTGCTGGACGTAGACCACCTCGAAAAAGGTGGAATAAATAAATTACAAATTCACATAAGATATTGTATTCTAAAACAACCATCTTAAAGATATTTTAGATGGAACTTGTGTTACGGACATTAGAATCTACTGGTCCGATTTGAATAATTCTTTTCTTATTAGATAGTACATTTATAGGAAAAGGCTTTAGGCTATTTAACATTACGCTGAGACCAATAAGAGCGAAGCGTCAGTGAGAAATGTTGCAAAATCGGGAAAAATTATTCACGTTTAAGGTCTTTCGTCGCATGCGCTGCATAAACGGTTTAAGTTATTCAAAAACTATGTATGAAAGAATTATTTCTTTTTAATAATAAAAAAAGTTCGCGACAGTATATGTCTATCTCTCAAAATTTACTCATAATAATATTATTTGTCGAATAAGGCTTGCTACCATTATAATGTGCAAGCAGGCTGCGCGGCGGCGGGTGAGGGGGAGGTGTGCCTCGCCCCACTGTCGTGCTTGCCACTACCACTCGCGAGTGTATCTTTGCGAGGTACCATGGCGCGCGGCTCAGACGCGTGGTTGGCTGCCTACGGAACGGTTGAATACAGCGTGCTTTATTTTAAACAGAAGTAAAAATATAATTTATGCCGAAGTACTTTGACCCATTATTTTATAAACATTATTTTTTACATATTATTTAAAAAAATCTTATTCATGATTATACTATAACATAAACCAACGTGAGCAATCAAAAAATAATCTCGATAGAATTTTCGACAACCACGCGAACGAAGTCGCGGGCACAGCTAGTCACAAATATAACACTTAAGTTCATATATTCAACACCCAGACACAAAACAAACACAGATATCATTATTTAAATATTTATCCTCGGTGGGGATCGAGCCCACGACCTATGACGGACAAGATAGGGTTACTACCATCTGCGCCATCGGGCTCGTAATTAACGCGCTGGGTAAGGGTGGTGGCAAGCCCAGGATGTAACTTCATGATGAGAATGCTGCTTGCTAACTCCGGCAACTTAGTGCGTAGAACCGATGGCTATTGGAGCCATAAGGTTCTAGAATTGAGACTACGTAAGTACAAGCGCAGCGCTGGACGCCCACCCACAAGGTGGACAGACGATCTGGCTAAAACCGCAAGATCGCACTGGACTCAGCCACAAACAACCGGTCCTATTGGAAATCACTTGGGGAGGCCTATGTCCAGCAGTGGACTTCCTACGGCTGAAATGATGAACTCCAGCAAGTTGCAGTATCAGCCGGTTCCAGTACTTAAGTCGTTCCTTACACACGTGCTACAGGGGGAGGTACTATTCCTCTCTATCGGTACACCACGACTGATGTGATGTTGACGATGGTGATTTGAGGTTGACGTCTCATATTACCTGTCCTTTGTAGATTTCAAGTCAATGTAGTATCTGTTGCTTGGGTATAATGATAGGTGAAAGTAACCGCATACGCTACCCATATGATGAAGACTTGGAAGATGTAAAATATCCTATATAATATGCTATAAAACTATACTGTTTTTTACCACCTAGAAATCAGTATTTGTAAATAAACAAATTCACCCCTCATATATTGCCCTGACTTCGAGATGTCACTAAAACACTCTTGTTTAGGACATCAGTCAACAAAGGAGTCACAAATATATTACTTATATGCATATATTCAACACCCAGATACAGAAAAAAACACAAATATTATCGCATTAATATTTGTCTTGTGTGGGCATCAAACCAACGAACTTTGGCACACAAGTAACATAAATGTTTCTAATATTACTATCTCTAGCAAACTCCTTGTTATTACGCTGACTATTTTTCTATTTACTAACAATGTTATTACGTAATTTATACAATGTACTATCATTTACAAGACCTAGTATTTGATTTGTATCGTTCATGTTTGTCCGTCGTCAGTTTGAAAGGACTACTCTTTGCAAATTGCATCGTCAGCTTTTATGGTGTCGTTGGTTGCGCACGCGCATATCCCCTAGGGCTGCCAGCTGCATAATAAAACTAAAATAGCATATTTTTATCATATAAATACGATTATACTTTTAATACATTATTAAGGTTGTCCAAATTGGTACCTCACTCTCACCTATTTATATGGTATAAATAGCAGTGTTCGCATTGTCTTGTTCCGGTTTGATAGGCGAGAAAGGTAGTAAAGTTATGTGAGATAATATATCTAAGTCACGTAGTCACAAGTATGCTTGTTTGTCAATCTGGTCTAATTAGAAAAGGTTAGACAAAGCTTGCTTGTCAATCAGGTCAGAAAAACTACGGTAAGCGACAATATATATATATATTATGTCGATAAATATAATTTATTAGATTATGTCATGTGTTCTGATTGCGTCAGAACTTAATAATACTTGTTTCGCCATCATTAGAACGTATTCATTCATGGTTCTTTACGATAACTCGCTTCCCGCTAGCTACTGCGTCCGCATTGGTTTAACTTTATATCGCGTAACATCAATTATTGTATTGTATGTGTAAGTATAGTATATTATTGCATTATGAATTAAAAGTAGTATTTGCCATACTTTAACCTCAAATCTCCCACAATATAAAAATATATGCCAATCTATTTCTAATCTATCTCTCAGAGGAACTGTAAATGTTTTCATGATAAACCGTGTTTTCTCTAAGCATCCTCATGCCATATTTCATTAAAAACCGTTCAGCCGTCTATCAGTAATAAGGTAACAAACAGACAGATTGACATTCAAACAAACAGAAACTTACAAAGTTACTTATAATTAGTATCGATTGTTGGTGCCTTATTTAAAATTGTAATCTTGTAACTAAACGCGTCACACACACACAGATCTAGTAATCTTCGGTAATGATACATTAACCGTAAATCACACACACACACACATTTCATGTTCAATATTTAAATAGACAATCAATACCACTTTTCCTTTAAGTCGCTTACAGGTTTTATTAATTTAGTGTTTTAAAATCGTTTACTTCCCTTTCAGGACAGGCTCAGACTAATGGGAAGTCTAGTCATGCATGCAATGCGTTCTGTGTAATTTTAATTTTAATTGGTAATAAAATAATAATTATTAATAGTAGGTGGAAACTATTGATTTCTATTTGCCTCATTCCGCAATACTTCCCTCTTTTTCTATGGATTGTTCGGAACAGGCTGGATCTTTGAGATACCGACTCCATGAGACCTTTTTTGTACCTATACTTCTAGCAGCAATTCCATTTGTTGTCTCAAAAATCGCCTTTGCGGTATTTGTTTTTTAAATAACCAAATTCATCACCTTTATCATACCAGCCATCAGCATCCCCAAGAAAGGGGGAATATTGCCAGTAATTGCCGCGCTGGGCAAGTATAATGGTAATCGTGGAGCACAGCTTTTGCGACGGGGATGCAGCTGCTCTTCCCCGCCCATTTCATTAGAGCTTCACGATTACGGATGAATATACCGCCATCTGTCGGTTCTGGTACCTCAATCGCTTCTTATAACTACTATTCTACTCTGCCGATACCTCATGGCTATAATATATGCCTTAAGATTTTTAAAATGGAGTAATGATTACTAAAAATAATTCTTTCGGTGAATTATAAAAAATCGTAATATATCTTACTTGGTTTGTAAAAGCAGCTATCGGAAGTCTACTATTGGATATAGGTCCTATAATATGCCCATAATTGCCGCGTTGGGTAATGTGGCAATTCCAGAGCGCAGCTTTGCGATGAGGTTGTTGCGGCTTATCCCGCTTCTGTGCATTTAAGTTACGCTGATTCGAATGGATACACTGCCAACTGTCGGGTACGGTACTTCTGTCTTACAACATATGGTATAGCTGTAGGTATTATTCTATTCTACCGTCACGTATTGTTATCGTCAGTTTCTTAAATTGATTTGTATTCAGGATTCAAACTCTCTTAAGCATACAATGAGGTGGAAATCCACATGAGACTTTAAAGCAGCCAACTTAAGCCATGTGATCTGTCATCATCTTATCAGCCGTAGAACGTCCATTGCTCATCTCCTCACCGAGAGGATTTCAAGTCAAATCGTCTGTCCACCTTGTGAATGCGTGGTCTATGTTCCAGCGCCTCATAAGACATATACAAAAGGTTATCTGAATTGGTACCACTTTCTCACTTATTTCTACCACCAAAAGCAGTGTTCGCATTTCTGTGTTCCGGTTTGATGAGTGAGAGGAGCAGTGAAATTACTGGGTAATGTAACGTAAAAATAATGTTGTGCTAGTGATATCCTTGTGATATCACGAGGCTGCGGTGACGCTTACTATTAAGCGGAATGTTATATTTTTCGACTTGGTCTGATTAAAAAGAAATCTATAGATATAACCAGGATAGTAGTCAGTAGATAGCCCTGATACAAATCTTAAGTTTATTTAACTATTGCAGTACTTGATTGTGTTATTTTAAACGTAAGATTTCGTGTATCAAGTATCCTTTGTTGGGTTAAATATACGGCCCATGGGCGCGACAACACGCGCGAGTTTCAAAACAATGATATTGCAAAATGATCACGCCATAAATATTAATATTAAGCCGATATTTTATTTAGTCAGTGCAAATGTGGCAAATAAATATCTACTGCGAAATAAGTGTTATTTGTTTACACGTTTTATAGACAAACGTACGTTGTTTTTTTTATATATTTATTCTTGATGTCTTGTCTAGATTTGATGAGTGTATAGGATGCTAGCTAACCCGACAGACGTTACCCTTTGTTCACTTGATTATTGTGTGTATCATAGAAAAAGGTGTATATACTATATATATATATGTTTTAATATTGTTAGAAGTTTCAAGGCCCATAGATTGATAGTGGACAGTTATTTTTGCATACATATATAGATAGTTTTTTCTGATTTGTTTTACATTGAACACGAAATTGGATAAAACATTTTGACATTTTTGTAGCTGTGTGTGCTTTTTATACTTTTTTGAATTTTGTGTAATCGATACATGCGAAACACAAATTTTAAGCTACTTCTCTCGGAGTCAAGTCAAAGCATTTAATATCATACTAATTCATTCGTTTACCTGCAAGCGATTTGATAAAAAATCGTAAATAAGAACTATCTAATTGACCAGTTGATATACACAGTACAATTAAACGAACACAACAATATAAAAAAGCACAACCGTACGCAAAAGTAACAAATGCTTGTATAATCGCTTGTAAACGCAGATGAACACGGAGTTATCAGCATAAACCACAATGGCCGCTTGAAATAATACGCGAAAATAATTACGAATGCACAGCATAAAGTACGGGTGTAATGGCAGCGTGCGCGCGCGCAACCCGTGCCTCTAATCACCTGCCGCAGTATATCGCGCCACAGAAGCTATCTTACAGGACCGTCCACTGGCGGCCGGGGGAACGGGAACGCGGGCGCTTCTCACTTTTATTGGTATATACTGACCTAAAGTTTCTTGTCGGTTAGGGATTCAACTGCGTGGCCTTTAATGTAATTTGATCTGCCTTTAGTCGTGAGGTCCGGCACAGTATTTATATTATAACAGTCATTAGATGTCCACTTCTGGACAGAGGCAAGCCCCAGGAAGGAGTAATTTTGCCCATAATTGCCGCGCTGGGTAAGCGTATTGGCAATCGCAGAGCGTAGCTTTTGCGATAAAGATGATGCCCATCCCCATCCAACCCCATCATTTGAACTGCACTGTTTTGGATGGATATACCGCCATCTGTCGGTTCTGGTACCTCAGTCGCCTCTTACGACACCTGGTGCAATGGGAGATACTATTCTACTCTGCTGGTACCGCACGGCAAAAATATGCTGGTTTTTTTATATATAAACTATAATAAGGTCACTATCTGATCACATATTACTTCATGACCTTCAGTGACTAACGAGTAATTGAATACATTAACTCGGAAATTACTCATGCTTGTAGTTTAATTTGCTTGTCAGTGTACACATTTATCTACGTGTGTTACAGTTATAGTTATAAATAAGGCAGCGAGGTCTAAAGCATTACTCATGATCTGGACTCACGCCGGCGCCGCTACGTCATATATCGCTGCGGACTGAATTCCTTTACGATATTGTGGTGTACACTTATTTATGCAAGTGTTTGTATATTCATTGCTATGCATTGCGGTGATGTAAGGTGATGCAGGCAAACGTTAGAGCGAAGTCCAATCTTTATTGACCTAGTAGCTACGTACTAACTTGCAGCTCGTGTAAGTTATTGTTCTGCCGGTATGTATGCAATTATGTAGATGATCTTGGTTTTAGTGTATGAATATTGCGTGTGCAGATTAAATTGTCACAAATTCATGATAATGGGAGATGAGGACGCAGGTTACTTTATTCTATATCGTTCGGTATGATTGCAAATGCGGGAATTATTCAAATGAATGTGATTATACACCTAAATGAGGTAGGGACGCTTTTGTGCGTTGATACGTAGTTTTAATTCAGTGCGATATAATATTTTGACAGTGTTAATGCAATTTGTAAACCAATCTGGGTACAGGTATTTCTTGAATTGTTTGTTTACTCATAGTTTCACAAGTGAGATTGGGTCTTATATTATTACACTGACAAAGCATTTAAATTCTTATGGAATTATATCCAGCTCGAAGGACCATCACTATATGAGCGAGTTATTAGCAAATAGAAAATAACTGGTAGATAGGTAACAAAGGAAACTTTATTAGAACTGTTTTCTATTAAAGATTTAAACACAGAGGATGTTTACAAATTGATTGTCTTAATTTTAGTCTCAACCATAATTGCAGAAAAGTGTCATCATCAGAAATCCACTATTAGACCTTATAAAAAATATTCCTCTCCGAGACTGAGGAATATTTTTCCCATTATTGCCGCGGTAGGCAAGCATGTTAGCAATTGCAGAGGGAAACTTTTACAACGGGAATACTACTGCCGACCCGCGCCCTGTGCATTTGAGCTACTCTGTTTTAAATGGATATACCGCCATTTGTCGGTTTTGGTACCTTAGTCTCTCATACGACACCTAGAACACGCGGAGGGACTTTTCTAATCTGCCAGTACTCCACGGCAAGAAGTATATATATAAATAGACATATTTTTTTCTTTTTTTTGTTCGCACATTTAAAGAGAAATATGTACATTGAAACATAAACAGCGTCTTCGATATCTGTAGCCTGGTACAGGTATAACAAATCAAATCACAACTGCAAATCGACCAAACTCATTACTCGAATGCACATCAATTGGTCACAAATTACATTCCACGACCAATCAGCGAGTGCATGAGCATCGCTACATTCCCGAAGAATCAGCAAACAGTGAACCCGACTATATCAACATTCGACTACACAACCATTCGAGTTGCGTTTAGCTGCAATACTTGTGCCTAAGATACTTAAATACGACTTGAATACACCTAGAATTCACAAAGTAGCGGTAATCCGTGCATTTTACGAGCGTCGGCCATTTTAGACGCGTTTAAACGTCATATTATTTTTGCCGTAATAGTACTCAATATCCAGATATCGTTTGCATAAGTTATGTGAACGTTTTGCATATGGAAAGGTGGTGTAAGTAAGACCGACTGGCGAGTGAAATCATTAATTTATGGACATGGTAATTACAATTTAATTAAGTGGGTAAGCGTAACTGACGTGATTTAACTGGAAACTCGATTTGAAGTTCAGGCATTCATCATTTTAACTATTGGATGTCCACTGCTGGACAGAGGCCTCCCCAAAAAGGGGGGATTGTGCCCATAATTGTCGCGCTGGGCAAGCATGTTGGCAATCAGTTCTCTGCTTATCTTAGACTCCAGTCTTCCACAATATGTTAATGTACAATATTCTGGTGCTAATTATTGAAGGTTGTGGCAAGAAGAATAGAGTTTATTATTTTTATAATTAATTGCAGAGCCTAGCTTTCCCGATGGAGATGCTGCTGCCCATCCCCACCGTGTGTATTTAAGATACACTGTTTCGGATGGATATACCGCTATCTGTCGGTTCTGACATTAGTGACGGCTATTTAGCTGGTTCTTGGAGCAGGTTTTTATGTTAAGAAGACGTTTTGTATTGATTTTATTATGCCTTTGGCGGTGCGGTAAAGGGTGGGCGAACTTTAAATGCCTAGATAAATTGCAATACGCGATAAGATCGCTAATTGCACTCTAATATCTAAATATCTGAATGTATATTTACTTTACCCTATTGTGTTTACACTTATATACTTTCTTCTATATTCATCATCGTAAACATCATATCAGCCATAAGACGTCCACTGTTGGACATAGGCCTCCCCAAGTAAACTCCAATAGGACCGTTTGTATGCCTGTGTCCAGCGCGATACTGCGGTTTTTGTTAGATCGTCGGTCCTATATTATATATTTTTAAACCTAAAGTAATTTGCTTTGATCGATTTATAGCCATTAATATAGGAGATATAGGAGATATAGGAGATATAGGAGATATAGGAGATATAGGAGATATAGGAGATATAGGAGATATATTATTAATCCAAATATAATAATACATCATCCCATACAGTGACTTCGCTCCATTGTAAGACACATAACCAACACAAATATCATCATATAAATATTTGTCCTCGGGTGAGAATCGAATCCACGACCCTTGGCTCGCAATATAGGGTCACTACTATTTGCACCATAAGGTCCGTCGATTTGATCTACAATAAAATTTAATACAATAAATTTACGTTACTATTAGAAGATATATTTCGATTTTAAGATAGACATTAACACAAAAACATGTCATTAATAATTGGATATTTATTTATTGTTATTACATTGACAGTAAAACTTAGGTTATTTAACATTTTATTTGTCATTAAATAATTCTAATAGATTAAATACTGACAAAGAAAGTTTTATTTATTTATAACATAATATAATTTTCTTTTAGTGATAAATAATATTTCTCATACATTTTTTTATGATACTGTAATTACATAAATGTTTATGCACATATATTAAGGAATCAGTTTTGGAATCCAGTAAGAGTATTTAGAGAGTATTCGAAATATTTATATCTTATAAAAAGGAAACCTGCATTTGCAATAAATAATATTAAGGCTTTACCGTTAAATCTAGTAAATTTCACTCATAAGCTTGTATGATTGGTATCAAAAGAAGATCTACAATTTGGAACCTTGTAATAATAGCTCTGTATAAACTATAATTAACAGTAAACTTTACTGTAATATGACTGTTTATATTTATGTTTTTTTACCTTGATTTCTTGACTCTATCAATATAGACGAACAACCGTACTGCTATAATAACCAGTTCTTTGTATACTATATAATGACTTTTGACTGCTTTTTGTATTGCATAAAAGTCTATGTATTTCCTTAAAATTCTTTATAACATTCCTTTAATACAAACCATGATTTGAAAACACAACGAAAATAGTATAGCAGTACTGCAATATCGCTTCTACCGTAACATTCAGTAAAAGCCTCAATAGACAAAGAAACCATTCTAACCCCGTGTCTTCCAGTAGCAAATGAATGCTCGAATCCAATTTCCGAACAAAGAACCAGATGCAAGATTTTATGGGGTTTAATTGTGTCCAGAGTAGTATAATCGACGCCCCAGGACGTCCGAGCAACGGTGCGCCGAGTTATGGCCGATATATAGCGGCGCGCGACACGCGAGCCGTGTGTCTGCCTGACGTGTGCGATAGAACTAAGAAGCGGATTAGACAAGACATCCTCAAAGTACGCTGAATATATTTGATTTCTTTAACGGCGCAGCACCGCGTTATAACCGATATATAGAAGCGAGTGACACTCGAGCCGTGTTTCTGTCTGATGTGTGTGATAGAGCTAAGAAGCGGATTAGACAGGTCATCATCAATTTACACTAAATGTATTTGATTTCTTTAACGATGGTGCGCCACTTTATGACCGATGTATAGCGGCGAGTGACACGCGGGCTGTGTGCCTGTCTGACGTGTACGATAGAGCTAAGAAGCGGATTAGACAGGACATCAACAATGTACACCAAATATATTTCATTTCTTTAACGGCGATACGCCGCGTTATGACCGATGTAAAGCGGCGAGTGACACGCGAGCCGTGTGTCTGCCTGACGTGCACAATAGAGCTAAGAAGCGGATTAGACATCACATCCTCAAATTACGCTAAACATACATGATTTATTTAAAAACGATGAGCCGAGATACGGTAGATAGAGGCGCGCGACACGCGATCCGTGCGTGTATCTGATGTGTGCGGTAGTGCTAAAAAGTGGGTTAGACAAGATATCTTCATAGTTCTTTTTCTCTTCTTAGAGTGCAAAAATCTAAGCGACATAAAAGGCAACTAGAGTTATGATAAATATATTA
Organism: Heortia vitessoides; assembly: GCA_020976665.1. NCBI lineage: Eukaryota > Metazoa > Arthropoda > Insecta > Lepidoptera > Crambidae > Heortia > Heortia vitessoides. The sequence goes on from JACJUM010005601.1 coordinate 12,631,809, forward strand.
GATAGAGATAATATTCAAAAATATTTGTTATTATTTTCACAAATACCTTGGCGTATTAATAATAATGATTTGTTCGCGATGAACAATGGAATACAAAATGCTTAAGTTTTAGTTAAGCACACGTGTTTAACATATATACTTTGCACACAACTTTTCATTACAATTGCAAAATATAATATAATAATTAGTACGTTTAACATTTTACATTGAAAAAATCATTCAACCACTCAATTCTCTTTGAGAAGGGAATATATATGTTTTTTTGCAAAATAAATGGGTATTCAATTGCATTAGATTTTTTAATATAAACTTCGATGCATATAATCTGGTACATACGTAATCTGCAGATTTTGGAATGTTCATAAAACAAGAGAATATCGATTAACGTTAAAGAAGAAATAGAATCAGTGATATGCTGTATAGCAATGTGGTCCTGTTAGCTCGAAAGCATATTGTACTCATATGTCTACCCGTTTCTGTAATAGTCCTAGAAATAGGAAAGGCAAGACGCCGCACAAAGTATGAGCCGGCCCTGTCTTACTTGCCTTACTATCGCTATCGTCTACCGCTTGTCGTTTCCGGCCAGTGATAACTCACCGCAAAGTATATTACATTGGTCACACGTTTCAAAACACGCGTTAGGCTACGCTACCGTTTAGCTTCTATTAAATGTTTATAAAGAAAATGATATTTTCAAACTGGAAATACGTTTTACTGTTGTCTTATTGACAGAATGATTTACAGAATTATTCTTACTCTCGACTGTGAAGGTTGCAATAGTACCTCTCTCTATACCAGGTGTAAATATCATCGTCAATTGGCGGTATAACCATCTAAAACAGAGTAGTACAATAAAGAACGGCGATTGGCAGCACGCGTCCTAATCGTGGCAAAAACGACGATTTGATTCAATACAATGTTTTGCAGCTGCTAAAATGATAATCTGTAATATAATTAATTCATATTTATGCAGTAGATCCTCATGTAATACTACCTATTTTAGAATAGAAGAAACAGAACTTCAAATTTAGAACCGTCAATTATATAAAATAAGAGTCCTGTTCTATTTACAACGAGTGTTTATGTATAAAATACCGCGAGCTACACACGATCATTGATAGAAGATTATTATTAATTTTTAATGTCCTCACAAGAGTGTCGTTTTGGTGTTTCTTTTAAGTAAATAAAGGAAGCATGGCACATGATTCACCACGTTTACTCGATTGGGTTTCAAAGACGGCAAATGCAGTCGTTGAAACCCGTGCTATCTTTGAAGAGTCTTCAACATACCAACAGTACGGATAGATAGTTTTGGGTCACATATCCAATTTAATTGTTGCTTAATTTTATCAAAGCCACGGCTGACATGTAGACTTCTGCACTGCACTGACGCACTACATGAGTATATTACTTTCGCTGAACTATCTAGTTCAGCTGACGAATGATATTTTATATCAGACCTAGTTTTTAATCACATCAATCAATTTGAGTAAAAGACGTCGAGGTTCTTATTTAAAATTGTGTTTTATAATTTGTGCGTTCTGTATAAATTTGACTTCTGAAATACTCAATTGTGTTTTGTTTTATTCTAATATAAAGAACGAATTCTAATTTCAAATTAAGAACACGTTCGAACGTGATTGTGCTGTGTCATCGTATCAGCCGCAAAACGTCCACCGCTGGACATAGGCCTCCCCAAGAAAATGGCCCATAATTGCCGCGCTGGGCAAGCGTAGTGGCATTCGTAGAGCTTAGCTTCGGGAAGGGAATGCTGCTGCCCAACCCCGTCCAGTTTAATTTGAACTACATTGTTTGAATGGATATCCCGCCATCTGTCGGTAATGGTACTTCAGTCACCTCTTACGACACCTGATACTGGGGGAGTACTATTTTATTCTGCCGGTACCACACGGCTTATGTACAGCACATATTTCCTTGTGAAATATGTCGTTATATCGTTTTTTTGTTTCAGTCCCATTATCAGGATGATTGTTAAATTCAAATTTAGAATGCAAATACTTTTAACATGTACGATTATTTCATATTATCTTAATAAGAACATCTTCAAAATGTTGAATAGAACAAAATCAAATAGCGTATTATTGAATCTTAAAAAAAGATTTATCGTTATTTACGATATAATTTTTGTGATTTCGTCAAGCGTGTCCTGCTCTATCGATGCGTAGTGCGTGTTCGCAGAATGCGGCGAGCTACACCCAATCAGACAATGGTTGATTTAGCTGCTACCGCGGCCGCTTACGCCGGCCTACGCACCTTGCGTTCGCTGTCGCCTGTCCGGCCCGAGATATTGCGCCGCACGATATGTTAAATTGGACATACGCCTGGTAGCATTAACGTTCCTTGTGTGTTAGTACTGTTATGTTGGTTAGCCTTAGAGATTTCAAGCTAATTTATTTATAGCGGTTTTATGTGCGGTCTGATTGCGTGTTGATTTCAGGACTGTTTGTAGTCAGGAATATTATTTACAATTGAGTTTGTGATCTAGGTTCTTGCACGCAGAATGTGAAATAGATAGGGGTGAAAAATTGTCATTGACTGTGTGAATGCATATTTAACTTTTGTTTTATTAATAATAAGTAACCATTTCTGATGTACGTTATTTTATATGTTTTTTTATATCATATGTATTTATTGCGTTTATACAAATATGTATGTAACGTTAGTCTATTTTGTATATATATTGTCTGCACCACTATATATATATTTTTTTTCTGTTTCGTGTAATGGTTGACTGGGAGATAATGCCAACTGGCATTAAGTCCGCCATTTGTACATTTTAATATATATTGTTCAATAAAGTTCAATAAATAAATAAATAAAAATGTTCAATTGTTTTTGTTCACTTATTAGCTGTACCCGCAACTTTGTTCACGTGAATACTTTAAACTAACTTAATAACTTTGGGTAGTATATTCTCCTCAAAAGGTATATTTTTTGCCTGTTTTTGGTACATTTTTGATTTATGATCCGCTACTATTGTGATTTCATATTACCTAATTTACTCATTATTATATCAGCTACCTGCCAGTAGAAGTATCATCAACATCGATTCATAGTTAAATGTACCGTGTACATCCATATGCATTTAGTGAAAAGCATTTTTTTTAATTTTTCAAACAAACACTGCAAGTTTATTTGAATTTATTGAAGAACAAACATCTTTTCCTTTCAAACTATTATTTTTGTACATAAGGTATGATAAGTAAAAAAAAACCTACATTTTCTATTCCATTTCTAATCAATGTACGAGTTCAAAGATTTTCGTTTCTGCCGCCTCAATTATGAGCAGCCAGCGTAAGCCGTGCGATCCGTATGATACTTTCAATTTGATATTAATTATTGAGTAAAATGGTCAACAGTAACTGAGCCCCGCTAAGCCGACCAGTACGCCGTATAACAATTTTAATTAAAGCAAGGAAGTATAAGGCGCGCCGCACTCTGATACTATCGGATCCGTTATGAAATACACACGGGGGAGTAACACAACGATATTTCGCGTAACGCGCGAGCCTCACCTCTTTTGCGAACGAACTTCCTTAATTAAGTGTAAACCGAAAATGTTTAATAGTTACGCGGTGTAAGGCTTGATGTGTACTGGAGTAAGGATGCTTTTAAAGGAATTTCAGGTCGACCAACAAGCATACAGTCCACGTGAAAGTAAGCGTCACCGCAGCCTATAGACGCTCGTAATATCACAAAGATATCACTAACGCATTTCCAAATTCTTAATTTCAGTGTACTAACCTGTAAATCAGTAAATATATGGGTATTTAATATTTGTATAATTAACATACAAATATTAAAATTACAAAACTAAACAATTGTTTCTAGAATTTTGTTAACAACTTTGATAAACAAGCGTTCGGTCCGCGTAATGTTAATCATCAACGCGGCCTATAGACGCTCGTAATATCACAAGGATATCACTAGCCAACCATGTGACTTGAAAGTATTATGTTACGTTACCCAGTAATTTTACTACCTCTCTCACACTTCAAATTGGAACACAGCAATGCGAACTAAGTGAGTGTGAGGTACCAATGAAGACCTTTGTTTGAGGTCTACCTCATGTGAAAATTATAGTACTAATATAAATATGGAAAATAAATATTTTTTATAGCGTCTGTATGTCACTCGCCTATACCGCAATGAAGGTAGTAATTGATAGGCACCTTTGATACGCATTTGCCCTCACCCGCATTAGACGAGCCGATTGTGGCTGCCACTTCATAGTTCACTGTTGACTCTATATTTGGGTTTTGATACAAACATAGCCCATATTTGAGATGGTGTTAATTGAGCACTGTGGCCCAATTAAAGGCTTTCTGTATTCAGCTTCCTAAGTATATATACACTTTCGTACTTTATCACAATAAAGTTTACTATCAGGCGAAGTATTACAAAGCATTTGGAAAGATTATTATATTCTATATATAATATAAATATATATTTATATTCGACAGTGTTTCTAGCTGGTGTGCTTGTTTCATGGATTCGATATTTGTATGATAAATATTTGTATTTGTTACTATTATCCTGGTAATTCCTCTATTCTCTGACATCCGTAACCCAAGCGCTTTCAGCGACTTGTTTTGGAGTCACTATGTCAGAGTTAATGTATGAGTTTATTATTAATAAATTGTATTACCATTTAGGTATCTGCTACTTACTAATGTCTGTCTGTCAGTGTTGTCGTTTATGTAATTCTTTCTTTAACGCTAAAGTCTCTAAAGACACTAGATAGAATCAATAGCCAAAAATCCGAAATGGGTTCAGTAATGGAATTCTGAATAAATTACATAAATACTTATGATAGAGGCGTGGGGTACCGGCGGAGTTGAATAGTATCGTAAAAAGTGACTGAGGTAACCGATAGATTGGCGGTATATCCATCTAAAAAGTAATTTAAATACTACAGGGCACAGATGGGCAGCAGCATTCTCGTCGTGAAGTTGCGCTCTGCAATTGCCACCATGCCTGCCCAGTGCAGCAATTATGGGTATAAATCCCCTAATTTTGGGTAGGCATATATCCCATAATGGACCTGAGATGGCTGATTAGATAGATGATTTATGGTATATAAGCTCCTAAGCTACCTTTTTTCTTAACTGTCATAGGGTCATCGTTTATTAACGGCCTCGCCTATCTCTCCAGAGGTTTCTGGAATTGACGTCTCAATAGCCCTGTTTTAAGTTACAAAGTAGATAGGGTTTACAGAGAAACCACGGGTTCTCCTTAAAGACTTTTGGGTGCTGCGAGTTCGAACAATGAGTGACTTTATAGACTTGGGACCACGCAGTACTAGTCGATAATAGTAATAGGCTCTGATCTATCGGGAAGACCTGCCGCATTCTGTGCTAGCACTGGTATTGGTCTTCGAAAGCGCTGCAAGGTGCCGCAGGGACGGCGGCTCCTTGATATATAACAGGATAGTTGGTTGGGAACGCCATAAACATGTAGTGCACTCTATGGGAGACAAGGGTTTGTGTCCCATCTACATAGGTCTTTTCTAGCTATATCTCGCTTTCATTCAATTCTCTATTAAGTTAAAATAAATAAATAAATTCTCACAACATCTCATACATTGACCTGATTGCGTGATGAGTAGCTTAAAGCACTTATGTAACGGGCATCAGACAACAGAGCAGCCACAAATATACTACTTAACTACAAATATTAAGAAATATCATCATATAAATATTTGATCTATGTAGGAATCGAACCCACGACCCTTGGCGCACAAAACAGGATCACTGCCATCTGCGCCATTAGGCCCGTATATTCCATGAAGGTATATATATCTATACTTTCTAGTTTTTATACTCCCTCGTTTATTTGAGAAGCCATAGAAATTGTAAGAATTCTAAACAGCGACGTTCAACATGTTATTTAGAGAATGCGTATGCTGTTCGAAAACTCGAAGTCTTGAACTTAAAGTTCTAGTGCAGCCAGTAGCTGGGAACTTTAATGAATCGAGGTCACAACACTATCAAGTATATAATATATGATTGTAAAGTGGAAATAACAACTTTATATAAACGCTTAGCACGGGTGCAATGAGAATAAAAAAATGACATTGTGGGTTATCTTTAAGACCTAGACACATACTTTATAGACACATATAGACTTTTTAAGGTGTACAATACTTTGATTTATCTCTTCAGGTTCAGCCAGCGTTTGCAATGTAATCGCAAAAGAAATTATTTATTAAGACATCACATTGAAAATCTTTGCATGTGTTATAATTTTTAACCTTCCTCTAGAATCACTCTATCTATAAAAACGCACGGATTAAAAACCTTGGCGTAGTTTTAAATTGCTTATTTTCTACTAAGTAGTGATTTAAATGTCAATGTTATTTGTGGAAAGTCTCATCTAGACCTCAATATTTTATTTTAATTGTGTTCTAATCTTTTTCAAAAGTCAAGAGAAATTATTTAATTGGAACCAATTTTTAGACTTAGGCCTATTCTAAATTTTTTAAGTCTCAACTTAATTCTGTCTGTTGTCAAACAAGTCTGTTGGCAATCGCAGAGCGCAGCTTTCGTGTCTGGGATGCTGCTGTCCATGCCGCCCTGTGCATTTGAGCTGCACTGTTTCGAATAGATGTACCATCTGTTTGTTCTGATACATAGTTTCCGCTTAGGACACCTGGTAGAATGAGAGGTGCTATTCTACTCTACCCGTACCTCTCGGCAAGATTTAATTACCAACCAACCAACATAATGACCAAACACCATGGCGACAATCACAATGCGTAGGTCTCCGACTGACATTTTTTACCGTTTCTAATACTGCTATTGGCTTGAGTACCTCAGTCTCCACTTAAGAAACCTAATACTAAGGGAGGTACTACTCCGCCGGTACCTCAATCACTTTATCCTCACAATTTAACGTTTCTATCTTGTATACCGTCATTGGCTCCAGCACCTAAATCTTCACTTACGTCACCTAATACCAAATTTGGCACTGTTCCTTCGGTACCTCAAATACTTTATACGTATAATTTGATGTTTCTAATGGATATACCGCCATCAGATCCGGCATCTGAGATCCCACTTTCGACACGTGGTACAAAAGAGGTACTATTCTACTCCGTTTACAGACATTTTACGATATAAAAATCTCTATTAGCCAAAATAAACATTTATAATAGATATTTTAGGTGTGAAAGATCTGAAAATTCTTGTTCTTTGACCACCTGTATTTAGCAATCGGAAGTGCAACACTACTAGTGATGTAGCCCAGGGTTCTCAATAAATTCAGGGCCAATTCATTTGAATATGTAAAAACGTCGGTGGAGGTCACAACACTAGCTATAACTTCGTCCTAATGGAGTCTGCAGCACGCAGCGACACACATCACCTTGGGACAGACGGACGGACGGCTGGTGAAATGGCTATTTACTAGGGCAAGGGAGATTGGACCGTAAGTCAACTGATTATAAATGGTTTTACTACTATTTGTGCTGGCTATGCAATGTTAAGGATCTGACATACTAGTTAGCTGGTTTAGAATAGCTAATTTCATACGAGCTTCCAAACAATACTTGATACAAACTCCTGATTATTGGTAGCTCTCGTCATTTGTTATTTAAATACGATATCGAATTTTAAATATTATTAGGCTTTGTAGCGTAATCTCCTACAATTTCTTCTATTCCTATATGAAAATCGAAAATCTTAAATATTTTATAACAGTCCCTTCCTTTTAGTGATAATTTTAAAATTAACTGGGCCTAATATAACCGGTCCTATTGGAGATTACTTGGGAAGGCCTAAGTTCAGCAGTGGACGTCTTAAAGCTGATATGGTGATGATGATGGCGCATTTGTTATCTCGTGCGAATTCGATGATAAGACACAACACGATAACAAAATAAGTGATGAATGATAAATGTTTTGGTTCTGTGTCTAGGTGTTATGTATAAGTATTTACGTATTATTTAAAACGCCAATCGTAACACAATTGCTATTAGCTACTTATCTTGGCGTCCAGTCAACGTACGAGATGTGGTGCTAATTTATAAAAGTATATATAATGATACACATCTCAGACATGCTCAGATGTTATCGAAATCAGTGGCAGACCGGTGATCACATTTAAGACATCATTAGAAACGAAGTACTCTTAACCCAGCGCTTGTATATCAAAATATATATACACGTGGAGGCCATGCAAGTACCAATATTCTAGCAAATAATCTTAATTTACCAAGGTAGGAAATTCACGTCAACTTATACAGGTTTTATCCGCGTAAACTTTCACACTCACTTTGCCCCCTCCCCTTTCAGCCCCTTAATGTATGATTTTCGAAAAATAATTTACACGTATTTCAAGGTGAATTAATTTTTTTTAAATCCTGTTTTTTTCTTAATGCTGACTGACATAGCAACGCAGAGCCTAAAAATAGGGTTAGAAACTTGAATTATTGCAAAGGGGTATTTTTTATAACGTCCCCTAATAACATCCTCTATGTTAGTCAATCAGTCAGTCAGCTTATGTTTTTTATATATATTGACTAGCTGATCCGAAAAACGCTGTTGTGTCAAATAAACATTACATTATGTCTGACTCTGTCTTAGACCACGAGTTCTCTACTGCATGTCTTATTTCCGAAGAACTTTTGATTTTACAAAAATTTCGCTCTCTGATAAAATCAGTAATAAAACTGTAACATGTTTCAAGGGATAAAAAGATACTAATATATCATTTCAGACTATTAATAATCTAGGTGCCAAATTTTATTAAGATCTATTAAGCCGTACCGGCGTAAATGAATTACAAACATCTATGAAACTATTCATGAATACAAACTTTCGCGCTCATAATATTAGTTGGATTTCTTCTAGTAAACAATATTTTTCGGCAAAAATAAAGTATAAAAAAATCTGCAGGGGATATCTTAATCAAATTTTCCTAACCTAAATAAAATTCCTATACCCTGCTTAAAAAATACGCTCTGCTCTCATACCTACCAAATACATATAACACTATCTTAAAAATCGGTTAAACCGTGATACGCGATTTACACACACACATATATATAAATATATATATATGGATACTTAAGCTTCAATTGTGAAATTCATACATAGTATAAAACAAAGTCAGTTCCTGTTGTCTGCCTGTCCCTATGTATACTTAGACCTTTCAAAGAAAACAAAATTTTTTTTTAAATAATTTAAGTTAAAGTTTAAGAGGAAAGTTTATATACAGTATATGGATAATTTAATAGAAAAACACTAATAAATTTTAGAGTTATTTAATGTGATGTCATGTCAGCAAACACTGGCTGAACCCGGCAAAATAGATTAAAATAATGTATTATAATAAATATCATATCATACACATTATTAAGGTCTTAAAAATATATTCGCGATGGCATATGCCTATCTCTTAGGGATAACCCACAATAATCATAATTATATTAAAATTACATCACATTAGTGAAATTGTATTCGGAACTCTAAGCACGAAGTCGTCAGGCTGATGTGAAACCCTCTCTAGTTCGTTTAGCGTGTGCCCGCGTCGCATCTCACGGAGCCAGACGCTCGCATAACTCTATGTCCAAATGAAGCCACAAATCTGTAGCCTACTGGATATATCTGTCGACCCGCCGATATATTGTTGTTTCACTCAATATCGCTGGGTGATCTTTTATTTCGAGTACACTTTATGAGATTTTCCGATTACAATGACGTCCGAGTCAGGTGGTTTGAATTAATCGCTGTGCCCCCCTTTTTTAACCACAGACAAAAGGCATCATCCTTATAATTTTAGCTGCTGAGTGCGTAGCATCGCAACGGCAATGTTCTGTCGGTGTCTACCTTAGCACTAAAGGTGTCAGGGTATATGTAAATGGAGGAGTTAATGAAGTAATACCCTTTTAAAAACTTTCTTTTCTTGTAAACTTCTTAAAAATAAACCTGTCATATAAATGAAACCTCTCAACCAGGAATCGAAACTGTCTTTCCGCTCCAAGGACCGTCTGTACCACCGATTAATCAATGCCCTCAGATATTTATTAAAAATCACAATATGGCAAAGAATTAGTAAGATCGGTTCATAGCATAGTAGCTGTTTAATTTAAATAATAATCTACATCGACGATTGTACAAAAAACAGCCCGAGGCACCGAATGCAAAGTTCTATATAAATCCACACATTACCTTTAAAATCTAGCCTAGGCCATAAAACCTAGGCATCTGGGGCACCGTTTATTGTTACCTGTCGAGACAAGTGCAGGCGAAACTATTTATAGGTAGTTTAAAATGATTAATTTAAGTGACTTTTGTAACATATACCTTTAAAATGTGACCCAATTCTGAGGTGTGTTCGGTTGGTATTGCATTGACTGGCTTAATGTGAGAGGAAGTGATTTTGTGCTTATTAAAATATAAATATCACGATTGGAGTGGACCGCTTATGTTGGCATTCTATGACGTCATTCATGTACATATAGAGTCTATGAAAAGAAGGATTGTTTATCCTTGTACAAAGGTCGTTGACATGAGTACTGAGAAATTAGTACAATTACGTAAAGTTATTGTTGTCAAGGGTTACAGGTAATGACATTACTTGGTAGTATTACTAGGTAATTTGATATGGGGTGCCTGGCAGAGGGTAAATACCTCCCGGGCATCGTAAGAGGCGATTGAGGTACTGGAGCTTGCAGATCACTGTATACCTACCTCAATAATAACAGCGCTGCGGTGGGTGCGCCTGCGCACCATTCCCGTTATTTGTAGGCAAAATTCCCTCTTTCACTCTTCTCTCTCATCTCGCAGTGCACGTTCTGCGGCTGTTGAGATGATGATGATCTGATGATGATAATTAGAAAAATTTCTCTGGCCGTCCTAATTCCGACGTCAGTATTAACATTCTAGCAAAAATAAGCTTGATATGACTGCGTACTTGTCCCACATTAAACATGGATGTTTTCTCTAAAGAGATGACATTTGAATAAACCAGGTATTTTAATGGATGGCAGATGGCAGAGATGGAGGATGACACAGATGATTGTCATCCTGTCTTGTACGCCAAAGGTCGTGGGTTCTATACCGACCCAGGACAAATATTTATAAGGTGATATTTATGTTTTTTTTCTGTGATAAATGAAGGCTGAGATAAATACATGTACCTCTATGAGTAGTATATTTGTAATTCCTCTGTTGTCTGATGTCCGTAACACAAGTGCTTTAAGCGAGTTATCACAGAATCAGGACAATGTATGAGATGTTGTGGGAATTTGATTGTGAACTATCACTTAATGAAAGAATCTAATCGGATTGAGTGGCATTTACCCTGGAGATAGGGGAATGCGTCTGGCAACACGAGCTTGATCCACCGCACCGCGCACTATGCGTATGCAGGGGTTGCAGCCACTCGCCGGCAAGTGCTGTAAACCCTAGTGTTGGTGCAACTCTGGATGATTTCGTCTGGTGCGTCAAAAGGTTTTATCTGATTAATATTTATATTTTTTTTAATCTGGGTGTTATTATTTAAGTATTATATGAACTAATGAGGAAAAACTTATGATGCTATGAAACCAGTCGTGTTATATGCGTAACACAAGTGTTTTAAGCCACTTATCTCGGGGTCAGATCAACATATCAGATGGTGGGTAAATTTGTTTATTATCAATAAAAAAAAAGAAAGTGCAGTGAAATCGTAAATGTGAGATTGATTTTAAATGCTGTTCAGGAAACCATCAGGCGGGATATAGGCTCATAAGATGAAACATGCTGATACACCTATGTGGTGCTGTGGCTAAGTACGTTAACCGCTAGCACAGGTATGTAGTTATACCGTGAGGTACCAGCATATCAGATGTCGTAAAAGGCGGGAAAAGGCACCAGAACAGACAGATGGCGATATATTCATCCGTAACGATGCAGTTTAAATGCACAGGACGAAGATGGGAAGCAATAACCTCGTCACGAAAGCTACGCTCTGCGATTGCTAACACGCTTGCCCAGCTATGTCCAGCAGTGGACTTTTAAAGGCTGTAAAGATGATGATAGGTATGTATTCATATGACTTAACTTGAGCCTTATTTTGCCCAACCATAGAGTTTAAACCAGGCTTATAAGGTTACCTAAACTGACCAGGTATTGTTACCTTGCCCCTTCCTGCTGCTAAATAGAAGTGCAATGTGATGAAGGGAGGTGAGAGGGTAAACTTATGTGTCCGATTCTCAAGTCATAAGTTCGACGACGCGATATTAATCCTTGCATTTAAATGTAAGTGTAGAAGCTACATTGATGGTTACCATCCAGTAGATCAATAGCCTGATTTGCAAGCTAGCAGCATAAAAAATTCAGTGTGTATTCATCTTTAAATATAAAACTAGCATTGACCCGCCACTAGTGAAAATTGACCCAGTTAAATTTATAGTGAAGAAGAGGTTATGAAGGCCTTAAATAAAAAAAAGTAAATTAAGTTAATTATTTAAACATAATTCACTATAAATACATAAAATGTATTAGAAAAACAAAATAGCCGCGGGTTACCAGCAGAGTAGAATAGTACCTACCCTGTACTAGCTGTTGTATGAGGCTACTAAGGTCCCAGAACTGACAGATGGAGGTATATCCATATGAAACAGTATAGCTCAAATGCCTAAGGCGGGAGTGGGCAGCAGCATCCCCGTTGCGAAAGCTGCGTTCTGCAGGTGACAACACACTTACCCAGCGCGGCAATTTAAGGGAAATGTACGCCTTTCTTGAGGAGGCCAATGTCTAGCAGTGGACTTCCAATAGCTGGTATACTGACCAGCAGAGTAGAATAGTACCTAGCCTATACCAGATGTGGTAAGAGGCTACTAAGGTCCTAGGACCGACAGATGGCGGTATATCCATTCGAAACAGTATAGCTCAAATGCCTAAGGCGGGAGTAGGCAGCAGCATCCCAGTTACGAAAGCTGCGCTTTGCAATGACAACATACCCAGACAAGGGATAAATTCCGTCTTTCTTGAGAAAGCCAATGTCTAGTAGACTTTGAATGGCTAATATGATGATGATCAATTGGAAAAAAAACCTATGACACCCATTACTGTAAGAAACTTTGTAAAACATTGATTGTTAATAAAATGCTAAATAAATGATTGAAGAGATTTTACAAAACTTAATACTAGTACGTATATATTTAATTAGAAACAGATATGAAAGGTCGCTGAAACGTCAAACAACGTCAAGCCTAAATAAAACGTCTGTTAAATGCAATGTTTTATTACGTCCTATAATCGCGTGAATTAGAAATGGGTTAGACAATTACGACACACAGCGTTTAATTTTTAAGGGGAATTTGGTACAGAACATTATAGCGAGAAAACTTAATTAAGGTCTAGTCTTCTTAATGTTTAATTTGCCCATAATATATCTGTTGCAGTTATCCTGCAATGGATATAGTATAAGTAAATTAATATAATAGGTAATTACAGGAAGTATTTTAACCATTTGGCAGCCCAGCGCGTGCACACTCAAATCGTAAATGTACAAAGATATTAAATATTATATTATAATAATACCACACATTGGAAAGTCACAGAAAATTTATAATTACTACCTTATTACTTTTAGTGCAATAGCAAAACGAATAGGAATTAATTCCGTATTTAGATTGCATCCCATATACGAGTAATATATTTAGTTTAGTTATGGGAGAGATTTGCACTTTAATGTAAAATATAATGTCTCAATTATGGAGTTGACCTCAACATAAATAAGTTGTGATGACACCACGTTTAACTTGCTAGTGAGCGTAAACAGAAGGTTCGCTCGTGATTTCGTAAATTTTGCCAAATTACAGGGCACAGAAATGTGCCTAATTCTAGAGAATATTGTGCGCAGGAGTTTTCTATTAGCAAGTGCGGTTACAGGGGCAGGACACGGTGGAAGCGGAACAGCTGTTGTCGAACCGGAACACAGTAATGCGAACACTGCTATTTGGTGTTAAAAAAAGGTGAAAGTTAGGTACCAATGTAAACAACCTTTGAATAAGGCCTACCTTTTGTAAATTATTATTATTAAATGAGTACTACTTTGAACTTTATTGCTTCGGTTCCTATATTGCATCCATTTTCAAAGGTTCGAAAACCTTTAATTGTTATTTATAGCCTGTTGCTGTAAAAGTAGCCTTATTATGTTTAGTGAACGCGTCACAAGATTCATTATATCAGTCATTAGATATAGGAGTCCATTGTTGGATACATTCGTCAAGAGGGATTTCCCATAATTGCCGCGCGAGACAAGCATGTTGGCAATTGCAGAGCGTAACTTTCGCACCTTTTGCTGCCCATTCCTACTATTTGCTTCCTTAGTTACCTTTTACCACACCTACTATAAACGGAGGTAATATTCTACTCTGCCCACAGTATTGGCACAAGATTTATTCTCTATTTACCAGACATTTTTAACGAAACTTCTATTTATTGGATTGATTGATTTATATTGATACTAGCTCATTCTTATTTATATATTATTCACCTTCTTATGTATCTTAAATCGTGAGATAGCAATATATAACTAAAGTTATTATATAATAAGCTAACCAAACCTGAGCCCGCTCCGCTCACCAAGATAGCACAGGCCGCCAGTATCGCTCGCTAGGACGACATTCCTACGGTGACCGCAACCGCCACACGCTCACCAGAGATTAATCACAATTATGTGACAGCGCCGCTCGACGCCGCGCGCGCACAATGCGGCGCGCGTTAATGTGGTCGCACCCTTACGTCGACGGTTTGTCGAGATAGATATACGTTTCCTGGTGCAATTTTCAACCGGATTTATGTGTTTTAAAAAAATGTATGGTTCGAATAAATATGTGTTACAACATACAATAGGAGAATATGCTTTTTAAACGGCTTTTGAATTAACATTTCAATTTTTTTTATTTAACGTTTCGGCGGCAACCGTTAGAGAAAGACCTTGAAAGGTTCCCGCCAGATATGAAGACGTCTAACAGAAAATGTAAAATGTTGAAGATACCGCTATTAAATGCCGTTAAAAGAGGTGATTTATTGTGAATAGGAAATGCATAAATGTTAGAAAATATTATAAAAATAATTAATTAAAGTAAATTATACCCAATTATAGCCGTTGCGTTTTCCCAAAACTGGCTTTGTGATTTTGTTATCGCCTCCCATCGCTTCGTTATTTTGTTTTTCAACTATGCTGTTTCGGATCAATATACCGCCTCCTGCCGGATATGTTAAGATCTTAATTAAATTAAATGTGTACACAAATAATAATAAAGACATTTTAATAAAGACACACAATGCATTTTCAACAAAATTTGAAAAAATATTAATCCACAGGAAATAAATAAATAATTTGGATAAAACATTAGTCATTATTTCTTGTTTGGTCCGCAGGTACTCACTTAGATGACAAAAAAGCTGCCTTAAACATACTTATATGTTTAGGTATCATGAAAAAAAATATTGCGACTATAAATTGAGATAAAAACTATCCTATCTCCCGAGTTAGATCAACCTGTACCTACACAATAAGCAAAAATTAATTAAAATTTCTTTAAGGTTCAGTAGTTTAGAAGTTTGTTCCAGACAAACAACGTGACATAATTTTCTTATATATATATAGAGAGATTAGAGATTAGCAACCCTTCCACTTTCACATAGGTTACATTTTTCACTTGTGATGTTCCGATCGGGTTTCGCACGCGCTTAAATTTTTAATAAAATCAGTCAGTAATTTTAATATTAAGACGTTTAGACATGTAGACAGACATCAGCTCGGGGTTCATAGGGACCTCACTGTCATTGTCATCATATCAGCCATAAGACGTCCACTGCTGGACGTAGGACTCCCCATGTAATCTCCAATAGGACCGGCTGTATGCGGTTTGTGTCCAGCGCAATCCTGCGGTTTTAGTCAGATCGTCAGTCCATCCTGCGGATGGGCGCCCTACGCCCTACGCTGCGCTTGCCGGTACGTGGTTTCCATTACAGCACCTTACGACTATATCGGCTATCGGTTCTGCGTACCAAATGCCCACACCCATCAATATAACGATTATTGAAATTTTCATTCTATGTACATTGTTAATGATTTACATTATATTTTATTGTTGTATTAGTAAAACATGAGCTTCTTTTATTTGTTTTCATTTACACCATGTTTTGTGCCAATAAAATATCTATTTAAATTTCCTTTTAGTATAATGTCGTGCAAAAGTAAAGGACAACAATTGATTGTATCGGTGGTGGTCCAAAGAGCGTGACGCTGTCCTCCCAACTTGTAGCCGACGCAATATCGTTGCGGGAGCGAGGGCATTTGTTATCCACGCTCTAGTTTTCTTGAGCTAATCAACGCGTATTTATTGTATTGTTATCGGATTGTGAAGAATATTTAAAATTATTTTTTCTATATATATATATATAAATATATTTTTATCAGCGTTATGTTTGTCTCAGGTCAAGTCCAGTTATAAACTATGACGTCACAATCAAAATCCAAAACAGCTTAAATCAAATTCAACAAATATTATCAAGAGTTAGTGAACCCTTACTGCCAATATTATAACAATAAAAGTTATAATTAATCCCATCAAATCGATTGTATATTCATCCGAAACAGTGTAGCACAAATGTACTGGGCGGGGATGGGCAGCAGCGTACCCGTTGTGGCAGTTATGGGCAAAACTCTCCGAAGCCCTTGTCCAACAGTAGACTTCCAACAACTGATATGATGAAGATGAATCGTTCGTGAATCCTCTCGGTTTAAGTTTAAACAATTTTTGTCCAAAGCCTTAAACAACGTAAACAAAACATAAATAATAATAACAAACGAGTCAATTTCATATAGATGGTTCACGAAAAGCCGATAACATCGTCCTATGATATATTTCACTTACATTGCACTCCGGTGGTCCAGGCCACTTCACTGGATCTTATGGTTTAATTATGGCCCCTCTTTACCGCTGCTGTAATAGTGCAATAGGCGGAAATAATGGGAAACGTGTTCGTTTATTTGACCTGTTATTCGTTGAACGTAAAACTGATCGAGATTTTCTGATACCTCCCATTCTTAACTGTGGTAAGAACACTTGATCTATGTATTATTATTTATATTGTGGTAGTAGCAATTTGCCGTGAAGTACCGGTAGAATAAAATAGTACCTCTCTCTGTACCAGGTGTCATACAAGGCTACTAAAGTATCAGAATCGACAGATGGCGGTATATCTGCCCATAGCGGGAATGGGTAGCAATGTCACCTTCGCGAAAGCTGCGCTCTAACGCGCGCCAACACTTGCCCATTTCTCGGAGAGGCCTATGTCCAGCAGTGGACTTCCAATGGCTGATATGATCATGATGATGAGTGGCAATTATTTATGTGATATTTATGTGATCTACTTGTAATAACTTTGAAATAATAAAAATATTTTATTATTAACTAATAACAATCGACTGGTATCAGAATGGGAAAGGAACACTAAAAGTCTTTTATCAGTAAAACTATGGTTCAATCTACTATGACTTCCTGATAGGATGAAAAAAAGCCATCAAACATATGTCAGGTACAGTATTGTAGTCAGTAGAATCGTTGAAAAATCTACGATCAACGCTCGGGTTTCTTAACAATGTACTTTTCTCAATGAATTCGGAGAAGACTAAAGCAATGTGTATTGCCCATGTTATACCCGTCAGTATCATTTAAGAATTCGCTTCTTGAAGTTTTTGATTCTTCCTAGGACAAATATTCTAGATCAGTCTAACAATGGTTAGTTGTTTCAACTTTAACATAGCAATGTGAACTATTTGGCGGTAGAAATATGTGAGAGCGAGGTACTAATGCAGGCGACTTTGTTTGTCTACTTCATAATATCTAGCCGATAATAAAAAGAGATAGATAAAGAAAGATACCGACAATCTAAGCACAACCGAAGGGTCAGGCTGGATGCAGGTTGCAAACAATCTTGTTCTATTAGAAATACAACTGAAGACGTCTTACAGCCTTTACTAGTTTGCTGATGGCATAACTTTAATAAATACCTCCCACTGTCGCACTCTCACTGGCACTCCTTAATCATAGAACACCGAGTAAGCCGGCGAACGCGTGCAGTCCCTGGTCCTCGATCGATTAACGACCGGACCAGTGCGGTCGGGCTCATTCAGACGTCTTCTTTTGCAAACAACGTAACTGTTACTCATGATGGCCACCCGCCATCGATGTCCGCAGGTACAATTGGCGGTCTTACCCTCTCTTCCAGTGGCGCTGGAATTGAGGCCTGAGAAGTCCTGTAGTGTTCTCTCAAAAAAAATAGGCTTCCACTGTGATTATTATGTGATGAAGTAATCTTGTATCTAAATTTGCTCATCATTTATAAGATAAGTTATATTATTATTTTGCTGAGTATATTTCACAGGTAACTAGTAAATAGAGAATAAATATATATATATTAGACCAACATTGACATTAACATAATTATGATTACATTTGACAACTATCCACATTAGTAACAAATAATATTAATTTATTTTATTATATACGGTATATACTGTGTGTGCGTCAATAGTATGGTAATTGTACGGAATGTTTCATCATACCAGCCATTAGAAGTCCACTGCTGGATATATGCCTCTCCAAGAAAGGAGGTTTGTTTTGCCCAGCAGTGATCTGCACTATTTCGAATGGATATACCGCCACCTGTCAGTTCTGGTTACCTCATTCACCTCTTACGACACCTGGTGCAGTGGGAGATACTATTCTTCTCTGCCGGAACCTCACGGCAATGTTCATTTTTATAGATTAACATGTAATTTTACTATAATTATAATTTTTTTATAAAAATAGTTACATAGTTTGGCTTTTGATTTGAATATATGGGAAGCATACATTTTGTTTTACATCAGTCTGGCAAGTAAAAAAATACATGCGATCACTTCTGAACTACGTGTTTGGAACAGCACGTGCAGTGTGAATGCAGTTGTAGGTCAATGAGGGAAACAACTTAAGTTTCACCATGAAAATTTAACAACCTCTTCAGAATAATGGAATCAGTACTGGTGTTTGGACTAATGAATTTTGCTTATGGTAGCCGCAACGTTCAAAAATAATTGGTTGCAGAGTGAAACATAAACAATTGCGCACGATTTACTGCCTTATCATTAGTTGGCGAGCATTGAGTATAAAGTAAGTGGAACATGGAATTATCTAGCAATATCCGCGTTCGGTAAAGCGGTATTATATCATCTGAGGTAGGTGCAACCTGAGGTAAGGTACGGTCTACAGCGAGAGCGGGGTCAGTACCAGTAAGTCTCGATTGAGTGTAAAAAATAAAAGTAACAAATACCATGAATATATATTTGTATGTCATCAAAAGTTACCTGGTTATGGATGCCAAAGGATTTTTTGTACTATAATCAATTCAAATATTATAAATCTGAAGAGTCAGTTCGTTTGAACGAGCTAATTTCAGGAATCGCTGCTCCGATTAAAGAAACAAATTCTGTGTTGCATAGTCCATTCATCAAGAGAGGCTACTATACCTAGTCAATACCTTAAGTCACTATTCCAAGCGGACAAAGTCGCGGGCACTGCTAGTATGCTCCTACATATTACGAAGATTTCTCATAGGTGAAACGATTTTATCGGCGGCCTTACTTACTATATCTCTCAGTAACAGTTATTCTTTATCAAAGTAAAAGGCATACTTTTTTATAAGTAATAGTTTTTTTTTATCAAAATAAAAAGTATTTGACTATATTTTCTGTTATCCTCACTATATTTGATCAAGATTACATGATAGCATGAAGCCGCAGAAGCGAAATATGCAAGCTCACATTCCCATTTATATGAATCTCGTAAGAATCAAATTCATCTTTTCTGTTGAAAAAGATAAAATAAAATTGTTTTATTGCAGTAATTTAGTATAGTAGATAGGATATTACACACGTGTATTATCATAAAGTCCATTATTTATTTAAGGAGTCGTTGATACAAGCAATCCAAAGATAATTACAATGATGATTACATGGTTATTTATCTTTATGGATTACTTACTATTTTTACTACATCATAAAGAATACTAGAAAAAATCAGTGTTATAGTAAAATCTCGGTAGCATAATTGGTACCGTATTTTCTCGGAAGGGAAAGCCTGCGGGTTCATTCCTATTTGGAACTTTATATATTTGTAATATATTATTATCAATGTTTAAAACAATAACTATTACCATATCAAGATGCAAGAGTGATGATAAACGCAGAGTGTAGATACTTGACATGAACGTTGATGCTCTGTTGCATTTAGGCTATCGCCATCAGAAGGTTCCGATTCATCAGTCACATTATACGACACCTGGTACAAGGGAAGGCATTATACTAGCTAGAATGTAAACGCAAAAAAATATTCCTGAGCGTTGTTATTTTGCCCAGTGTGCCCCAGCATATGTAGACAAGTGCAGATAATATCGATATGCTAGATAACAATACACACCTTCTAGGCAAGAGAAATTGCTGGTTCGAAAGTGGATTTCATTAGAGCAAGGAACCTCGGTTCCCACTTCGCCGTATGATTCATCTTGTAATTGTTATTGTATTACAAATGTGGGTCAGGAATGATACACCCACTGAAACCCTTGGGGTATTCGGACCTTTGCATGTTAGCTGTTTAACACTCTCTGTTTCTATAAATAATGTGGTCTATGAAATGAACGAGCACTCTACATTTGATTGCAAGTTGCTAAACTAAAATCTTGGATTGTTCCTTTTCCACGTATTTTGTCGTGTCGCTAGCCTTGTGAACTGAAGATACTATGTCACATTTACCCAGTAATTTCATTGCTTCTCATCCTTAAAATCTAAACTGGTAGAAATGGGTGGGAGTGAGGTACCAATGCAGATGACTTTTGTGATAGGTCTATCTCGTTTTACTTAAGAAAGAGGTGAGTAAGACTTTCATCGATATGCGGAGAGAAACAAAACAAAACTTGCGTCTGTTTTACAAAAGCCATTGACAAATAAAGAGAGAAATAAATCTTTGTAAGATGATGATAACGATTGTGACTAAGATGATTTAATTCGAAAAATTCAAAATGTTTATTTGAAAAAGGAAAATTTTATCTAGCCCTATATTTACATTCCAGTATATTATTTTGTTAATTGAGTATTGAATGCCACGTTGTTCACATATTTTCTTCTCATTGGGATATCGTAAGTCTGTTTCATTTGTGCACGCACTTCTGTATAACGATCTGTATTATGCTCTTTGTCCGTGGATTTAGGTTAAGCATTGTAATTATTTTGATCAATTTTCCGAAAACAATATGAAGCAGCAAAATAAGGGCCAGTAGTCGTTACCGAGCGGCCAGTTATTGACCACACAATCGCGCAAACGGGCAGCGCGCGCGACGCCTCACGATCGCTAGATATATGGACCAAGTGCGCTCTAAATAAATCACTTCCTGCTCGCGATACAATACTGTAGAAAACCTTCAGAGGGTTAAGAAAGTTTAGAAGTAGCGTAATTAAAAGTAGCACTAGATTCGGAGTATAGTTTAAATATTCAACTTAAGCCGTGAGGTACCGGCAGAGTAAAATAGTACCTCCCCCTGTACCAGATGTCGTAAGAGGCGACTAAGGTACCAGAATCGACAGATAGTGGTATATCCATTCAAAACAGTGCAGTCTAAATGAACAGGGTGGGGTTGGGCAGCAGCATTGTTGTCGAAAAGCTACGCTCTGCGATTGCCAACACGCTTGCCCAGTGCGGCAATTATAGGCAAAATTCCCTCTCTACTAGATGTGGACCTCCAATGGCTGTAATAATGGTGATTAAACTTTTCAACTTGAGTTACAGATACGCTATAAAGTTTTTACAACCCAATAAATGCACGCAAGGACTTGATTATTAGGAGTCCAGGCAGAGGAATCGTCCACTTGAGTCTGCGGAAGATTTTCCTTTCTTAGCGACATTGAATCTTTGCTGAACTCGGGACCCATTGGCATATAGCAACCAGCAGCAGCCTCCTCCAGCCTAGCAACCACAACTTCAGCAGCCACGCAACAGGCCCTGCTGCATTGCAAGAGAGTTACCTGGGTTATTGTTTCTGGCAATCTCATCGGATCACGACATCTGTCGGTCTACGCAGCCCACGCCGAAGCCACACCGCAACAACCGCCATCTACAATTCTTAGCACGCCTGCACAAAGCGTGATAGCGGCCCTTATTTATTTTTAGATTAGTTCTGTTGTTAAAATAAAAGGTAGAAACATTAATTATGAAATAACAGTTTATTGATATTTAAGGATATTATAATTTGCCGATCGCACTTGAGAGAAAAAATATGGCAGAGAGAGTAGTGAGGGGCACAACATTACTCTTTACAATTAGTAGGGATGGGACATCATAGGTGGCGCTGATGTTCAATTACAACATCCTCCCTTGAACACAGGCCCATCTTGCCGCTGAGGTAGTGCAGCTTGGCTTGCGGAGTGGCTTTAGTCAGGATATCGGCAACCATCTTTTCAGTATTGATATAGCGCACCTCAACCTTCTTTTCATTGATTTTGTCCCTTACAAAATGATGCCGGACGTCTATGTGTTTCGTCCTGCAGTTATATCCATCAGTACCTGAAAGTTTAATGCAACTTTGATTATCGCAATAAACAACTATAGCCCGTTGCTTGAGATGTGGCCAAAATTCTTCTTGTAGCTGTTTTAGCCAAATCGCTTCTTGTGTACATGCCGACAAGGACATGTATTCAGCCTCTGTCGTCGAGAGTGCTACAGTGGGTTGACGTTTTGAATTCCAACATATGGATCCTCCCTGAAAGATAAAAGTGTAGCCAGTACAGGAGCGTCTGTCATCTTCAGAATTAGCCCAATCTGCGTCACAGTAGGCGTGAACTATATCTTCATCTTCATCTTGCTTAAACATCAAACAAATGTTTTCAGTTCCTTTTAGATATCTCAATACACGTTTCAATGTTACCCAATGTTTCATTTCTGGTTTAATATTATATTTACTTAGGTAATTTACAACATAGTTAATGTCTGGTCTTGTGCCCTGAGATAAATATAACAGACATCCAATTATTTCCTGATAAGGAATGTTTTTTAATATTGCCTCTTCTTTGCCAGTTGAATGTAGTTTCGCCTGAGGATCTATAGGTGTCTTGACAGGTTTACAGTCTGACATGCCATATTTATGTAAAATTTCTTATCATCAGAGAGTACACGATTGGGCACCCGCCTTCTCAGGGTGACATTAGAATAACATTGTTTAATGCTGTCATCGGTTAATTCACTGCTGTTTGGAATGTAAGTCCTGTCATTTGCATCTTTTTCCAACGTTAATGAAGCAGTTTGAGACTTTTGTTGTGTCATAGTTTGAGTTGAATTTGAATCTTCAATGAATAAAACATCTCTGCTTTTCACAATGGTTTTTTTTTTTATCCAGTAATCTGTAGCCCTTTGTATTTTGACAGTAGCCAACAAATGTCATTTCTGTAGATTTGGCATCCCATTTCTGTCTTTGTTGTTTCGGTACATGAACCATGGCCTTACACCCAAATATTTTCATGTGACTAATATTAGGTTTCTTTCCAGACCACTTCTCTTCTGGTGTCATGTCATTGAGTACTCGAGATGGGGATCTGTTCAAAATATAGGCGGCTGTGGATACAGCCTCAGCCCAATAGATCTTTGGTAGATTGGCATCACTAAGCATGCACCTGCCACGTTCTACGAGTGTTCTGTTCTTTCTCTCACTCAGGCCGTTCTGCTGCGGAGTGTAGGGTGTGGTTGTTTGGTGCTTGATGCCACTGTCTGTAAGATATTTTGAGAATTCTTTATTGCAATACTCGGTGCCGTTATCTGTGCGTATTACTTTTATTTTCTTTCCCAATTCATTTTCAACTTCACATCTAAATTCATGAAAAACTTTTGTTATGTCCAATTTGCTTTTTAGAAAATATACATACACTTTTCTTGAATAATCATCAATGAATGTTATGATATATTTAGCCCCTCCCATTGATGTGCACTCCATTGGACCACAGAGATCTGAGTGAATAACCTCTAGTTGTGAAGTTGATCTTGAACCTTCATTTTTAAAAGGTAGCCGTGTCTGCTTTCCTTCTAAACACGGTACACAAGTTTTATTCTCACTTTTTGTTATCTTTACCCCTTCTACACAATTTTCTAGTTTTTTAACATCATCGTAATTGAGGTGACCCATTCTACGGTGCCAAACATCTAATGTTTCAGAGCTATCGGTGGCAGAAATATAGGCGTCCCCTCCAACAGTATTCAGTTTGTACATGTTGTTTGTTAGTCTTGCCGTTGCTACTAATTGTTTCTCTTTATTATAAATATTACAGCCAGTATTGTGAAAAGTAACTTGACAGCCATTCTTCACTAATTGACTAACAGACAGCAAGTTAGTACTGAGTTCCGGAATGAATAAAATGTCTCTCACCTGGACTGTGTTTACTTTACCGTCATTACACCGGAGACTGAGATCCAAATTTCCCATCTGCTGTACAGTAACTGAAGAATTATTGAGCACCTTTATATTATGTAACGGAGGTGTCTTGATATCATATAACCAATCAGATCTTCGAGTCATGTGCATGGATGCACCAGAATCCACATACCAGTCCAAGTCTTCTGTGGTAGAATAGGCTGAAAAAACGGCAGCATAATTTTTATTAGTATTAGAGTCCTTTTTATTAAAGAAACAATTTTTGCTCAAATGTCCGTGACGGTTACAATTGTAGCAACGGGGACCTCGGGGTTTATTTTTATTATTCGGAGGGTAGTTATTCTTCTTTTGATGGAACTTGTGCTTTGTGTACAATGCGGTAGTATCAGATTCCTTTTTGACCTCTTGTAACAATTTAGTTTTAATTGAATCTGCACTAATTTTGACACCAGAGCTTTCCAAACCCATAATCATCGGCTTATATTGGTCGGGCAATCCCGCCAACATTAGGGTTCCTAGCCATTCGTCATCCACTTTGAAACCAATGTTTCTCAATTTATGCGAAGTTGTTACTATTTTATTTACGTATTCCTCAATATCGGTACAATTTTCTAAATTTGTATTAATGAGATCACGTAAAAGCGCCACTCTCCTTTGTAATCCGGAGTCTTCGAACGCAGACTGAAGTTTGACCCACACCTCTTTTGCACTCTGGGCATCTTCTATGTGGTGATAATTACAGGGGTCAACGAGGAGAATGATTTTGCTCTTGGCCTTGACATCTTTCTTCGTATCAGCGGTTTCCTCTCTGGTTGGATCCACACATGACCACAATTCCTCGTGCTCCAAATATGACTTCACGGCAAATTTCCAGCTATTGTAATTGTCCCTCCCGGTCAGTTTATCAATATGCACGGTGTTCATCGACATTGTTTCGGAAACTGAATGGAAATAAGCTGAAATAAAACCTAGCCGGCGACCTAACCTTAAACTTTTTTTAACTCGCGATACTTTTCGGAATAAACTGAAATATTTCTAAATTTTACTGTCAAGGGCTGGGCTTATAACCTGTTGTTAAAATAAAAGGTAGAAACATTAATTATGAAATAACAGTTTATTGATATTTAAGGATATTATAATTTGCCGATCGCACTTGAGAGAAAAAATATGGCAGAGAGAGTAGTGAGGGGCACAACATTACTCTTTACAATTAGTAGGGATGGGACATCATAGGTGGCGCTGATGTTCAATTACAACAAGTTCAAAGGTTGCGTTGAACAGATCTGTCTCTACAAATTTGTTTGAGGTAGATCTCTTACATAGGTTGTAGGCATTGGTACCACACTCTCACCTATTTACGGCTAAATGGCAGGTTTCGCATTGCTGAGTTTCGGTTTGGATGATAGAGGCAGTGAAATTACTGGATAAATGTGACATGGTATCTTCGGCTCACAAGGTTGGCGACACACAAGTGATATTATCGTGATGCCACGAGTGTCCTGTTTGCTCCAAAAATGAAACAAATCTTAGGTCTGTGGCAGTGAAGCGCGTATATCGCTAGCGACATTCGTATGAGGGCGTCTTGATATATCACCAATGCAGTGTTACCATATTTTGTATGAGTTCAAAGTATTTTTAACACTTGTAGATGTGTCTATACGAGTTTTAAGTCTCTGGCAGAGCAGCGCGTATATCGCTGGCGACGTCCGTATGAGGGCGGCGTGATATATCGCCCCTGTAGCGTTAATAAGCGAACACGCGGCTCGTGATCGCCAATAGCGAACGTAAGGACTGCTTGCGACGAATTTGCACTTTATAGGAGTAGTTTAAATTCTATGCGCGCCTGTTATTGATCGAGGTATACTATTTGTATTATAGTGGTCAAGATCGCTATTGATTGACTGAGTCTGTAAAGTAAATACTTTTTCAGCGCCTTAACATCATCGTGATGTAATTATGATAAAAGTATTATAGCTTATGTCTTGACACATTATTAAATCTGCTCCAGCTTTAAATTTAAACCTTTTTTGTATTTAATAGTAGTATCTACAAATAATTCCTATGAGTAATATTAAATATTCAACAGTAATTCTATATTTCTCTACATCTCGTTGCCTGTCTACCTCTCTTTATTGCCTTTACGGCAAACCGGGACACCGATTTTATTCAATTTGGCAAGCAGATACATTGGATTTCAGAAAAATACGATTGCTTGTAAATGCGTCTGAAAATTGCGGGCAAAAAGCTAATTTTATATTAGAATGTGTTTGTTATTCATGTTATTAGCGTGTTTAATTTCTATCATTTATGTATTAAATTTTAACTGTAATCTAATATGTTTTACTATCAACGCAAGCGTGAAAAATATATATGAATTATCACTCTAGAAACTTGTCATAGAAGGATTATTAATTTATATTATTGGTAAGTGGTTTTATATTCCACTTTTCATAAATATTGTATAAATATATTTATTGCATTCAAAAAAAGTTTGAATTCGTCGTTTGCAATCCGCGAACATCGCATATGGGTCACATTCGCGCGAACCGTCCGTGTTTGGACGCTGCGCCGGCGCCGATAAATAAACACGTCACAGGAACGTGTTCCTAAACACCAAAACCACCCACACCTGTCAAAGAAACAACAAGCCAAAACAAGCCTTATCCGCCTCCAAATAAGAAATGCAGACGCGAGTCAAAGGTAACATCGTTAACTTTGTTAGATGTCTAAGGATACTGTTTTACAAACAAATGCCAATGAAATTCGTACCTTATAATTTGGCCGGTAATGGGTATAATCGCCTGTTAATAAGGCGAAGTAAAGTTATAAGATCCACTCAAGAGCATCTTAAGATCGTCACGACAAAGGTACAATTTGTTGGCTCGAATAGGCATCTTGTTGCACTCTCAGAATGGAAGCGTGAATGCGGATGAAGGTGTATTAAAAACCAGCCTTGTAATGTTTACTCTTAAAGCAATAAAGTGTGATTTTAACTGGTTAACTTAAAGATGCCTTTCTAAATGTACGTACCTACCGTTCGGGAAGACGAAGCAGATTCATGCTTTTCTACGTTTGGTCACGTTTACGTATTTACTAGTTGTACAAAGTGACGTGGGACATAGTTAATTTCGAACAACAAAACATTCCGACCTGATTCTGAGATAAGTAGCTTAAAGCACTTGAGGATATTAGATAACGGATAAATAACAAATATACACATACTTAAATATGTAGTATTGAGTAGAGTAATTTATGCCCGTAAAACGCTAGGAGATAACGAAACTAGCAAACACCCGGACTGTTTTACTTTGTTGCGTAGGCTAGTTCTGCTATTACCATCACGCATGTTCAATGTGGTAAGAATACTCCAATGTTATTTGGACCAGGTGATGGTTTTCTATTGAAGATCTTTGTCCAGCAATGGACCACGTCAACCTGATAGGCAACTGAGAAGTTCCCAATGATTTCTGGGTTCCTATGTTGTGGTTTTGGTAAGGGCCAAAAACACAACATACATTAACATTCCCGATGGTGCAGATAGTACTGATCCTATCTTGTGCACCAAGGAGTTTGATACCCCGCAGTACAGACATTTGGATGATGATGATTTGTACGATCACCAAGTCAACAAGCAAGAATGCAATCCGCGCAATATTAAGCGTCACAGCAGCCTATAGACGCTTGTAGTCACTTGGGTATCACTTGCGCGTTACCAACTATGTATATGACTTGAAGATATTAAGTCACATTACCCATTAATTTCACTACCCCTCTTATCCTTCAAACCGGAACACAACAATGCGAATATTACCGTTTGGCGGTAGAAATAGGTGAGAGTGATGTACAATGCAGACGACCTTTGTCTCATACAAATCTATGTCTAGCTACGGTAAATAAATTCACATTTCCATGAACGCAATATTCTTGAAAACAGGCCCAGTCTCCACTTTCTGTATTAATAACCGCCATATAATCTCAAGGCTAAACAAAACTCCGATACTAATCGCAATTTAAATTGAACCACTGATAATTATAACATACTTATCAACATACATGCACTAGATGCGCTCAGCTGGCATGTTAATTACAGTCTAATTCGCCCTGGTTCCGGCCCTGGCCAGTAATTATAGCTGGTGGAGGCGCACCCTTAATGCAGTCTAGTATATAGAACTGCCCAGTAATTAGTAAATCTCGTTAAACAGTAAGCAACTGTGATAATTACTTTCTTGGACAATTTCTAGGGCGCGTACTGTGTTCGTTGTAATATAGGGTCGTGATGTTGGCCCACTCGTGCTCATGGCTTTCAGTTGATATTCATAAAATTGCTAAATAGTGTACACTAGCTTTGGACTATAATGGGGCTAGTGCAAGTTAGTATCCCGTTGATCTGAGCGAAAAGTTAACGGTAACTTTTTGATTTCGTATTTTACTTTTTTTAAACATGAGTGAATTGTCTCGGCGGCTTCTTCTTAGTTTCCACTAATTAGGGTCTTTATTTAATGAGAGCCAGAGTGAAGAGGCCAGTTTGTTTATAGCAGCGCAATTGATAGTTAGTATTTCAAATATGTTATGGATTTTTTTAATATATTAAAAGTACATTCGAGGCTCTGAATTTGACTTCGGGAAAATCATTTTTAGCATACGTAGTGTAACTAGGATAATACCAGAGCGTTGCCAGCCTTGTGACTTGAAGATTTCATTACCCAGTAATTTCACTGAGAGCCGTGAGGTACCGGTAGAGTAGAATAGTAACAGGTGTTGTAAAAGGCGACTAGGGTACCAGAACCGACAGATGGCGGTGTATCCATCCGAAACAGTGTAGCTCAAATACACAGTTGCGAAAGCTGCGCTCTGCGATCTCCAACACGTTTACCCGATAGTTATGTTTAAATTCATAATTTTTTTGGAGGTTTATGTTTAGCAGTAGACTTTAGATTATTATAAAGCAAAGAAAATACTGCTATTTGGCGGTAGAAATAGTTGAGAGTGAGGTGCAGACTATACAGACGATTTATACAAGATCTACCATTAGTAATAATCAGTGGATATTAAGACAGTGAAAACTGCTCTAAGGTAGGCGGACAAGCAATATCTTTGAAAGCAAATATATACTTTAACTCTACATTAGTTAGTTAGAATTACTATTGCCATTATAGGGGTGTTTGTAAAAAACAAACCCAAAAAATATAAGAAAAAAAAAATTTGGCATTAAAATCGTTGACTAAATCAAAGAGTTGTAAAGCTTAACACATTAAAATTAACAGTTTCAGAAACCCTTCGAAGCATATATAACAAAAGGGTTAAAATGCGTGCAAGCAATTTAAATCTCTTTATGCGATAAAATTCTATGTATTTTTAAATTACCCTTGTGTGTGGTAAATTGAGAGTACTTTGCTAATAGGTTTTATTGGAATAAAGGAAAGGGACAAGCAGTAATTAACGATACCATTTTGGATTTGGCGTATTGAAAGTTTTCACAATGATAGACGAAATTTTCGACAGTATATCATAGGGTAGCCTTTTAATAGATTGGGTTTTCTAGTCCTTGGTCTTGGATTGAAATATTAATTAGAGCCAAAAAGCTAGAGCGTAAGTCGACTCTTGAATTACCGGTCTAATGTCTGACTGTCTTTTGGCAGATTAACTTTTTTTTGTCACTATGTGCGGTCACATTCAATTTGTAAACCAATCTATTCAATGTATTGGTAAATATGTTTGAAATCTGACTGTCTCAACTGAAAAAAAGTTTCATAATTAATGTTTCTTTCGTTTTTTTAATACAAAGGTTATCTATAATGGTTTATTTTTTTATGACTTTGGCCTATACTAGTGCCATAGCGTATCGGCAGAGTAAAATAGCATGAGTTGATTTAGGTACCGGAAACAACACATGGCAGTGTGTCCACCCGAAACAGGATAGCATAAATGTATCAGGTTGGGACAGATAGGCATTCCCGTAGCGAAGCTGCGCTCTGTGTTTGCCCCTAAGACATCCGGGCGCGGCAATTATAGGCAAATTACTCCTTTCGAGAGGCCTATATCTTACGCTGGACGTTATACACCTGATGATTATAATAATGATATTAATATCATTTCATTTATTATTAAGATAAACATGTTATTTTTAATATCGATAACAATCGATGTCTCAGATCAGTTTAATCCTTAAAATACTAATTCATCGAAGACTAATATAGAATTTACAATATTTGGAAAAATATTGTAATTCTATATTATTTATTACAAAATAACCAACGCACAAATTATCCGTAAATTCCCCCTAAATTTTATCACAGAAAATATTAAATATGAAAATATAAAGATGCGTACTTGTGGATAACTCACCTCGCACTCGCTTAATATATTTTGAGCGGGATATAAAAAATGGATACCCCCAAACACGTCGTCTCCAAATCACGTGAAACCTCGGCGTGACAGTTCCGTCACGCGTGAGACACTCGATCCATCACGCAGCGTGCGGAAGCCTTAAACTGCATTTCACTTAAACCTTATATAGAATAATATAAAGTGGATATTTCTAAATCTCGCAGACTCGAGTTGGGTTGTCACCTAAAACGCAGCAAAGTTTAGTTTGCTATATAGATAAGTCTAATGCTACAAGGAATAAGGTAAGTTTTCCTTTGTAAATGCGTGTGAGTGTTTTGGAGTTTTTTCGTCACACGTCGAGAGGGTTGCCGAAACGGAAAATTGCTATATAACTTTATTTTTAAGTGGAAGATTGACGACTTAAGCGATGGTTCATGAGACGCGATATATCGTAATCAGATCATCTTCTAAATCTGCGGAGGCTGTTTATCGGTGAGGTATTTTTTTCCTCTTTTTCACTTACTTAAGGAGTGAAATTCCTTACTTTTTGAATTCTATACAGTTGAGTACAGTTGCATAAAGCTTGTCCTATAACTTGAAGACTTTGATAGCCGACCGACGCGATCCTGCGGTCTAACCAGACTTTACTATCTATTTATTCTATATCCTCACCATTATTAAAGCAGCTGAATAATGTCCACTGTTGGATATAAGCCTCCCCGAGTAGGGCATTTGCTTATATTTGCCGCTGGGCAGGCAAGGTAAGTAATCGCAGAGCTTCACGATGGGAATGCTGCTATCTCTGCCCTTGCTTGAGCTATGCTTTTTCGGGTAGGTACTCCGTCATCCTTATACTTCTATTATTATTAGATTAAGTAGACAAATAACCATACAGTCCGCTTGCTTTGAACCTGCATCATATAAAAAATGTTAAATACATTGCGTAATACATTTGCGCTTTAGTACTGAACAATTTTATTTTAGATTATTTTGTTATTTTTTGTAACAAAAATAATTTTTGAGAAATATATCCGAACAAACTTAATAGTTTTGGAATACATGACTGTTTCCCCAGAATCAGAAGTAGAAGGTGAATGACTATCTACGTTACTCACTAATTTTATAAATATTGTCGTTTCCGTTGCAGTATTTCCTAGTGATTTTTTTAAATCAAATGAAAATATTTTTAATCCAAGTAAGCCCATTCAACAAATTTAATTCAGAAATACTAATTTAGTAGAAATTGTATTATATTCATAATACCGATGACCCTGATGACCCGACGGGATCATAAAAGAAATAAAGCCTACCGTACTAGTCTTAGATTTATTACATGATCCACCAGAACTCAGAACCAAGATGAAAAGTCGTGGCTTAGTCGGGGAATACCGTCCAAATAGAAGTAAAAAGTAAAAATTACAGATGTCGGTATATCCACACGAAACAGTGTCAAAGTAATTAGAAAAGAATTGGATTGCCGCTCAGTAATCCACCACGCCTGCCCAGTGGGACTGTTATGGGAAAATATTTTTAAAATATCTCTAAATTCACTGAACATTCTCGGGGAGGACATTAATGAAATTATCATCAGCTCCTTTCAACAATAGTGCCATAGATCTATCTTAATGGCCAATGAGAAGCCCGTGTGTTAACCCACCACACGGATCAAACGCAAACAAAAACAATAATCACTGAAGACTCTGTGGTTTTAAGTACTAGAAATGGCTGTATTTTTAGTACTTAAGGTACATAAACTAATGTTTTAATGTGCCTTCAAAAGCGAGTGGAGTTAGGGCCCTTCTTGACTCTAAATAATTTATTTTGGGTCACATATCCTAATATCAACCGATGAAATTTCACAGCACAGTGCTATCTATAGTTTGTTCTCACTAAACGAATGAGTCGAGTCACAGTTCCTCCTGAATCTAAATAATTTATTTTGGGTCACCCATCCTATTATCAACCGTTGCAATGGTACAGCTTAGTGCTATGGTTTGTTATCACTACACGAAAGAATCGAGTCATAGGCTCTCTTGACGCTAAATAATTTATTTTGGGCCACCCATCCAAATATCAACCGTTGCAATGGCACAGCTTAGTGCGATGGTTGGTTTTCACTGAACGAAAGAGATAATATGCGAAATACCTTTCCAAAAATCTAACAAAGGAAATAAAAGCAATAAGCCCGATACAAATTCTCAGAATCATCTACAGCACCAATGACTCCCAAATAATAATTAAAACAACTATATCCATCACAAACCATCTAAAGCCGGCGAACAAAACCCGTCTAAAGACAGAGTACGTCAGCAAAACCTATAAGTGTGGAGTATTGATTAAAAAAGCAACATAAATTAGCGATTTGCCAGGGCGGGTCGGGGGATGTCAAAAAACTTTTATAAGTGTTTATGTGTACGCGTCGGTACTCCTACCCCCCGCCCGACCCGCGCGCCCTCCCGCTGACACCCTTTCGCGTATACCCACATTCGTATAAAATTGCCGGGGTACAGACGCAAGACATTGCAGCGCGGCAGCGCTTTGTGATTGCCGGTAATAGGCAATCGTTTTGGATGATATTCATTATTTAGTTTGACGATAGATTTAAGGCTGAATTGCAACTGGATATATTCATTATCTTGGTCAACATTCTTCTCAGTGTCTAATAAATCTACTATTCACTACTCAATATTTGAATTATGTTTAAAGTAACAGAACTTTAATGCTCCAGAATTCCAACACTAATCAATATTTTTCATAAATCCCTTCAGCACTAAATAATTTTCACTCTAACCGGAAAAGAGCCGGAAATCATGTCACCAACAGCCTAAATCCACCACGGCTTCCGTCTGTACGCTGACATACAAGTACATGTAAATTAAACACCACCGCACACAGGCACGCACACAAATAAAAACGTAAAGAAACACCGCGAGAGGAAGAATGTATTAAGAAAGCGCGACAGGGATGGCCTTCTAATTAACACGTCGGGGGCGAGCGAGACGGCAATAAGCGACACGCTAATTAAGAATACAAGAAGAAAGACGCGCGTTTTATGTAAGCTTTATAGCTTAGTGTGCGTGGATTCTGTGTGTGTGTTTGCGATTTTCCATTTGTAAGGCGCATGTATAGGTGTTGTTATTAACTCATTATGTGAAGAGTTAGCGAGTATATAAGGCTTTATTTACTGGTTAATTGAAAGCGGTTTCTCTGATAAGGGCTTGGTAAAGACAGCGGTATCGGTTCGTTCGTTGTGAATTTGATTTTGATTTTAATAAGTTGCGGCTTGTAAAAATAAGTTTGCGGTGGTGAGTTGCTCTGTTTAAAAGGACAGCGGTTGTAGGGGTCTGCTTTGTTTTTGAGTAGATTTATTCAATGGTTTGATTCGTTAATTAGCTTTCTCATAAATACATGACTATATGGATTCATAACTCAAATGACTATGTACCTACTGTATATTATTATTATGTTCCACAAGTGTTTAAATTAAAAATGTTAGCTTATTCACTAAAGGATACGCTAAGTTAGTTCCAAACGTCATAACCCAATGAAAAGTCTTTAGTGGAAAACAACAAACGGAGTCGCGCACAAATCGTTTTTTGATCACTGCCGAACCGACGGCATCTTATCTTGAAACGTCGCACGTTTATTTGTTTTAAGCTTCCAATGCCGACGAGTGAAACAGCCTATATATATCAAGTTACTTAAAACGTTGGATACACCATTGCCGCACATTAGAATACCGACCGTAACTACAAATGTGTAAGGTCCAGTTTTGCCTGCGTTTGTGCGAAGGAGTTACGCGTCAGGTATACCCGTCTTGCTCTCTGAAAAAGGTTGTAAGAAAGTGAAGAATGGCGGAAGAAAAGGGGAAGGGACAGGAGATATGTCTCAGTGTGGTGATGAATTAAATTTTTAGGGGGGTTTTAGGGGTATTGTGGGGGCTTGCCCCTTTCATTGGCGCGTCTTCATCCAGCTATTCGTTTCTTTAATTTGTGTTAATTAATTTTTCGGGCGCGTAAGTGGATGGCGGATGGAGAATTGTGTTTATGTATAGACTAGGCAAAGTGTATAAAGACATTCTTTTATTATTTGCTCAGAACGATGTATTTTATACCTAGACCAAATTTGAATAGAAAAAAATCAAGTTAACTAACTAGGTCATATTTGTATTTATTTTTTAAAGATTTCTTCATACTTGCGAAAAATTGTATTTAGGCAATTACAACATATCATAATGCAATAGGTACAGCATTGAGATGGCGCCTCCATTAAAATAATACTGAGAATTATTCGATGAGTCTATCTACTGAAGTAGCGTAATTGGCAGTGCATTTCCTCGGAGAGGGAAGGGTGCGCGTACGGATCTTATCTGTTTTATAGTTAAAAAATATTTTAAAGACGCTGCCATGTCGCGTACGACAGAATGAAAAAAGAAAAAAAAAATTAGGTATATTGAACTGCCAATGATTTCGATCATAAAAATGTAACTTTAAATGTACCGCATTTTGTGATCATCAGGCGTGGTAATTATAAATCAATCGTCCTATAATCGGGTGACCTAATCTATATTTTTGCATGACAACGAATATTAAACACATCCCCAAAATAGTTTATTAAAAGTCTATATTAAGTTTATATTAAGTTAGCATTATATGGCATAGTCTATTGAGCTCACAAGTACATCAAATGTATGGGTTTTTATTCAAAATTATCGTCATCATATCACTCCTTCAAAAAAACAACCAAAAATCAAAAAAATTTCAAAATAGAATTTTAAAAAATTTACTTCAGTTGTCTTTTTGGAACTTCGGTTAATTTATAGATATATAATTACAATCATTACATCGACTTGATGTAATGGTTGTAATTTTTTGGTAGATTTGTAGAGGTCCATCTATAGCCTCGGGTATATGCTCTTTTGCGTACAAAAAAAAATTTGGGCTACTGACAAAATGATATATTTTTAATACAATTTCTATGGCTGTATTGTATTGTTAGCGACTAGGTAAGTAATGCCAGTGATTCCGTAAAAAAAATTATGGGTATATTTTTTATATATATATAAGTATATATAAATATGTGTATATTTAACCTTCCACAATTATCATTTATATCTTGAAACTCAAGAGCTGGTTGAGACTTGACTCCACCAGAACTAATGATACTTCCATAAGGATAGCGTCATGTCAATCAGCCAAATTCTTAATAATTTATTTTTTTATTGACTAGGTCAACATACAGCTAGCATACAGTCCGCGTGATAGAAAGCGTCACTGCAGCTTTTAGACGCTCGTAATATCAAAAGGATATCACTAACGCGCTACCTACTTTATGACTTGAGGATATTATTTCACATTACCCAGTAAATTGACTGGCTCTCTGACCCATTTAGACCGGAATACAGCAATGCGAACACTGCTATTTAGCGGTAGAAATTGCTGAAAGAGTGGTACCAGGCGGCCTTTTGTATTAGTTCTACCCCATGTAAACCCATTACTTGTTCTGATTAAATATTCAACATAGAGTTGCGGAAATAATAGCATTATTGTTAAGTTGACACTATGTAAAATATATTTATATCAATCATAAAACAAGATTCTCTTCAAAAAGAGGTCGGACGTCTAGAAGGAGTAAGAATTTACGAATCCACCGTATGGAACTCAAGAAAGCTTTATAAGAAAAGAATACATTCAAATTTAAATTGCAAACCTAAGATAAAGCACCCTACGATCGTCCATTCACGCTGTCGATATGACAAAAGTTAGTCGAAGTTTCTCTCTAAGCTGCATGCGAGCACGTATGCAGACTATTCGAATAAAAAACTTCAATCGATAGCCGAAAACAATGGGACCCTCGGAAACGCTGAATCGATGCGAAGAAGTGTCATTAAAGAACCCCCAAAAATTAAAACCCCTCACGCACACATACACGCGTGCACACATCCAACTCTTAATGAACTATTTTGGGGATGTGTTTGAATTTCGTTGTCATGCAAAAAATATGGATGGGGTTACTCGAGGTCGTTGTTTCTTGTGTAGACATTGTAAGATAGATATAAGTTATATTTTCTTTAAGTAAATATATTTCTCTATTTTCTTCTGTAATAGGTGCCAATACCTCCTAATAGTCTCACGACTTCCCTGTTTAGTAATGAAACGATTTCCTATAATAAGGAAGGTGGTTAGCATGAACCCTAAGAAAGGGTGCAGGCTATTTTTAATCCTTAGAAAGTTCCATCGAACCGCAGTAGAAAAACCCTGGCGGATAAGACGCGGGCTGAGGTTCAATTTACAGAAATAAAAATAAGGAAATTTAGAGTTGATAATTACTTGAATACCGAACCCGATGATGGAAATGCTAGTAAATCTATCTTGGGCGCCAACGGTCGTGGGTTTGATTAGCATTTATATTATGCGTGTTTATACTGTGGGTGGAAGTAAAATAAGTATTTAATTGTTATATTTGTGATCTTTCTGTTGTCTGATGTCCGTAATTCAAGTGCTTTATATGTATAAAATTTTATGTAAATTTATTTGTAGAACTTGTCTCGCTGGTGGTAATCGCAGAGTATGGCTTTGCGGCGGGAATACTGCTGTCCATCCCCGCCCTGTTGCATTCTTGTTCTGTTGCATCTCTCGGTTTCGGTTCCTCAGTCGCTTGATACGGAAAGAGGTACTATTCTACTGTGCCGGTAGGTAAAATAAAACAATTTTTAAAAGCCACAAGCCCAGCGTGGCTCTTATGGCTGAAGTCCGCCTTTCTGGCCAAGGCCAATCTCCAGCAGTAGACTCTTTACAGCTGCATTGATGATGAAACCACAAGGTGGTCAGACAATCTGACTAGAGCAGCAGAGTCGTGTTGGGTGCAGGCCTAATATTATATAACCGATTCTATTAAAAATCACTTGAGAAGGTTTATTTCTTTTCTTTTGATTTTACCTACTTTTTACATACTTATTAGGTATAATAATAGTAATATATATGGAAAGTTATTTTATTTATGTCTGTATTTAACGAAATTTTTTAATGTCATCATCATACATCATTTCAGCCATTGACAGTCCATTAGGATATCCAGGACATAGGCTACCCTGAGAAAAAGGGAATTTTTCCCATAATTTTCGCGACGGGCAAGCGTGTTGGTAATAGCATAGCGCAGCTTTTGCGACGAGGATGCTACTTGCCCATCTCCACTCTTTACATTTGAGCTACACTGATTCGGATATGTATACCGTAATTTGTTCGCCTCCTACGACACCTAGTACAGAGGTAAGTACTATTCTACTCTGCCGGTACCTCACTTTTTGATGTGCAAAGAGTTAATAAACAAATAATATGCCGTTACCTTAGTTTAGTTTCGTTTCAGTGCCGACAACTGTTCTTTAGAGTCCGCATTTCAATTTTACCTCTAATAATCTCTAAAAGCATTAAGATTTTAATAACATAATACGGACAGGGCCAAATAGTCATAAAAATAAACAAATGTTGCTCATACTTTAATGCGAGCAATTAAATTGAACGAAATAGCAAACGATCCCACTTTATAGGCTATAAAAGGCACGCAATGCTTACACTGACTAGAGCCAGATTTTATATGAACTATATGTCCGCTATAAAATTTATATGTAACTGTATCATGGACATTTGAGAACATATAAAACTCAAATAAAGTTATTCGATTTCTAGATAAAGACATAATAGAAGCTGGCAGTTGGATTATGTTATCTAGAATCATAGGCTATGTGTATTCAATCGGCTGTGTATTGCAAGCAAGCAATTATTGCAAGCAAGAATATTTACATTTTATTATATTATCTAGCTTTCTGTTGCGCCTTCGCCTGCATCACATTACATCGCAACTCGCTTCAATTTATCCAGACCCGAAAATTGTAAATGGCCCTGCTGTATGGCTTATGTTATTCAGGTAACAAATGTTATCAAAATTTCGTGTTATTGTCAAGCCGTGAAGGCGTAACAAACAAATAAAAATTTGCATTTATAATATTAGTATGATTATTATCAGTCATTCATAATACAGGTAAAGTAAACTTATTAATTTTTCGCACAGATTTTTCGCATCCAACTTTATATCGTGACTTGAGACCTCTAGGTTTAAGCTAGATATAAAAATGAATAAATATAAAAATACAATAAAATCGGGCCACTAAACAATCAGACATATATTCAAAATTATATTATTATGAATTAAAGATTATTTTACTAAACTACAATTACTTAACTTAGTATCTTAATCTAAATTAAAGGAGTAATTTTATTATTCTTACCATAAATGATTTCATAGTTACATTGAATTCTTTATCAAATACGTCTCAATTTTATAAGTTAATAGTATTAGCTAGAAATCAAATTTACTTCAACCCAAACAAATAACTCTACGTCGATTAATATATACGTTTATGATCAATATATAATCAAAAGGAATATAAACTGCAAATCGGAATCTAATATAGTATACTGAAACACATGCATATGAAACGAACAGGCATTTAAAATTTAAATAGCCTTAGTTTAAAATTTATGCTTACACCAACTTTAAAGTATTTCGCGGAATAAGTGGACAGAAGCCATCTTCGCGATTATTACTTTTTAGAGCAGGTCGACAAATATGCATACAGCCCGCGTGATATCACAAGGATATCACTAGCGCATTGCCAACCTTGTGACTTGAAGATCACATTATCCAGTATTTTCACTGCCTCTCTTACCCTTCAGACCGGAACACAGAATTGCGAACATTGCTATTTGGCAGTAGAAATAGGTAAGAGCAGACGTCAGGCATATGAGGTCTAATTAATGTAAATATATGTATTTATAGTTATTTTTACATCGTCTCGTAATCCGGTTCATCATTCTTTTATCTAATTTTTTATTTATATGTACTTTCTAATCCTACGTAATATCAGTCATAGGGACATGTATCATAGGGACATGTATAGGGGTATGTACAATACCTGCTTGTGTAGTCGTTTGCCTAGAATAAATTTTTAGACCGAGCCGATTTTAATCGATTTTTGCTTAATGTGAACAGTTTGGTCCAACTTGAGAGACACAATATTCTATATTTAAATTTATGGCCGCAATATTTTTTCATGATAAACATATAAGTATAGTTAAGACAGGACAACGTTTGTCGGGTTGACTAGCATAGTTATATAATTAATTGCTAGCTAGTTATTTTCTTCATAATATGATTTTCTGTGTACAATAAAGAATTAAACAATATAACAACTCTGAACTCGAATTCTGTACGTACAAATGTTAAAAAAGAAGAAATGTATGAAAAATATACTGCGGTTTTTATCAATGCAACCTTTGTAACAAGCCATCTCAAACGCAAACTTCTTTAAAAGCATCCCAAACAGTAATCAAAACAAAATGGTTCCGAGGGCCGACTCCCAAAAAAGAAAATTACATTAATACGCAAACCGTAAACATGTATGTGTGTGTGTATGTGACGGCGCAAGGCGGCGATGAGTTTTAAAGTTTTTAAGGGTTCGCCGAAGATTGCGTGCCTTGATTACCGCCCCCCTCTTTGCGGGGTGTACCCCACACACGGCCCGCCGAAAACACACCGCTGCCCTCCCTTTTTTAAGGAGGGAAAATTAAAAGTATAGCCCGCGCGCAAACGGTTTTGACACTTTAAGACATTTGTAATTAGCTGTTTTATTGTTGTTGATAAACTTATGAAGTTGCTTTACTACAATTGTATACAATAAACATGTCTCTATTAAATATCATATAATACAGATGCCAGTGGTAAAAATAGGACAGAAAAG
Source organism: Heortia vitessoides (assembly GCA_020976665.1). Lineage (NCBI taxonomy): Eukaryota > Metazoa > Arthropoda > Insecta > Lepidoptera > Crambidae > Heortia > Heortia vitessoides. Next base: position 12,672,410 of record JACJUM010005601.1, read on the forward strand.
CAGTGGTAAGCAGTCAATGATGGAGATAGACCTCTGCCAAAAATTACCAAAATGCCATTTGAGCGCAGCTTCCATCTTATACGAGTCTTTAATAGACTTCACACGCTACTCTTGCCTCCACCAAACGATTTCAACCTATTGTGACGTCACAAACTAACGCCTGCCTAATATAAGCAATTGGAAGTCCTCTGTTGGACATAGACCTTCCTAAGAAAATTGAAAATTTGCTGATAGTTGCCGTGTTGGGCAATCATTTTGGCAATCGCAGAGCGAAGCTTTGTGACGAAACTGCTGCTGCCCATCCCTGCCCTGTATATTTGAGATACTTATTATTTGAATGGATATATCACTACCCATCGGTTCTGGTACCTTACAGGACTCTTACAATACTCGGTACAAGAGGAGGTACTATTCTACTAAGACTAATACATTACTTTTTTCAAATAAAATATAATAACCGTAACTATGTGTTTTATGTATTTATACACGCTAGTTTATTAGTAGCAACACCAATTGAATCCGCATTAGCATTTTGCTCGATAAAAATTTGAAGAAGAAAAAGAAAAGAAAAAAAACAGTTTTTTTTCCTTTTTCCAGTATCAAAATTGCCCAGTCATTCTACAACGCCACAACATGTGCGGCAAGGACAGGCATAGCTCGTTCATTTACGAACGATTGTAATTCGTATATCTATGGCTCCGATGACATTATACAGCGGATGGCGGCCATGAAATATTGCTGTTTTGTACGCTGCGTGCTTCTGATGCCACCCTGTATATAATTAGAAATCGATCTGCGGGCTGATTTTTTTTTACCTTGAGAATAGTAGACGTGCAACACTATTAGATATATGGAATTTTTTGTGAATATTATTATTAGACTTTTGGTGCAGATGGTAGTGATCTTGTCTTGCGCGCCAAGCGTCGGGGGTTCGATAGACAATTTTTCTAAACAGCAGTGTTCGCAATTTGTGTTCTGGATTGAAGAGTGAGAGAGGCAGTTAAATTACTGGGTACTAAAAAATAATACGTTTAATTGTATTTCTACAGTTTTGACTAGCCTTCTATTTGTCAATCTTTACTTTATCATATCACAAATAGCGTCTAACTAGACTTTTCCTAGTGTCGAAAGTAGTGTATCTTCTTAGCTAGGATTAAGGCTTTACTAAACTTTATTTTCAATAATAATTATGATTCACACTACATCTTATACATATACCTGACTCGGAGATAAGTCATTTAAAGCACTTGTGGGACAACAGAGGAATCACAAATATAATACTTAATACATATATTCAACACCCAAACAGAACAAACACAAATATCATTACATAAGTAATAAGTCGTGAGGTAGCGTACCGGCAGAGTAAAAATAGTACTTCCCTCTGTACCAGGTGACCGACAGAGAGCGGAACATCCCAACGCTGGAACTCCCAAATGCACAGGGCGGGGATGGGTAGCAGAATTCCCGTCAAGAAAAATTAAGGGCCCATCAAAATTAAGAACCTTATCCGTCTTTCGTATTTATTATGTTACAATGTTTAGTGAGATGTGTTTAAGTACTAAACCTAGATTTGTGTATTTTAGTGTTAGATCGCTTAAACATTTAATATATTCCAGAGCTTAATAGGTTGACATTAAATATATTGCTAATTGTTTATTCAAGTATACAGAACGCAATCTACATTTTGATTACATATTGTAATTACAGTATATTAGTACTCTCAAAATAGCTAAACGAGCTCTAGAGAGGGCAATGTTCGGAGTTTCTTTGCGGGATCGTATCAGGAATGAGGAGATCCGGATATGAGCCGAAGTTACATAACCCAGCAGATTAGCGAGTTGAAGTGGCAGTGTACCACACCCGCAACACACACATCACTTGAGGAAGATATCATACAGGGGTCTTCTTTTTATTGCTGCCGCTAAATAGAAGTGTTCGCTTCATTGTATTATGGTTTGAAGTGTGAGAGAGACAGCGAATTTACTGGGAAATGTGACGAAATATCTTCAAGTCTCTAGGTTTTGGATAGATATTTCGCCATCAGTTGGTTTTGGTACATTAGTCGCCTCTTACGATACCAGGAGGTAGACCTCATACGAAGGTCGTCTGTATTGGTACCTCACTCTTAATTGTTTCTACCGCCAAATAGCAGTGTTCGCATAGCAGTGTTTGCATGGCTGTGTTCCGGTTTGAAAGGTGAGCTATGCGTTGAAATTGGCAACGCATTAGTTATATCCAAGCGAGTATACGTTGCAGTGATACTTACTATCACATGGTCTGTATGCTTGTTTGTCGACCTGGTTTATGTTTAAATTAAAATAATATGATATAAATCCTAGGTACCTACTATTCTTCTCTGGCGGCACTCCACGGCAATTTTGCTTATGGGCGTTCATATATCGTATACGTATTTAGATATTACGTTGATTCCTCTGTTATGCGACTTATCTCGGAGGCAGGTCAAAATATGAGATGTTTTGTGAATTTATTATTAATATTAAGTTATAACTTAATGGATTAACATGCGTTATTCGTACAATATGTTTCCTACACTCGTTGATTAGATTCGAAAGTATCTGATCATTGTAGCTGTATATCTGTCATTCACTGTGAGACTGATTGTTAGCGGTCACCATGCATAATCCTTTGCCTATAGTCAGATTGTTTGTCCCACATATATTGGTGGACGTCCTACGCAGCTGTTGCCAGTGAAAATAGTTAAAATAAATCGAAATTATAGTAAATTATTATTGAAAGCAATAGTAATAACTTATTCGCGATAAGCTTAGGTTACTTTTTATATAGATCCCTGACTCAAAAACTAACTGTATTTTAGACGATCCCAATGGTGTAGATGATATTGATCCTATTTGTTCCGCACAGGGTCGTGGGTTTGATCTCAGATATAGAAGTATAGATATTTTTTAATGATAAAAAATCAAGAAATGCTCATTTTTGATAAAAAGATTTGGGAAGAATTTGCTTTAGATTGTTTTTTACGGAGATCTCGACATTATGTTTTGGTGTGGTTAGCGGTGGCTAATGATAATACCAAGGAACCAAGAGATTCCTAGGGGCGAGATGTATAGTGAAGACTACGGACGAAGACGCATGCTAAGTACTAGTGTTTAATAAATATCATACCAGCCATTGGAAGTTCACTGCTGGACATAGGCCTCCCCGAGAAAGGGCCAATTTTGCAGCTTTGCCTATGATTCTGCCCATCTCCGCCCTGTACATTTGACATTTATTGGATAGATATATAGCTATCTGTCCGTTCCGGTATTTTAGTACCCTGACTACGTACCCCCTGATATGAGAGCTGGTACAAGGATAGGTAGGTATTATTTTATTCGACCGATACCTCACGGCTGATTTAATAAACGATTTATCAATACTATAGTGTTCATTATATACAGCCTTTTACGTAAGTCATATAAGACTGTACTAACATTATTCCGCGATATAGCTAAAGTTATGTACGCATTAAAGGTTACCAAGCCCCTACTTAATTGCCAAAAAACGCCACCCGTCACCTAGGACGCCTTAAGCTTAATACACACGCGCGTCACGTTCCTCGCTCATTTGGGCATCGATCGGAGACAAAGCCTCGGCAGCCCCGATAAACGAATTAAGGAAATGGGAGATTTTTTATCTGGGCCGTGGGGGAGCCACGCGTCGTAAAACGCAGCAATACTTTCTTATGCTAAGTCCCTTCGCGCCGATAATTAGGTGAGCTGTGTGTATATGCATTTATTTGTGTGCGTGAGTGTGTTTTAATTTTGCGTGTTGTGCGTGTTTTGGTTGTGTGCGTGGGTTTGTTTTGTTTTTAATTTCGGATGGGGTGCGACTAACGGTGTTAGGCTCAGAGCTTTTTTGCCGTGTTGTGAGTGATGAGATAATGAAGACTGTTGTTAATGTTTAAGTTCTGTAATTTTTTTTTTTTAATTATAGTTACTATTTCGGGAAACAAGCGTACAGTCCGCGTGATAATCAGCGTTCGCCGCAGTACACACGCTCTTAATATCACAAAGATATCACTAACGATTTACTGACCTTGAAGATATTATGTGACATTACTCAGTTATTTCATTGCCTCTCTCGCCCGTAGAATAGGAACACAGCAATTACAACACTGCTATTTGGCGGTAGAAATAGGCAAGAGTGTACCAATGCAGACGACCTTTGTTTAAGGTTTGAGGTCTATCTTATGCGAAATATTGTGTCTGAATATGGATTACTGGATAATATGACATATAATTAGTTTACAGCAGGTTGACGTGGAAGTAGGTTAGCTAGTTGAAGTGGCAGTAGATAAGACAAAGGAATCTCTAAAGAACTGCACACCAGTCAGCTCAGCATAGGACGTCCACTTACAAGGTGAACAGAAGATCTGACTAGAAACGCAGAATCACGCATGCTTTTGGAGATCCCTTGGTGAGGCCTATGTCTAGCAGTGAACCTCTTACGCCTGATACATTGACTATTTTATTGAATATATTATATAAATGTCTTGTTATTAAAAAAAATATTATATTATTTTTTGCAGGAATATATAAATATTCTGTGACACAACTATTTTAAAAAATTATACATATGTTTTACCTCTTTTTTTATGTCTCGTCTTGCTACTTATAATTAATGATGGAACAAACATGCAGACAGATAAAAAATACTGCATTCACAACAAATAACTATCATTGGCTTGATACAACAACCGGTTTATTTAATTTTAATTAGAAGTAAATATAAAAATAAAAGTAACAACAGTATGGTTAAAGCATGCAGAAAGGATGGATGAAAGTAGAATGACTGCACAAATATATAGAGCAGAAAAGTTGTTATAGGACGACCTAGGCGAACATATCTTAACTAGATGGAAGAGGTATAAAAGAAGGGCCAGGTCTGAATTACCAAGAATAAACGAGCGTTTATGAAAGGACTAATGCGAGTAAGGGAAGCAAGAGAGGTATACCTAGATCGTAACAGGTAGAGATCCATAGTCTCTCCCTAACCCTACATATGCAAATAATTATAAGAAAACACTTTTAACGAAAAGTTAATATTTGATATCAAACAATTCATTTGTTACAAGTCAAATGATATGTAAACAAACCTTCAAATAGACATTAAATGCGTATTAAACTTTAAAAGCCCATAAATTATATAAATCTTAATGGAATCCACACAAGCATGTGTTAATTACGAGAAAATTCAATTAAAACTGCGTGCGGCCCCGAAATTGGCTGGAAGTTAAGTAATAATCCCCCCAAGTCTCAAAGAACATATGTATCATTGGATAAGTAAGTAATTACGGGGCACATTCATCACAGTTCGGGACGTAATGTCGGTGATGAAGTAGTGTTAGTCATGCATTTCGTTCGGCTGTTCTCTGCACTATAAAAATATTGTCATAGTACAAATTTGTGTATCGACCATCCTAGTTCAGATTAACTGAGTTGAACATTAAATTTGATTGATTAGTTAGTTATTTTTACGTATTAATGACCCGATGGCGCATTCGTTAGTGTGCCTAACTTATGCACCAAAAGCCGAGGGTTCAAGCCCCACCCAGTATAAATAGTTATTACGTTTGTGTTTGTTCGTTGTCTGGGTGTTAACAATATAGTATCCTACTTGTGATTCCACTGTTGTCTGATGGCCGTAAATCAAGTGCTTTAAGCGATTTTTTTCAGAGTCAGGTCAATGTATGAATTTATTAGTAGATGTTAATTTTGTATCTATTGACGAAAATACGTCTCTGAGGACGCCTTGTTAGTACGGGAAAAAATCTATGTCATTTAAAGATAAAGCACGTAAAAACTTATACACGCACAAAAACTTATGCACGTAACTTACTTATAAGATGAATATCTCCAATTGTTTTGTGTCTAAGTGTTATATGTTTATGACTAAGTCAACAAGCAAGCATATGGTCCAAGTCACAGTAAGCGTCACCATAGCCTAAAGATGCTAGTATTTTCACAAGAATTACCGTTACCCTAAACCCATCGCCTGTTTCATCCTTCAAACCGGAACACAGATGTGTGCCAAACACTGTATTGCAGTAGAAATAAGAGAGTGAGTTACTACTATAGACAACCATTGTATGAGGACTATCTGTCTATCTATAAATGTTTAGATATTATATTTGTTATCTATATGTTTTCTAATATCAGGACTCGAAGCTGTATAACAACAATAAAAATAATGTCGGAATATTATATAGAATCGATATTTTTGGTGAAAGATAGTTTTTTTTAAATTAACGTAAATAATAAATCAAAATCCTCTTTTTTTCAGTTTTGAAACGCGATGGGATAGTCATAACGGAACGTCAAATATATAAATAATAAAATTTCTTTTATTAGGAGTAGTGTCGTTTTAGAACATACGCTTTAGAACATGCCAATTTGTAAAAACTTAGTTTATATGACTATTCTTTCAATCACTTTAAAATACATTTACTTTCATTCCTTTCCATTAGTGGATTCGATTCTTACCCAGAGCAATTATTTATATGATGATATTTGGGTTTGTTCTGTGTTTGGGTGGTGAATATATGTTTTTATGTAGTATATTTGTGATTCGTCTGTTGTTTGGTATCCGTAACACAAGTATTTTAATTAACTTACCACGGAGTCAGGTCAATGTATGAAAAGTCGTGGGAATTTATTATTATTTTGTGATTATAAGAAGGAGTACCACAACAGAACTTGGTACACTGATCAATTTCAAGTATGCAATGTTACCAACGCCTACTTTCATGTCCTATCGAGATGGTGGGCACAAACTGTTGAATGGCCCGTAATGAAGTACGCTGTTTATTTGCCCTTGTTTGTTTACGAATGATGTATGGTTATTACAGTTCTTTATTAATAAAACTCACTGTCGTTTCGTACTATAACTCTTATTGCAGTTAATACTTGTTATGCGTGCTGAATATGATTGTAAATGAGGTTTACTTATACTGAAAATGCTTCTGCTGTTGTATACGTATGTGGTGTGAGAGATATTCGTGGGATGTTTCTATTTGTATTTAGTCTGATCCTCGGACTAATTTATATAAAAAACGATTATTTTACTAAATAATTAGTTGCTTCTCATATGTATGAGCAAAAATAGAGCTATTTCTGTGTTTTTTCTTGTACAAATTCTGTTTTACATTAGCCGGGACGAATATATTTTCATAATGACAAGTTTTATTAAAATAAATGTAGCGTATGGAGTAACATTGGCTCCCGGTACCGATAGATAGTGGTATATCCTCCTTAAAACAGTGTAGCTCAATCACCACGGGTGAGGATGATCAGCATTCCCTTTGCAAGGTTACGCTCTGTGATTGCCATTACGTCTGCCCGGCGCGGCAATTATAGGAAAAATGACCATGAATTAAGATCTTTCTAACGGACGTTTTGTAGCTACCATCACTTTTGTATTTATATAATGTCAAATTTATTTGTATAGGATTCGAAAAAGCGTCCATTTCGTCTCAAATGTCGATTATTGATGGGTTATACAGGCCATCAATCGTAATAAATAGGGTTCAATTTCGAAGTAAAGGAAAAACTAATAAACTACTTTTTTAATGGTTTTAAAACGCTTTATCTTGTGATATCAAGATTGCCGCAAGGTGACAAAAACGTCAAACACAAATTTATAAACTTAAATAAACAGCGTTTTAAGGCTGTTTAAGTTAACAAGTCTACCTTGACTTTGATAAAATAATATAAACGAAAATTAATTTAAATTGCCTTAAAAAAGGCAACGAGCGTTAAGGCATAAAGGATCTGTTTTACACATTTTAATATCTAACGTTGTTCCCGATCGCACTTTGTTTTAATGCGCCATAAAATTCCGCCAAAAAATTGGGGCATCGCTCGCACCTCAAAGAAAAATCGGGAGGATGATTCCACCATTCCCCACTTGCAGTCACGCATGCCTTATTCAATTTAACTTAAGGTTTATTTTTGATGGTTTTGGTGATATTCGAAAAAATTGTGTATTATCATGAGGGAATGGACGTGACATTTATTGTTTGACAAGCATCGATCTGCCCTTTGCTATGCGAGGCGTGAACGAGCCAAAGTTCACGGGGTTTTTTCCCTTTGTAATGGGTGTTGAGGAGTCGCAGGTACTCTTGGGTACTTGGACGTTATTAAATTTCTTTGGGCACGTGATGAGCTTTGATTTAATGTTGAAATATTTTAAAAACTAGTTATTGACACGCTCTTTGTGAACATGAAAGATGTATGGAAAAATGATTTTCTTGAAAATTCTGGACTTATAAAGTTAGATCTTTTTAGTTATATTATGCCTTGATAAGGTATATATTATTTTTATATTACGTGACAAGGTCTTTCTTCAATACCTATTAGTAATATTATTCATTATATGAGCCATTGGAAGTTCACTATTAAACATTGGCCTCCCCAAAAAAACCCCTCTTTTTTGCTTGTTATTGGCAATCGCAGAGCGAAGTTTTCAGGATCGGAATATGCTGCTGTTCATCATGCCCGCTCTGTGCATTTGAGCTAAATTGATTTGGATGATGACCTAGAACTTAAATCTTCTCTTACGACACGTGATACTTAATTAGAAGGAGGTACTTTTCTACTCTGCCAGTAAGTACCTTACGGCCTAGAAATAATGTACCTAATTTAATATAGTCCCCATTTCTAGACACATTTTATATTTTTTTCGTTAATTTCAATGAAAAAAATACTCTTCTAGAGTTTTCTGTTTTTGTTTAAATACATTTATTCTTATAAAGACATAATAATAATAATAATATACTCTTTATTATACACCAATGAAAACAACACAAGAACATCACAAAAAGATGGAATAGTAGGTACAAGAGGTGGCCTTATCGCTAAATGAAATTTCTTACAGGCAATCTTTGGATAGAAATAATGTTAAAGCTGGTAGAAGTTTTAGGGTGCATTTAGTACATACATACATAATAATATGTACATGTAATACACATATATTCAAATACATATAAAAAATAAAGTTTCAAAACAAGGAAAGTGGCAGAATCAAAAAGCAAAATCAAAGTGACAGATAATACTCCCTTATTATTCTCTTAAAAATAGAAAGAGAACGAGCAGATCTCACTGCAAGGGGCAGCGCATTCCACAAACGAACAGTTTGAACTGTAAAGGATTTGCTATAGAAGCTTGTGGAATGCAGACGCATTTTGAGTGATAAATTCTCTGACGATCTTAGGGATTTTTCATGGCTGTCCCCAAGGAACACGAAGCAACTTTTAAGATAAGTAGGAGGGAAATGACAGAACAATAGTTTGTATAGCAAAGAGACGACATGAGCGATGACGACATATATGACAACATAAATATATAAAGAAATAAATACACATACATATTAAATAGACAGCCAATTTTGAAAAGAGCTCAGCTTTATTACGCTTTGAGGATCTAAAAATGATTAATAGAAGCTGTAGGACGCCTACTACCACCCAAAGTTTCCGCAAAGAAGAGGGAAATTTGCTGACAATTACCGTTACTGGGCAGAGCATAGCTTTGCGATAGGAATGTTGCACCCCAACTTCGCCATTTGAGCTACAAATATTTCGGTTGGATATACAGTATATCATATACTGTCATCTGTTGGCTCTGGTACAAGAGGAGGTACTATATTACACCGCCGGTACTCCACGGCACATCAAGGTGATTCTTTATATCTATTCTACTTAACATTAAACTTAATATTTTTGAGGATTTTTTAAATAAACCACAAATTGTTCCTAAAATACAAAGTAATATTTTATTTAACATAGTAATTACAATATTAAAACAAACATCATTTAACTGTGACAATTATACATTTATTTTAGAAATACAAACAAACGACATTCAAAGTTTACCTGCTTGTATTGTCTTTTTAATTACACATATTTTTTATTTTCAAATTTTGTTATACCAAACTACATAAATTAATGTTAACGTGAATCCGATATTGAATCACTTGTTGCTCTCAGATGCGATCCTTATCGACCGACATTAAAAGCTTTTTGAATCAAACATAATTAATATATATATTTAAAGAATGCTATAGATTTAGTATATATGTATCCCATTAAAAATTCTCAGAAAACAAATAACATAATATCAAATATTGGTTAGAATTTAAAATCATTAATTTAATTATTCTAAACAATGGTATAACGGTTACACAAACAGAACCACCCCATGGGATGAACTACCCTTCCTTAATGATCGAAATACTTTTGGAAATGACAACGGGAAGAAAATTACTTTTGGCAACCCTTCGACGCCATTCGAGATCAAAAAGCTCGTGAAAAAGTTGGCGTATCGCTGCTTATTTAATTAGAACCTGCCGGTTGGCGGATTCGATCGATATTTCTGTTGTTACGGAATACATCCTTCTTGGTATATATATCAGACAAAATTATTCATTTTCTTGTCATACATTTTAAGAACGTAACTCATAATAAAATTCCTTTTAAACTCAAATAGCTCATTCAAATCAATCAAGAAGCATTTTATTATCATTTTAATTTTGTGCCAAACCAGTTTAACTCAGAATCTGAGGTACCGGCGGAATAGAATTATACCTCCCACTGCAACAGGTGTCGTAAGAGGCGACTAAGGTACCAGAATCGTATATCCATCCGAAACAGTCCAGCTTAAATACACAGGGCGGCGATGGACAGCAGCATCCCATTCACGATAGCTGCGCTCTGTGGTTGCCAACACGCTTACCCAGCACGGCTATTATAGGCAAAAAAACCTCCTTTCTTGTAGAGACCATAGCTGGTATGACGATGATGATGAATTGCTAACAACACCTTTGTTTTAGAAGATAATCTGCAATATTACGTAATTGAATCAATTAAAAAAAAACATCTCATACATTGACAAAATTCCGAGATAAGTAGCTTAAGGCATTTGCGTTCTGAATTTCAATCAACAAATATTTTACAAGCATATGATTTATATACATACATGTTTAATACACAGAACAAACAAATGACTATCACAGAAATCATTGACCTGGAAGGGGTCAAACAGTAGTGTTCGCTTTGTTTAGTTGTGTTTGGCTTGTCTCAAAGTGGGGGAGGTAGTGAAATTACTGGGTAACGTGACATAATATCTTCAAGTCACAAAGTTGGATATGCGCTAGTGATATCCTTGTGAAGATACTAGCGTTTATAGGCTGCGGTGATTCGTACTATCACGTGTGCTATCATATACAATTTTTAAAATGAAATTAAAAATAAAGTTTTTAAATTTAAAATGTACAATTTACTTTGTTAAATAAAAGCTTACTATTGTGTTATAGATTGAGGTTAACAATAAACTGCTTGGGATTGAACTGCTTTAACCACTTGTTTCATTAGCGCTAACTACTATATAGGTGGTGTTGGTAGAATCTTTATCACCATCAGTTATTCTTACAGGTTCCTTTCTGGTTGGTCGTGTAATGAACCTCCAGTAAACTTAGTGTAAGGTGGGCCTAATAAATTATCTGTGTTAGGTGACTTTAAGGATCCCTTGGGTCATCAGGGGATCATATCATCTGTATTATTTACAGTTATGCTTATTTTCACTTCCGTATTGGAAATATTGATGTTATTATTACTACTTTTTTCTTATTATTTTATTGACAATTTAAAAGTGCTTGTAATAGGCCTACTGAAATAAAGTATATTTGATTTTATACCTAAAAAAATTAATATTACCAGCTAAGTAGCAAATGCAAGTCTCATTTATGTTTCTAGCTATCGAGCCGCAACTTTCGTCATGGACTCACATCATATATCACATCTTGTGGGATTTTTTTTATCTCTCGATTCAAACGTAGCTTAAATTATTCCCTAGGGTGCAAGTTCTCCACGTTTTTATATTTATATATATCCATTATATATTAGGACCGTATATAAAAAAACAAAAAACTAACTTCATTTTACTTCTTTGTCCAGAATCTTTGGTAAATCTGTTATCTCACACTTGACCTGGGACCATTGGGTTGTCAGCTGTATGAATCGATTGTAAAAATTAAAAAAAAAAACAACTTTTCATCCCATTTGACACCTAAACACAATGGCGCCACTCACGGAGTTTTCAATAACCCATCACTGACGATTAAGGAGGGGACCTATTCTAATGCCCTGGGGAGTTATCGGGTGCTCATGTTTTCACACATTCGACATTCATTGTCGTGATTTAGCGATTTTAGAATAGACGCCCGAGGCGGGAGGCGCTGATTTGGCAAATTATGGGTGGAAGTGTTGTTGCGTGTTTTGAACTTTGTTAGTAAGCAGATATTGTTTTAAATATTATAAACACCAGAAATCTAAAATTCCTGACGTTACATCTTAGTTAATCATAGTTGTAAACGTTTACCACAAGGAACCTTCCTTTCTGGAAGGTTCCTTGTGGAACTTCCTTGTGCAAGGAATTAAGGAAGGTCCTTCTATAATACCTTTTCTACCTGGTTATGATATGTTTGCCTCGGTCGTCCTATACTAACTCTTCTATTCACTCCCGCTCCATATATTTGTGCAGTCATTCTACATTCATCCATTCTTTCTACATATCAAAACTATCACAACATTCCTTTCTCTATTGTTGTCACAACTTCATCTTTTACACCACACCGATCTCTCACACTATTCTTTCTTACTAAAAGGTAACCGAAATATTGAGAAAATATATAATTTAAATAAATTACACTGTAGAGCCGTTATGTAAGTAAAAGTTTAGAAAGAAAATATTATCGAAGTCTAATAAAAGTAAATATTATTTTCCGTTGATAAATAAATAAACCAGTGTAATAAATCAACTTATTAAGTTAATTGACATTATGAGTCCTTTACAAGATTATTGGTATTGTATTTAGCCTATAATAAAAAAGATAAACTATAACAACAGTAGGAAAATTGCGGAGGAGACTTGAAGAAGACAAGCGATGAACTGCACTGAATTGTAGAAGCTGGGGATAACGCTTGATAACGAGATAATCTTCTTGTACCGGTATTATACGTTAATTCTAAGATAAGTAGACCACCGAAGAAACACAAATAAAGTATCTAAATACAAATTGCACTTACAGACCAATACTGCTTGCAGATTTCTAGAATATGTATTTTCCACATTTCAAGAAATATATATTCACATATACATTATTTATTCGCAAATTTAAATGAAATATCGAATTACTCCAGGAATCCTTGTGAACTGAAGATATAATGTAACATTTTCTCAGTAATTTTACTGCCTCTCTCATTCTCCAAAATGGAACACAGCAATGCGAACATTGCTATTTGGCGATAGATTTAGGTGTGAGTGTGGTACCAAAGCAAAAGACCTTTGTCAGAGGTCTAACTCTATAGCTAAACATGTTTTTTCACTGAGGAATCAGAAATATTATTTTCACAGTTAAGCTGAAAGGGGGCGATAAAGAACTCTACCCTTAACAACAAGAGTTCCTATGGGATGAGATATTATATTATAATATATAAGTAAGGGTTATGCGGATAATGTCACTACGCGTAATTACAGGTGAACGTTAATTACCTAATTAATTAACATGTCGTCATATCAGCCATATTAAAGGAGGGATTTTGCCCATAATTGCCACGCTAGGCAGGCGTAGTGGTAATCGCAGAGCGCAGCTTCGCGATGGGGGCGATGGTGCCCATCACCAGCCTGTAGTTTTTAAGCTGTACTATTTTGCTTGGATATACTGCCATCTGTCGGTTCCAGTATATCAGTTGGTTCTTATGACTCCTGGTATAGAGGGAGATACTATTTTACGCTTCCAGTACTCCACAGCATATTTTTGCTACCTTTAAATCCATTAAACTCTTTATACAAGAGCGCCATTGTTTTTACACAAATTTGAACCGATTGATTGTTAACTGAATTCCTAATCGGTAAATATACCAACCCAACAACTACCCGATAAACTATCAATAGGGGTTAGCCGCACCCTCTGAGTTTTATTTACCCCGGGGAAATAGGTTATATCACTTACACACCCATCACAGTCACTTTGACTTGTATTTTTGAGTTTATTGAGAAATCATTGGCTCGTTTTAAGCTTGCGGTGTGAATAGTCTGGAAAGGTTTGGTTTCGACTCAAAATAAAATTAACTTCAAACATCTACTGTTCTAAATGGACCTGCATATCTTGTGCGCCAAGTGTCGGGGGTTCGATTCTCTTCCATGACAAACATTTTTATGAAGTATATTTGCTTGTTTTGTATCAGGGTGCTGTGTTAGATATTTCAATATTATATTCGTAATTCCTCTGTTATCTGATATCCGTAATACCAATGAATTTAGCTAATTATTTTGGGATCAGGTTAATGTACTTACGATATATCATGTCATGTGGATTTATTTATTTAATATTTTCTTACGGTAGGTACTTAAAAGGATTGCTTGATTCTCTAATTTAATTAAATCATAGGATATTTGGTATGTATTCAGGTGCGTTTCCTATTTAATGTAAAGTATTTATATTACTAATTAAATTTTAAAGAAACGATGTATTTTATTAAACGATGTTTTCGACAATAATCAGTCCTCGAATTTTGAATTAGGCACTAAACTTAACTTTTTATGACGAAAAGTGAATTCTTTCCATTTAATTGCTCACTTAGACCTAGGTATGTAAGAATATGATTATATTAATATACAAGTTCTTGACGTATTGCTATTTATCTAAAAACACACCATATCTATTGTTAAATATATTGAGAATCGGCTATTAGCTGCACGTTTTACAATTAAGCTTGAAAAATATTTAGAAAAGCTGTGGATTTTGAATAATGTTATTAAATAATCTATCATATTTCCAAACATGCAAGTAACTAGTCAGTTTGTTGCCTCTGGACCCTGATTACTCTGATTTCATCATTTTCATCATCATCAACACGTCAGCCATAAAACGTCTACTGCTGGTGGACTTAGGGTGGGTATAGGTGGATGTTTTTGGGTGCTGGGCAATTTTTTATTTTTTGGTCTAGGTCGGCAAACATGCGTACTGTCCATTTGATAGTTAGCGTCACCCCAGTCTAAAGACGCTCGTTATATCACAAACATAACCCGCCTTGTGACTTGGAGATATTATATCACATTACACAGTAATTTCACTGCCTGTCTCACATTTCGAACCGGAAGATAGCAATGTGAATACTGCTATTTAGCGGTAGTAAATAGGTGAGAGTGAGGTACCAGTGGACACGACCTTTCACATTTTCACGATCGCGATATACTTGAAAACAGGCCATATCTTCGCCTTACATATATGTGTTGGTCAAATTGAAGTATCAATTTTTGTGTAAGAAATGTAACATACCTTTTTATTGCACACGTTTTATGGAAAAGAAGAATGTAATGGGAATACGAATAAATTCTTGTAAGATTCTGGTTATTAATGTAAAATTATTAACTTTTATTCACTAACATTTTGAAAAAGTAAAATAGAAGACCTCGTCATCATCAATATCGTCATACCAGCCATTAAAAGTCTACTGCTGGACATAAGTCTCTCCAAGAAAGGAAATTTTCTTACCCATAATTGCCGCGATGGGCAAGCGTGTTGGTAATCGCATAGTGCAGCTTTCACGACAGGGATGCTGCTGCCCATCACCACTATGTGCATTTGAGCTACACTGTTCCGATGAACGTTAGAGTTCAACATGCAATTTACTTGCATTTAATGAAAATATATTAAAAGTTACTTATATGTACCTGTTCAATATTTTTCCTGTGTCATTCCAGCAACAGCATAACATACGACTAAATAAACGTCTCTAAAAATAATTTAACGCAAATTGAGGAAACCACACCTGCACATTCACATAAAATCCCATCCCGTTACGAACGATGGCACACGTATCCTAAATAATAGCTTAACGCGTAACTGTTCATAATACTCGCGCATAATTTAAAAAATCCCGTGGAACGTACGTATACGGAGTTACACCCCAAATTAATAGCATCCTAACAAAAAAACCGCCCCCTATCTTATGAGGGGGGGCAGTTCATTTGCATATATGTCTCCCTAGCACCCCAAGGAGTCGAGGATGTATTTTTAATTTCATTCTTATCCCGTGCTTAAATCATGAGAGCGGCCATGCGTGCGGGGGTGGCCCCCCTTGCCCCCCTCGGCCCCCCCTAAGGCCGTTAGCTTGCGTCATACGTCGCTAACCACGTACAGAGTAAAAAGAAAAGAAATCTTAATAAGTTTGTTAGGGTGCGCTAGTGTTGTGAGGATGAGACGACCGATTAATTGAGAACTTCGACCGATATTCTTTACAATATCAAAGCAGCTGTAAGACATCTGTTGAATAGACCTTTCCAAGTTATTTAGAAGTCTTTAAGCTATAATAATGATTTTAGTTTTGACACAGAAATTCTGTTGCTTATTTTTTGTTGCATTTGAGCTATCACTGTTTTGGTTCCGATACCCCAGTCGCTTCCTATGGTATGTGATATAGTTTTGTCTATTTAATATATTTTGAACATGAATTCTAAGCTGAGCAACTATAGTTAACGATATATTATAACTAGTCAACTTTATTTTCGAAATAAGTGATAAGTTTTTTTATTATCAAGATTACTTTAATTTATCATCATCACCATCATTTAAGCTAAGAACGCCTATTGCGGGAATTTTGTACAGTACCTCAGGGACCCCAGGGACTATATTTACCGGTACATCGCCTTTTATGACACATAATATAGAGGTCGATACTATTCTACTTTAATAGTATTCCACGGCTGCATCATCAAACAATTATGGTAAGTGGTTATGGGCATTATCCATTGGTCTAGTAATTAGGAAGAAATACAACACATAGGCAATAAAAAAAAAATGTGATGGCAGCCGAAGCAGATGGTGTCATTTAGGTAAATATTTAGATAAATGTGGAATATAAATGAGAAATATATATAAGTTATGAAAAATATATATTAATTAAGCTCTAGTCTTATCCACACAATCCCATTGCTCCCTTATAAGCACCCACCTACAAAAAACAAGCGTAGTCATTTGGGCGGGCAAATTTCGTGGAAGTTTTCCGTTCTTCGCTTAGCATACTATATCTTGGCGCGCTATATCTTATGTCCGACTTCATATATATGTCACTTGTGGCTGTGTGTCGGTTTATGGCGACATTACGGGGTAGGGTCGGCAGATTATTCAATTATGATATCGCGTTGGGAATGGCGAGGGCAAGGAAATGTGTTTTATGAGTATTTTCTGTATTATGTCAGCGTTGTAAGATTACTTTGGTGGCTGATTACTAGAGTTTCGATCGATATATAATATAAAATAATATTAATTAAAACTTCTTGTCTTAGGTTTCAGGTGAGAGTTGAATTTGCAACTTTTCTATGCCAAGGGGCTGCGTTACCGAGACCTTAGTAGACCCGTCGGTTTATCCGAGTGTTATTTTTGTGCTACAATATTTGAATATTATTATGGAATAAGTAATTTATGTTTTTTAGGTAAATTTTTTTGATCATTAAATTTTAAATCGCGTATTTTGGGTATTTATACCATATCTCATAAATAGAAAAAGGAAATTTTTGACAATGCACATTTTTTTTATTATGTAAATAAGTGTTTGCCATGCCTTAAGAACGATGAAAAAAGCTTTTTAATCTTGCTTTAAGTTACAAACGGGAATCGTACATATAAAGGTTTCAAATTTTCACCTTAAACATCTGTTTCTGCTAGCCGTACATTAATGGATATCTCAGTGTATGCAAACGCGTTCATAGTTTTACGAGGCGCACATCCGGTAAAGCGGTCGTGACTACTCCATTTTGTCATTTTGTTTGTTTTTTTAATATTTTTGGCAAACATGACTGGTAGTTGATGATAAGCAACCATAGCCTATACAAACAGCAGGATAACATATACATCGATATTGCAACTCTATTATATAACATTATATATTGCTGATAATTATGTAATTAGGCTGGTTTTACTGGTTTTTCCTCTTTTAAGCTACATAGTCTTCGACGGGCCCTGGGGTATCATTCCTATTTTTTGCGTGAAAAGTCACAGATTCGATCACCACCCTTAACAAACTTTTATGTATTAAATATTTGTGACTTTTTTGGGTCTGGCTCTGTAATCTTATGATAGTAACACAAGCAATTTATCTCCTTGTCAGGTCAAATTAAGGCAACATGTGTTGTTGTGAATATGAAGATGAATATTGAAATTTATATCAATCCTACTTAATTGCATTTTACTCTGACTTTAAGAAATACTTTTACTTATTAAACCGGCGAAAGGATCTTTCTATAATTTGGCATAAATATGAGGCACTTACGATTCCAGGAAAGCTCTCATCATAATAGTCGTTAAACATCCACTGTTGAATATAGGTCTCCCCAAAAAAGGGGGACATTGCCATACCGGCTGCGCTGGGAAGGCATGGTGGCAATCACAAAGCATAGTTTCCCGACTGGAATGCCCTGCTCATCCCTGGCCAGTTGAATTTTAGTTTCACGGTTTCAGTTGGGTATTCAAAAGCAATAAAACGGTTACGGCAACAGCGCTCCTGGATTTTCTCCAGGCCTGACCTTTCTCTACCAGGTGTCATAATCGGCGACTGAGGTACTGAAACTGACAGATCACCGTATATCCACCAAAGACAGCTTAGCACAAATGCAAAAAGGTAGGAATAGGCAGCAGTATTCCCGTGAAGTAGAGTATGATAGTACCTTCTTCTGTATCAGGTGCTGTAAGAGTCGATTAAGATATCAGAACTATCAGATGGCGGTATATCTATCTGGACTAGTGTAACTCAAATGCATAGGGCTGGGCAGCAGCATAATTTTCGTGAAATCTGCACTCTGCGATTGCTAGCACACCTTGCCAGCGCAGCAATGATGGGCAATACTCCCCCTTTCTTGGGGAGGCATATGTACAACAGTGGACATTATACGGCTGCTGAAATGATACCGATACTTAAAAGTTAAAGTTTTTTACCATAGTTGCCTCTTAATATACCTGGTACAGGTGTTATTCAACTTTGATATCTCTCTATCTAAGGATGGATGCAAGTAGAATGCCTTCACAAATATCTGATGACCAAGACGAATTTACCTTAACCAGGTAAGGTATTGGTTAAATACAAAGGCCAGGTTGGAAGTACCAAAAACAAACAAGCGTACCAAAGGGCAACGCAAGTAAAGCAAGCAAAAGAGATGTGCCAAATTGGTAGCAAGTGGAGATCCAGTCTCTGCCTACCCTGATGGGAAACAAACGTGTTGTATGTATGTACATATATATGTAAATAAGTGAAAAGTAATATCTGTTTTTTTTATTACACCAGGTTGACAATCAAGCATACAGTCTACGTCATAGTGAGCACCACCGTAGCCTGTAGACGCTCGTAATATCACAAGGATATCACTAGCGCGTTGCCAACCTCGTGACTTGAAGATATTATGTCGCACTACCCAGTAATTTCATTGTCTCTCTCATCCTTCAAACCAGAACACAGAAATGCTATATACTATTTGGTGGTACACATAGGTCTTTAGTGCGGTACCAATGCAGATATATAAATAAATTTGGTTACGTAATTTAGGTACTATAAGTGTGATAAAATTTTGGAAGATCATGTGACCTGCCGTAATCATTAATCAGAAATAATCCGCGGCAGTCACCACACTTCCTCCTTGAAAAAAAGCTCCTAACTCAATTACTGACAAAAGCGAACTTTTACAACAGTTAACTTTCAACCCGAAAAAAATTAAGATAACGCAAAAACCACAATCTTTATAATCGCATCAGCAGAGATTGTTCCCGTTAATTATTGATAGAATGAAACTTTTATCAAAACTTCAGGAGCAGAAGCCGAAATTATTTGAAAGCAAGGAAACCCTTCATAATGCCTGTGAAAATATTAAAACAAAGCCAAGGTGGCCACCCCGCCTACAGGACAGGGGACTTAGGTGATCAATCTGTATAGAGATAATAATACCACCCGCAACTATAAAGGAATATGCCAAAACACACAAACATTATTACCTTAAATGTTATATTATAAGATATCAAGATGACAGAACCAATGGCGCTAGATGATAGTGATCCTATATAGTGCACTGAGAGTCGTGGGCTCGATCCCCACTCAAGACAAATATTTATATGACGATATTTGTGTTTTCTGTCTAGGTGTTAAATAGATGTTTAAGTATAATATTTGTGATTCCCCTGTTGTCTGATATACGTCATAAAAGTGCTTTAATCGGCTTACCTTGGAGTCAGGTCAACATAAAAAGTGTTGTGGGTATTTATTCATCATTATCATCATCATATTAGCCATAAGACGTCCACTGCTGAACCTATAGGCCTCCTCAAGTAATCTCCAATAGGACCGATTGTATGCGGCCTGTGTCCAGCGCGATCCTGCAGTTTTAGTCAGATCGTCAGTCTATTTTACGGGTGGACGCCTTATACATACGCCCATCACCAAATACATCTTGCAGCATGTACATTGATAGGATATCATGGACACGTTCTAAAAAAACTACCCTATAATCCGAAATGAGATAATATATTTACATTAAACTGTTTTATTGAGGCTTGTCAAATGACATGGCACATTGCATCTGGTTTTAGGTGTTGGATTGAAAAGAGACACGCAGAATATTTAAGCCACTAAAATCTAATCTAAAATTCTTATTTATTTATTTGATGATTTCTTGTAAACTAATAATATCACTAAAAATAATGTTCATATAAACTGCAAAAAAAGACTTCGCATGGAAGGTCATAGCACCTTCTCTTGAGTGGTAGCAACAGCTCCATACAATCCGCGAAAATCCTCGAAGACGACTGCGAGCGGGCGGTGATTAATACAACGCATCTCCCCCGACGGTTTAATCGCTGGCTGGCAACATTTTTACCCAATTTTTGGACCCCCACCCCCCATTCGGAACCCCCACGGGCCCCACCCCTTTCTTTCGTTAAGATAAATTATCCCGCGATCAGGATAAGAGTGTAGGTTCAAATTGCCGCCTTTAAAATTCAACGGCCGGCCTAAATATTTATGCGAGAATTAGTGGTTGTGCCGCGACTCCGCGCGCTTTTTGCCTTTCTAAATGAAAATAATTTAAATAAATAATGTGGTTCGAGTTAGGTGCACGTACAGTAATATTATTGTGCCGTGAGGTACCGGAAGAATAGAATCCTACTGCACCAAGTGTCGTAAGAGGCGACTAAGGTACTGGAACCGACAGATAGCAGTGTCATCTATCCTAAACAGTGCAGCTCAAATACACAGGGTGGGTATGGGCAGCAGCATCCCGGTCGCGATAGCTGCTCTCTGCGATTGCCAACACTGCGGCAATTATGGGCAAAAAACCTAATTTGACATCCAATGGCTGGTATGATGACAGTTATACAATACAGTTTCCAAATTACAATACATCACATTACTAGAGGTAGACAAAGGTCGTCTGCGTTGGTACCTTACACTCACCATTTCTACCACTAAATAGCAGTGTTCGCATTGCAGTGTTCCGGTACGAGAGAGGCAGTATAATCACTCGGTAATTGAGACACGGTATCTTCAGTTCACAAGGTTAGCGACAAGCTAGTGATGACATCATCATCATCTTTGTGATGACACGACCATCTTTAAGCTGTGGTCACGTTTACTTTAAGCGGACCGTTTGTTTGTTTGTGCTGAAGCTTCGTAAAATAAAAAGAAAACACACTTTATAAATTTTATTTTGAAACAAAAAATAAAGACAATAAAAATTTTAAGTTTTGAAACAATCATATATGCTTACGAAAATAAATTTGTATTGAATTCTTTAACTTCATTATCTATAGCACATAGTTAGGCAACTGTTTCCGTAATCTGACGATTTTGTAATGTCGATTATAAAAGCCTATTAGTGATTTTCTTAAGCCTAGAATTGAAATCGTGAGCTTTGTTAAATAGTATTTTATGTTTTAGTACAAAATTACATATTTCATATATGTACAATAATGACCGAGGACTTTATTAGCTTACAAGGTATTGAAAAATAGCTTACAAGATCGTCAGGAGGGAGTCGGAAAATTCGTGCTTACTTAGGTATTTTGAGTGATAATTTTGAAATGTGATAATCTTTTGTAAGGTAAATAGACTTTATATATGTAGGTCATATCCTATTATTACTGCAGGTCCGATTTTCTATGAGCTATGTGAATTTTGCCGTGAGGTACCGGCAGTGTAGAATAATACCTTCCTGTACCAGGTGTCCTTAAAGGCGACTGAGGTACGAGAACCGACAGATGGCAGTATATCCATCCGAAACAGTTCAGCTCAAATGCATAGACTGGGGATACCCCTTTAGGCCCTTCAGGGCCCTATCCCAGCAATTAAATTTTAATGGCTTTGATGATGATGTGAGTTTTTACATCTCATACGTTGACCTGGCTTCGAGATAAGTATCTTAACTGTCTTGTGTTACGGATATCAGACAGCAAAAATAATTACAAATATACTTAAATACATATAAAACCCGGACACAACAAACACAAATGTTCATGTCAAAAATATTTATCGTGGGTGGGGATCAAATCCATGACCCTTGACGGGCGAGATAGGAACAATACCGATTGCGCTATTGTGCCTGTTATCCTTTTATATAAAACATGGTTAATTTACAAATTGGTATAAACCTGCTGTCATATCTAATTATAATGCAACGGCTTTTGGCACAATTTTGTATGTAAGTAGCGAGCAAGCGTAACATCATCATACCAGCTAATGGAAGTCCACTGATGGACATAGTGGACCTCCCTGAGAGAGGGGGAATTTTGCCCATAATTGCCGCGCTGAGCAAGCGTGATGAAAATCGCAGAGCGCAGCTATTGCGACGGGGATGCTGCCCATCTCCGCCATGTGGATTTGAGCTGTATTATGTCGTATATACCACCACCTGTAGATAAGTCGCCACTTTCGATACCTAGTACAAGGGGAAGTACTGTTCCACTCTGCCGGTACCTCACGGCCCAGTGTATGCTAAGCATATAATAACTAGAAAAGAGTATATCTTTCCAGAATTTTTCTTCTTAACATTGCAAATAAAGTATATTGCGTTTAAAACTTCGATTAATTAAAGTTCGGCTTTTCTTGTCTAGTGCTTTCACATAACTTAAAAGACTGCTTTTATTACGTTCAGTGAATGCGTAGTATGAAACATTTGAGCATTCAGTTTTTAATCAGTAGCTGCTGTATTAAAAATAAGACTATTTTGAAATGAGGACTGAATAGCACTGCCAAGTCTAGAAATCGTGTACGGATCGCAATAACAGGGAAATAAAAATATTACCGAATTAAAGAGCTCAGTGTTACTAATCGCCAAAATACCAGAGGTGACGTTTCGCTAGTCAGCCTCGTTTAAACTTACAAGACCTTTCGTCATCATCATTACAGCCATCGGAAGTCCACTGCTGGATATAGTCCTGAAGGGGAATTTCGCCCATAATTGCCGCGCTGGACAAGCGTGTTGGCAATCGCTGAGCGCAGCTTTCGCGACGGGGATGCTGCTGCCCATTACGCTCTGTGCATTTGAGCTGCACTGTTCTGGATGTATATACCGCCATCTGTCGGTTCCGGTACCGGTACAGGGTGAGCTACTATTCTACTCTGCCGGTACTAAATACCCGATAATATGCCCGATAATAATCCGAAATAGTGTATTCCAAATGCCACAGGGAAAAGCCGGCAGCATAATGATTGTAAGGCTCCGCGATTGCCACGACGCCTACTCCATCTCCTATTATGGGTAAAATTCCTCTTTAGTCTGAAGGGACTATGCTGTGGATGTTCTTGGCTGTTACGATGAAAGTTTCTTATGAGACCAGCTTATTATTAAGATTGTGACTTCGGGTCAGTATTTTGCCGTGGGTTACCGGGAGTAAATTAGTACATTTTTTAATTCCAGACGGCGTAAGAGGTGACTGAGATATCGGAATAGCATAGCACAAATGCAACAGGGCGTGGATGAGTGACAGCATTCTCCATGCAAAGCAGCACACTGCGAGTACCACCACGCCTATCCAACGTTGCAGATTTTGGGTAGAGTTCGCTAGTACTTAAAGAGGCCTATATATATAATAACTATACCGAATTAAATAGCTGCTGTGTTGCTAATCGCCAAAATATCGTCGTCAGCCTCAACTAATTTTTTTTTTTTTTTCATTTAAACATCTGCGATAATTGCGTGCATTCAATCAACATTATGTTCACAACTTTCGAAGAATCTAAATGCAGCTTAATCTATTGTTACTTATTTTTTTTATGTTATGAAGTCAGCAAACAAGCATATGTTTCGCATGTTTATAAATTTGACCGCAGCCTTTAGATGTTCATGACATCACAATGATAATTATAAGAGTGTCGCCAACCTTGTGAACTGAAGATACGATGTTATATTTACCCAGTAATTTCACTGCCTCTCATTCATTAAATAATTGCCGTAAGGTACCGGCAGTTTGCCGTGAGGTACCAGCAGAGTAGTATAGTACCTCCCACTGCACCAGGTATTGCACGCACCAGGCGACTGACGAACCAAAATTGACAGATGGCGATGAATCAATCCGAAATAGTGCAGCTTCAATTTACAGGGGCGGGAATGGGCAGCAGCATCCCAGTCGCGCAAGCTGCGCTCAGCTATTGCGAACACGCTTGCCAGCGCGGCAATTAAGGGCAATAAACCTCCTTTCTTGGAGAGGCCTATGTCCTTGATATGATGATGAAATAAATAATTAAATTCTTTCATACATACTCAATCATGAAAATGTATATTTTGTGTGATTTCTATAAATAAATTTCGTTTATAGTGTAAAGAAATCAAAGATTTCATTGTGCCAACTTGAGGAACGTTTCAGAGAAGGAAGGAACCCACACGCCTGTAACACGGTTATGTAGGTACTTAAAAGTAATTAATTGTTAATAATTTATTTACTTTCACACAATAACCGACTAGCAATTCCTTAGTAGTAGACCGTCTCTATTGTTTCAGTATTAATTTCCAAAGGTTCCCAATTGTTCCCTCCGATTTGACCCATTTATTATTTTCTTGTTTGTATAAGCTAGTGGTGCCCAAAGTTTAGATTCTGCGCACTTTCGTGATGATGTTAGGTATCCTACCTTTTTTATATTATAAAGTTAACCAACATTTATATGGTCTGTTTGATGGTGAACGTCACCGTAGCCTATAGACGCTAGCATGTATCATCACAAAGATATCACTAGCGCGTCATTCATTTTGGGATTTGAATATTTTGTGACATTTACTTTTTTACTTCTTATATTCAAGTTATTCTTTTAACGGCTTAAAACGTAATTAAACTTTGTCGATTTTTAAGGTCAAGAAAGATCTTTTATCATCGATCAAATTGCATAAGTTTTAATAAACCACGTTTTAAATTCGTTAAAAGAGTAGTTTTATTTTGACTTGAAGTAATATGTAAGTAGAAGTCTCTCATCCTTCAAACAAAAACAGCATTTAATACTGTGCTGTAGAAATAGGTGAGATGGAGTTACATGTCCAGACAAACCGACAAAGATTTACCATAGATCATCAATATATTATAAAGCGCCATGCAGCGCAGCACTTAAAAACGGCTAAAGCAAAAACATCAGAAATTTTTAATTTAATTTTCAACTGGGTATTTCTTGCAATATAAATGTCTAAAGAGTTTTGGCTCACTATTATAATGCGCCCGCGCACTACTCTACCCATACGTAGAGTTACCAAGACATGTCAGTCGTTTAATTTTCTTTACATAAAATCAACCTGAAGTAGCCTTGAAAGGCTTTAAATATGGTTACTGCGGTTGACAATAAATCCTTTGAAAATTAGTTGAGCACATGAAACTTTGTAAATGTTGATTCTTTGATACACATTTGGAGAGTTCTGAGGCCAGGAGCAAACAGGGGTTTACTTTTTATTTAATATTATTGTCTTTATGATGTTTATATCATTACTATTATCATCGTATGAGCTATCGAGAGATGAAAGTTTGTTCATCCGAAACAGCGCAGCTTATATACTATAAGGTGGGGATGTACAGCAGAATCTTCGTCACGAAGTTGCGCTGTGCAATTACCATGCTTACCCAGTGCGGAAATTATAGGCAAAAATCTCCTTACCCTGGGGAGGCCTATGTTTAGCAGTGGACGTTTTTAAAACTACCTTGATGGTGATGAAATGGAAGATGGTGGTATATCCTCCTGAAACAATGTAGCTGACTGCAACATGGCGGGGATGGCTTTCACTACCAGAAGCTAACTGCTGCGATTACTACTATCACATGAGTATAATATGAGTTAAAATCGCCCCTACTTGAGGAGGCCTACGTCCAGCAGTAGATGTTCTACGCCTGTTATAATGATAATGATTATATTCAGTGGGGCGTTTACGGATACTGACCTTAATAACCTTAATATGATGGTTTATAGGTCACCTAGGGCACCCGTACACACACTTTGAGTGCCGCTGGCATACGTTTTGTCCCCGTTCCTTTGCCTTGATTGTTCTTTGATATTCGAAGCCTTGAGTTTGACGTCGTTAGAATATTTATTTACAACTACTGTTGATTACAAAACCCCTTTATTATACTGTAAGTTGGGGCACGAGTATGATAAAGAATTTGACATATCGATCAAGGACTCTTGTTTATTTTCAGTTTTTAATAAAATGTGCAACTTATTTTCATCTTTTGCTAAGTAAGGTATGCAAATATATTTTTCGAGTGATGACATCCTTACAAAATAAAATTACCATTTTTTCATTATATTTACCGTTTTTCTTTCATGTTAACACATGAGTTAAACCTATCAAAATAATAAAGACAAAACTTTATATATAAACAATTCTTGTATTTTTTATGTTGGGTATGGCAGAGTTATCACGCAAGTAGACTTAATTCTGTTGAAATGAGAGCACTTCGAAGCAAGTCTAGTATGAGTTTGAGAGATAAATTAAAGAATGATGTGTTAAGAGATCAATGTGGTATATAAGATGTTGTGACAACAATAGAGAAAGGAATGTTAAGATGGTTTGGATATGTAGAAAGAATGAATGACTGCACAAATATATAGATCGGAAGTGAAAAGGATGAGTTAGTATAGGTGTACCTAGGTAAACATATCTTTACTTGGTAGATGAGTTTTAAAAAAGTGCCCGCCAGAAGTACCAAACCAAACAGACGAGAAAACGATCCTTTCACAAACTTATGTGAGTGAGGGAAGCGAGAGAGGTATGCCAAGATCGAAACAAGTAGAGTCTCTGTCTACCCCGATGGGACACAGGCGTGATGTATGTATGTAAATTGTTGTAACGGTTGTTCGTCCAGGAGGAACGTCTATTCTAATATATTTTTTAATTTACTGTGTACAGTTTGATCCAAATTGATAGGATAGTTTATATATAAGGTTATATACCCAATATTTTTTCTTGAGAAGCATAGAAGTATAGTTAAGACAGACCATCAGCCGTGAGGTGCCGGCAGAGTATAATTGTAACTCCCCTGTACCAGGTGTCGTAAGAGGTGACTAAGGTACCAGAACCAACAGATAGCGGTATATACATCAAGAATAGTGAAGCCCAAATGCACAGAGTGTGGATGGGCAGTAATGTGCCTGCCGCGATAGTTGCGCTTTGCGATTGCCAACACGCATGCTTAGAACGGCAATTATGGGCAAAATTCTACCTTTCTTGTGGAAGCCTATTTCTAGCAGTGGACTTTCAATTGGTGTAATGATTCTGATAAAGATAGGACAATGTTGATAGAGTTAGTTAGTTTTTATATAAAATCATCCACTAACAACCATGAGACAAAGATAATAATTTATCTTTTTCTTTGTCCGGCACAAACTATTTTGATTTATTTTTGGTATATTATGTTATCTAAAATAATATTGTAATACCTCTTTAGAGACCATTTTTTATATTTGGTTTCCATAGACAAACTTCTTTTGGGAGCAAAACTATTTATAAGGGGTTACCTTGTACGTTTACATTTAATTCATACTGATGACATGAAATGACTGATAAGTAATGTCTATCAACACTCTTGTGGCTACAATATTGAGCTTAGGTGTCTCTAAGAGGCGACACATTTATATTTTACATACATGAGATAGCCTATCTTTGGGGTACCGGCGGAGTAGAATAGTTACTCCCTCTTCACCAGTTGTTTTAAGAGGCGACTAAGATACCGGAATCGACAGATAGCGGCAAATCCATCTAAAACTGCATATCGTCATTTAAGCTCTAACACAGCGTAAATCAAAATGTTGACACTTTGTACAATTGAGAAAACATTACCCACGTTTCATAAAATCATGTTAAAACTAATTGCTTGTGCATTTAGTAGGTGCAAAATAGATTTCGTTTAAACAATACACGGTATAAAACGTTTACTGCAGCGTGAGAAATGTAATATTGTGTTATCTTTGGGCTTAATTATTAAGTTGCCAACTTTGACATACGCGGTGTTAGAACTTATGCGACGATATATTAACTACTACAAGGTGGGGATGGGTAGCAGCATCCTTTGCGCTCGTGGCTGCAATGCCACCACGACTGTTTAACGCAGCAATTATTAGTAAAAATACCCCTATCTTGGGGGGACTTATGTCCTATAGTAGACTTACTATAGCTGATATAATGATGAAGACATGTAAGATGTTGTTTATTAATTTATATAATTTCAATTAATGAAAAACTCGATCCATTCAAATAATTTACCAGGATATAAATATAATACGATATAAAACGCGCGGTACTGCGCAGGATTAAAATCAAAGTTTGCAAGCGCACAAAAACAGCGCCGTCGACAAAGCACCACATGAACAAGCGGATTAACGACGTCAACAGAAATCACTCGAGTCCGCTCCAGTTCGGCCATTTTTGCGGTTGCACAAAATACCGCTTTGAAACGGTTCGCTCCCGTCTGCTCCAGTTGCGTTTGGTCCTTGCGTTTGGCAAAATAAATCATGAATTCATACTACATCTCATACTACCTAGACTATTCTCCGAGTTACATTTCATATGTATATGTAATACTATAAGTAAAGTCATTGAAAGCGCATGCGCATCGCGCATATGCGAACTTGATTTTAGCACTAGCTTCATATAAGGAAGCAAGTGTTAGTGCTATAGAAATTAGATTATTTATAATGATTTTTTGGCCGTGAGATACCGGCAGAGTAGAATAGTACCTCCTCCTGTACCAGGTGTCAAAAGAGGCGACTAAGGTAACAGAATCGACAGATGGCGGTATGTATATCCTAACAGTGTAGCTCAAATGCATAGGGTGGGAAAGGACTGCAGTATCCCCGTCGCGAAAGCTGAACTCTGCCAATACGTTTGCCTGGTGTGGCAACTATGGTCAAAATTCCCCCTTTCTTGGTGAGGCCTATGTCCGGCAGTGGACTTTTAATGGCTGTAACGTTAATAACTCTTTTGTATAATTTTATGCTAGGGATATAGGATAACAGAAAAATTACACATACAATGATGCAGATAGTAGTGAGTGAAGATATCTTAACTGGTGAAAAATTAAAATGACAAAATACATTTATACTTATTTTCTGTTATATTTTGTTCTATGTCTGCGTGTTATTTATACAAAACTAATGTAGGGTTAATATAGAATTGGTAAGTAATATGTTATTAGCAGTTAAGATATTATCACCAGCTATTTTTTTATTTTGTCTTACATGTTCATTTCCCCAAATAAATCTTTTGAATTAACTTTTCTAACAGTTTACTACAAAATATTTTTTGATAATTTTTTCTTTTTCTGAAATTAGGGTTTTCTAGCGGGTGCAGACCGCAGGGCCACTCAAATCCGCTAATTGGCAGGCACGGGTGACCCGCGGCTGGCGCGCCACTCGGTGTGTTGGTTTTAATGAGCCATCTCAGTTCGAAGCTAGCGGACTTGTTCAACTGTTGATATCAAACAACTATGCGAATGCTTATAATAAATATTATGGGCATTCGTATAGTTGTTTTTGTTATTGTTTTAATGGGTCTAAAAACGAAGTTTATTTTTATCCAGCGTTCGTATAGTCTGCATTGACGGAGTAATAAAATATAACGTTTTATGTTCAAAAACTAGGCACTGAAAACCGTTAAAGCTTTTTTTAATTTATTCGTGCTGATTAACATAAAACGTCAATATATTGGTATTATTTGAATTAAGTTTTTTATATAAGCCCCGGTCCACAATCAAGCAGAGTCCGAGGGATAGTAAACTTCACCGCAGCCTAAAGACGCTCGTAATATTACCAACCTTGTGACTTGAAGGTTATGTCACATTACCCTTTAAATCGAAACAGTAATGCGAACACTACTGTTTGTCGGTAGAAATAGAGCCTAATATTGTTAGAACAACAACAGAAATTTTATTGTGTATGGATTATTGGAGAGATGTTCAAATGTTTGTTACTTTTACACGCTGGCACGCTTAAACAGATCTGGATTAAATTTTTATTAGTCTGGAACACACAGATTAGTGTAAACATGTTCCCGTGAGATTTAACTGCTTCTTGTTTAAAGAATCTGCGCAATTTTTTGCACAGTTTATCAATTATTTGCACAGTCAGAGAGCAGTATACTTTTTCCCGGATAACCAGGAGTTCCTCAGAGCTAATTTAAAGGCAATTTGTCGATATTGATTTTATGCACCGTCGCCATTAGATATCCGAATGTGTTTCTTTATGATGTAGTTTTTCAGTACATATAGGTAAATAGGATGGGAGTTTGCATGTCTAATTCTGCTATGACATGAAATATATTTTTTTCAGAAATTGCATTTTTATCGGCTTTCACTTCACCGGTTATAATTCCGTTTCAACCTTAAAACGTCCACTGCTGGACATAGGCCTCCCAAAGAAAGAGGAATATTGCCCATAATTCCCGCACTTGGCAAGCGTGGTAGCAATCTCAGAGAGTAGAGTGACGGGAATGTTGCTGCCCATCCCCACCCAGATGTATTTGAGCTACATTGTTTTGAGTAAATATACCGCTATCTGTCGGCAACTCAGTCGCCTCTTACGGCACCTCGTATAGGGGAAGGTAAAATTCTACTGTCCTGGTACCATATTTGTATATAATACCGGCAAATTAATACAAAATCCGTTTATATTAGTTAAAAACAAAATATGGTATATATAGCCTATCCATGTCAATTATCACACCTCTCAAGTGAATATTGAACTTACAACTGTCACCACCTCTCATAATACATTAAATTTAGATAAATATTTTTATTTTCCCACATTGCTAAGTTAACTTTTAATAATACATAACAAATATACTTCGTTCGACTTCGTAAAAAATTATGTTAACAAGGTACGAAGTTAAAAACCACGTATCGCCTCCAAAATGCTGCAGAATCAAAGGTGAAAAGTTAATAAAAGCGTTGTACAAACATTTATTAGGGGCACCTTTACGTGTCACGAATGGGCCCTTGTTCACCGACATGTTCATCGAGCCCTTTGTTTACTTGTCGCGAGCTCGAATGAATACTAAGTATCAATGGATCCAATAAAAAGTTAAAGTCGTTAGATCAAGGATTTCGGAATCTTTTCAGTATGTTAGTAGAGGCATGTTCACGTTATGCCGTGACGACATATTGTTTTAGTGTCAAAATTTTTTTTATAGCCTGCCAGTTTTTTTATAGACGCTTTTAACATCACAAGGATAGTGCTTTATCACTAGCGTGTTGCCAACCTTGTGACTTGAAGATGTTATGTCATATTACCTAGTAATTTAAGCCTCTATCATTCATTTTGCCGAAACACAGCCATGCGAACACTGCTGCACTGTAGAAATAGGTGAGAGTGAGATGCCAATTTTTTTGTAACAAAAATGTTCGAGTTAATAATAATAAAACCCGAATTGCGTCCAAGAGGAACAAATAGAGATAATAGTCGTCTAATATGGTATAGTGGGAACGCGTATTTTCAAGTGTCGAGTGTTTAAGAATAAATGTTTTTTTTATTGCAAAGAGATTACACATTCTATAGTTCTGAATTTATTTGATAGCTGATTTGTTAAATATGTTTCTTGGCATTAAATTTGCCTCTTAAATAATGTGTGAAATAAGCCAACAATCAATTCAAAATCAATCAGAATAGAATAACACTTTCCTGTACCATCGCGAATACTGCGGTCTGCAATTGCCAACATGCTTGCCCAGCGCGGCAATTATGGCCAAAAACACCATTTCTAGGGGAAGCCTATGTCTAGCAGTTGACTTCCAATGTGAACTTATGAAGATGATGAAACAAATAAAAAAAAATCCATTATCTATTCTTTTGTTTTTAGAGTTAATTTTCTATTCGATTTTAGTTATTAATGTGACTTTGAAAATGATTAACATTGTCAAAATGTTTTTAAGTTATCAAATGCATAATTATTATTCTCAAGAATGATTCTTCAAATAGTGTCTATAAGGAAAAACAAACATCAGTTATACTTGATTATTTATAATGGTGTTTAAAAATTCCATCCATATAATTTAATTATCGTATTAATTAAATAAATATACTGTTGCAGCCACTAGTGATCTTTTAAAATTATAGCTTATTCAATATTATTTCTACAATACTCGCATTATTAAAAATTTTAAATAAAATATATTCCAAAGGTTTTATTTAGAAAGAGTAACATAGATCTAATCATTGTGACAACTTATACAATATGTAAAAATCTAAATTAAAGTAATACGAGGAATAAATATATTTCTTCTCATAAAGGTAATAATACCATCGTTTCTAATCGCAGAATATAGTCTTAAACAGTTAAGCAACAAACGATTACACGCACAACATAATGTCTAATTACATAAGTCATCATTATAAAGAAAGCGTCACCCACCTCCAGTCATCCGATATCGAACGAAAACACTGAACAATACAATCTCGTAGGCCCAATATAGCGTTTGCGCGGCAACCCCCCTAGGGGGGCAGAGGACAGACGCGCCCCCACTTAAGTCCTACCCTTTTAAAGATTCCACCGTCCTCTCATTTTTAAGACTTTACAATCCAACACACAGACGTTTCATATATTGCAGGGGTTCTTAATTTATATTACTGCTGTGTGAGTGAGCATGTTAAATTTATGCCAAGATGGCGCGTATAATGCGATCTGTTTGTGTGTGTGTGTGTGTGTGTGTGAGATTGGATTTTTCCGTGTTCCTTGTAATTACTTCGTCAACGTTCATTAGGGGATGGTGTATGGGATGAGCC
The DNA here is from genome assembly GCA_020976665.1 of Heortia vitessoides. Classification (NCBI taxonomy): domain Eukaryota; kingdom Metazoa; phylum Arthropoda; class Insecta; order Lepidoptera; family Crambidae; genus Heortia; species Heortia vitessoides. Next base: position 12,705,708 of record JACJUM010005601.1, read on the forward strand.
TTAATGAGCAAGGATCTAATTAGATGTACATGTATAAGATCGTGTAGCTCAATCGATAATAGAACCTTTTTTTTGCTTTCTACAAGTATAGATAACCATTGAATTTAAAAAATTCAAAATAATTGAATACCTGCTTCTTTTTACAAATTGATTAAAATGACAAAGGAAGAGAACATTGGTTTTAGTGTTATGTATGAGTGAGATTGAAAATTGATGGAAAATGCATTAGACGCCACTTTATTAACTTGGCTTCAGGCTGTATATGATGTTTTAATAATGTACATAATTTGTACACTAAAAATGCGGAGTTGGATTGGACAAGACAAAATGTTATTATCGTGTAAAACTAAACATCGAGTAAAAGTTGGAAAATACGAACTACATTTAAAAAAAAGAGATGTTTAAAATTGTTGAAACAGGACCGTGGGTTGATAATGGGGTTCAATTGTATTCCCGTGCCTGCATAGTTCCCGATTTTGTGTAGGTTTTTATTTATATTTAATCAGTTCAGTGTTTTCGAGCATAAACTCAACATCACTATTAATTGATTTAAAATGTATATTATTGTTAATTATAATGAATAATCATTAAAATGTACAAACATACAAATTTGTTATAATTTGCCGTGAGGTACTGGCAGAGTAGAATAGTACCTCCCCCAGAACCCCCTGGGGGTACATCCATCCGAAAGTGCAGTGTAAATGCACAGGGCACGGATGGGCAGCATTTCCGTCACAATAGCTGCGGTGTGCGTTTTCCAACACGCTAACCCAGCGCGGTAATTAAGGGCATAATTCCCTTTTTCTTGGGGAGGCTTTTGTCCAGCAGTGGACTTTCAATGGCTGGAATGATGACAAATTTGCTTACATTGCTTAATTTTAGGTAGAGATCACTATATTTTTTATTAAAATATAAGATTACATATGTTACTTGGTGAATAGCTATTTCAATAGTGAAATAATCAGAGAATGTAATGTCCTTTATGATAATAAAAAAAATGGATAAGTCAGTTACAAATTTACAAAAACAAAATTCTTCAAATAAGGCCACAGAACACACAAATATGATTTGCTCGGTAAACATAATTTATAACTGCACCACAACTTTGCTGCCACTTAGTTAGAAACGGCGTCGTTCATATGCAAAATTTTGTCGTTAAAAAGATTCCTCGAAAGTTTCGTTCGGCACTATTCCTACAGTCTCATATAAAACCTTCAAAGGTAATATTTACGTAGCATCATTGTCACGCACATGGTATACCGTTCCATTAAAGAACTATATCAAATACCACTTTACTGCGCTCGGGTGATTGTCTCTTAGTTTACCATACTCGACCCTATTTCTTTTGTGTTAGAGTTTAGGTATAGATATAGGGTTGAGGAGATATCCTTGCGGCGGTGGCGGTTCATAATGACATTTATTAGAAGGCGTATTGGGTACATGATAATAATTAAAATCCATGCACGAACTCCTGTACCACACCGTGCCAGCACGTGTCTGTAGTGTATTATGAACTCACAAATTATTGGATGAAAAAAGTCTAAACGTTTTCGTAAGACCTGGCTTTTATTCGTGCTTTTTTATTGTAATAACTAGATGTATTTTTTATTAAAAAAAAATGTCGCAAAATTGTTCACTCATTTGTTTTACAGTTATACCCTTTGTTGTTTAGTGCAAGTGTTTCGTTCTTTTCCAAGTCCTAAGTTAGGTTTTACTGCAAGCATTCTTAATAATGTCTATTATATTCCTTGACTTTGGTTCTGTTTTTGATTATTTTACACTTTCCTTGTTTTAATAGAAACTAAAGCGTATGTATACTTAGATATAATGATTTATATTACTTAATAAGAAAGTATTTTTATATATTTAGTGTTTTCCAAACAGTTCAGCTATTATTTCTTGTCTATAGCTTCTACTAGAGAAAAGATTAAACTTTCTTGAAAAGTTTCTGCTCACTTTATGTTCACGATTTGCCTGGACCGAATCCAGAAATAAAGGCAACTAATAAATTAAGATAACCAAATAAATTAAAAATAAAACGGCTTCCTAATGGGGAAGATTCGGGTAAACGCTCAGAAACAGGCCACGTATCTTGGGGAGGGGAATTTAAAATGACGGTAGGCATTCAACCGTGGTCGTAATACGTTTTAATGTGTGGCCAGGGGACGACAGGCGCATACTAAGTTTGGTTTGTTGTAAGGACTTTTTGAGGTTTGTTCTCTTGTGTTTGAGTGAAGAAAACTGACAAGGGACATTTATAAGTAACTGTAAAGTTAGTAAAAATATCTATAGCATATATGGATAGTTCATTTTTGGCAAGTTGTGTTTGATAATATGGGCTTAATAACAAGATCTTTAAAGTTTATTTTTGATTGTACTGATTTTTTATGTCTTCTTCGGCGTCTTTTCCTACATCAGATACTCAGATAGTTATCTAAATTTAATAAGCTTGAAAAGTGGAATTGGGTAGCTATCATTGGTTCGGTGAAATGATATATTCACGGAGATTTTAATTATATTTAGTACTAGCAAGAGATACTTATTTTTTTCATTTTGTATTGTTTATCTATGTGTAGCAAAACAATAGCAGTCAATCTATTTTTACTGAGCAATTTTTATTGGCGCCTAAAATATTAGTATTATATTGCTCCTAAAATGGTGAAAACTGTATAATAATTAGTCGAGCAAGTTTTGAGTTATCGTCTTCGGATATATGTACTTATAGCTACGCTCACCGCTTTGGAGGATTTTGATTTAGAATATATATATTTTTATAAATCTATATATATATATATATATTCTAAATCAAACATATATACAATATTTTTTAAAAATCTCATATAATACTAGTGGACCTAATAGATCACATCATATATTAAGCTATTAGAATATTAAACAAATTATGAAATTAGTTTAGTTTAGTAGATAAAAAACCTAAACACCGACTGCAGCGCCATCTGCCTGGCTGATTTGAAATCTAAACCATTCGGTGTTCCACCCAAACGCATCCAATATAATTATTAAAATCGGTCCAGCCTTTTAGGAGTTCAGTGACTGTTTGTGTGTAACAGTAATATTATATATATGTAACGATTATATCTTATAGGTACTCATGTAAACAGAGTCATAGGCAAATAATAATTAATTTAATTTATAGATTATACATAATATCATTTTATAGAAATGTATCCAAAATGAGTGGCCTTACAAGATAAAGAAAGTTTAAGTAAAACAGTTGGTTAGGTAAATAACAAAGAAATTCATCAACAACATCTCATCCATTGAACTGTCTACGATATAAATCTCGTAAAGCATTTGCGTTGCGTACTTAAGAAAACAGGAATAACAAATATTAGACTTGAATACATATTTTCAAAACCCTGACACAGTACAAACACAAATATTCATTGCATTAATATTTGTGCTGTGTGGGGACTGAACACACGGCCTTTCGCGCTTAAGATCACAATATCAAATGCGCCATCGGGCCTATTTGTAATTACTTAATTTTTTAATTAAAAACTAGATAAATCTACTTTTTTAATGGATTTGTTTTATGGTACGTATTTTGTTAATGTAGTTAGTAACCGACTTTTTTCAAGATGACTGAAAGGTTAAACAACAAAACAAGATTAAAAGGTTAAAAAAGCCGCGTTTTGAATCCGTTAAAAGAGTAGTTGTTAGAAAACATTATAACAAAAAAGCAAATTATAAAAACATTTTAGCTTCTTATGACATGTGCTAATAAAACATCTATTTCCGACTTGAAACAGGCAACTTCGAAATTTTCGTAATACCTAAAATAAAAAAAAAAACCTCTAGGTAAGTAAGCAAAGTGCCAATAAAACCTACCCGTCAGAGAAATTCTTCCGAAGCGACGTCCCGTGATGGCTATAAAGCAGAAGTGACGTAAACGGGATCTTCCTCTAATTATATCTGAAATTCCCAAAAATTCCCCTCCCTCCAGACCGCAGACCGCATCACCGCCCCTTATAACCCATTAGCCAACTCTTCAGAACTCGCACTTTTCAAACTGCTTTCAAAGATTAGATGGTTTTATGCCTGGGATTGCTTCCAGTTTGAATCTGTGTGTGGATTTAATAGACTTATTTACATAAGATTTTAAATACGACTTCATTTTGCCGGGCGTTTTTGCTGTTGGAGCCATCGCCATTTTGTTTTTATATTATTTTGTTGGCCATTAAATGGGGCGCTGTGTTTTCCTTTCCATGTCATATATACTATAACTAATTCCAGGGATTCCGTTTTTATATTTTATAAATGACTATCTGTTGTAAGCAGTTTGGTTATTAATATGTTAATGTAAACATAATTTTGTTATTTAATAGTGTAGCATAGTATTAAACGCTTGATTCGAATGACATATGTAAAAGCGTCGCACAAGTTGTTTAAATAGCACTATGGTATTTTTTATCATTATTGGTTTTTAAAAGTGTATACTTTAGAAAGTTTTTCATATAAAACATATTATATAAAATCAGCCAAAGATTAGAACTAAAACTATTAAAGTAGTTTTTATCCAAATCTGAGAAATATCTATTAAACCAATGTGGGTTGGACAGTTGTCATTCTAATCAATATATATGTAATGTTAAAGACTAGTTATTTATCAAAAATAAAAGAAGTAGTTTGAGAACAAACCTCTAGAAAGTACCTTATAGTACCTTCTAATTAGCATTCATCAAAATATAAAGATTTAATGGGTAATCGTATCTGTATTATTTAATATATTTATATGAGAAATGAAAATTTTGTTACCATATTTTAAGAAAATTGTGGAAACGGACAAAAGCGAAGTTTCACAAAGTTCAGTTCAATGTGGAGAAGAAGTACCTAGTAAGCTAATATAAGGAAAATATAAAAAGCAATTGTTATATAGAGATACATAAAATTCATTAAGATGACAATTGCAATCAGTACTATGACAAAAACATACTTAAATATAGAAGACAATAACTTTTTGTCGAATGTCAAGCAAATAAAGAAATAGTATTTCGAAAACTTATTGAATTGTGGTCGAATTTTGACAACTAGTTTAAAAATATTGCCATAAAAATTGAGGATAATATTCCCAAAAAAAACAAATGGCTATCGATGCATTAATTGTGGATTTCGAACGCGTATATTTTGTTCTCGTTTACATGACGTTTTTTAGTCTATGGCACTGGGGCGGTAGTTAATGTGTGTGGCAAAGATAAGAGGTGTAATTGGGAGAGTGACTGATGATAGAGCCCCGGATTTGCATAAGCCGATGTAACGGTGTCACTCTGGGTCGTGTGTTCAGTGTACTTAGGGCTGTAAAACGGTTTCTTGGTTTTGTTCGAGATAAGCACATACAAATGTTCGGTAGATGTAAAAGTGTAATTTATTCTAAATAATTAATCAGTACTGCTAATAGATGTGAACGAATCTTTTACAAATGTCGAGCAAAGAAATATGTCTATAGCTGTTATTTTAACTATGTACTATTCAGTATACCCCACAGACGCTTTACTCTCCTGAGCATGTATGTTTAGCATGAAAAAAATATTACGACTATGATATGAAGTAATGTGTACAGTACACAGTTGGGAATAATTGTTTAATTCTGTTGAATAGTTAAGATGTTCAGTTTGACACGTGACAAACGACAACGTGACAAAAAATGTTTATATATAAAGATAAAATAATAATTTAAAAATAAAATTAATAATACAATTTTACTTATCCTTAAAACGGCTGATTCTAATAATAAACACTAAATAACTAGCGAAACTTAAGGAATATCGATTTCAAAAAAAAGATCATTCAATAGGCATGTCCACTAATTTTTATTGTTTCACCATCGTCATATGAGCGGTAAGACGTCCTGACGTCTGATGGACATACATCACTTTAAGAGGATAATAATGTGGTAGATTTGGGGGTTGCCCTATTATTGTCACTCGACGCACGGCGGCAATTATAGCCTCCATTCTTCGAAAAGCCTGTAGCCAACAGTAAACTTGCAATGGCTGATATGAGCATGATGATTTTAATTTTGACAGTGCAACCAAACGGAGACAAGTCTGAACGCAGGTTCAGGCAGATCTAGAATGGCGACCTCTCACTGGCAGGCGAGGCGTAGGATTTACTAAATAGTAGACTAGATCGAGTTGTCTAATTTTATAATAGTAATAATATTCACATCATAGCTCACACATTGACCTGACTCCGAGCTAAGTCACTTAAAACACTTGTATTATGAACATGAGACAACATAGGAATCATAAATATAAAACTAAAATACATATTGTTAACACCCCGATACGGAGCGAACACAAACATCATCATATAAATCTTAAATCGAAAACCAACGACTTTTGGCGCATAAGATTCGATCACTAACATCTGCACTGTCGGGCCCCTATATGCAGGTCACGTACAACGTTTCCTACTCAAAATCACTTGGGGAGGCCTATATCCAGCAATGGATGTCCTATAGATGAAGAACCAAGCGTAGGAAGTCGCTTAAACAGAACAATTTCTATGTAATTACAAACAACATCCCGTACGCAAATGAGTTCTAAAACCCACACAACTTCAGCTACATACATTGCAAAACATTTATGTTCCATTCCATTATTCTAATCGATAGTGCTGAGGTAAATCCCGAGCGATTAATTAGAAAGACACGCATCACGAACAAAACCGATCTTGCTCCACCCCGTACCACGAAGCGCGTAAGACTTACAGGAAACTATGACGTAGTATATTTATAGTGAAACAGGCAACATTTTCAAACACTTAACTTGAAGAGGCGAAATCGACAAATAATTTAATTGTGGATTGCACTTTAAATTGCCCTACAATTGACTAATCAATATAATCAATAGGTAATAGATTGCTAGAAAAAAATATTTATTGATCCAGTGGATACTTTCCAACCACGATGGTTCTAAGACTTTGGGTAAACTAAATCGTGGAATTCGTCTATGACATGATTACATATTGAAATAAGCGTTCATATCATGTGTCAATTAAAAGTAATAAAAACAAATTATGTGCCGAACTAATTAGTGTTGTAGGTTGATTATCATAGAGATAGGATCATTATCATAGGATAACGATAGATCTGAACCATTTATTTATTAAAGAAAGATATTTCTAAGGAAAATATTATCACTTATTGCGGTTACTTAATAAACCGAGCTCGGATGCACGATGTGGAGATAGACAGCAACATCCTAATTGCAAAAGCTGCGCTCTGCGATTGCCAATACGCTTGCCCGGCGTATCAATTATGGGCAAAATTCCCCCACTCCTGGGGAGGCCTATGCCCAGGTGTCATAAAAGGCGACTGAGGCACCGGAACCTACAGATGGCAGTGTATCTGTCCAAAACAATGTGGCTAAAAATCAAATCTCCCCTTTTTGAAGGCCTATATCCAGTGTTGTGGTCTTACAATGGTTAGTATGATGGTGATTATGTTGATGTGCGGTTTGATGTCTAAGATTTTGTGAAAAAAGGGTTATAAACTAACATTCAATGTTATAATGAGTTAGACTGAACCATAATTCTCTCCTCGTAACTAAGCGACAGTGAAACGACAACGATGCCGTGGTACCGGCCCAGATGTGCGATAGGACACGTGTGTCCCGCTCGAAGGCTAGCGTGGAGAGGATACTCAGAAAAAATAATGATTGGGAGCATTAATTTACAAAAAATGCTTTGTGATAACCTCATTTTTGAGCGTACCTGTAAAAATGTTTGATTTTGATTTTGATGGGAGTAACGGTCAACAGTTTTATGTAAATGTTTATACTTGTTTTAAGAAAAATAAACTATTGCATAAGAGCATTTGTTTGTGTACGTAATTTACAAAAATGCTGTTTTTTTTTTTTTAAATTACATGGATTGTTGTCTACAACTAGTACGTTATATTTTATTCAAATTTCAAATATATTTTCAAATCTGTAAAATACAATTTCTGTAATATGTATTTTAAATATGTACGTCTTTAAACTTTGCCAGTTTGAGGACTCAATATCGTCAACATCTTTGCTCTCAAAGTTCAACTAAAATACTAGTAATCCATAATCAGGGCTTACAGTTTCGTGTTGTTGGTTCATCCAAAGTGGATATATACCACTTAACAGCTAAAGGAACAGAGAATTCCCAATGTGAACATAACTGGCTGAACAGATGTTTGACGTGAAATAAAAGCATTGATATCATGAATCTCAGTAATATTTTATAACATTTATGCGTTCACTGCTCATAATAAAACTGTTTGTTTTAACCTTTCTCAAGATTTGAGAACAATCGGACCGCCGAACTAAAAGTTTAATAAGTTAAATAAACTGCGTTAAAAGACGTTAATAAAGTAGTTTTATTATCAGTCTGCACGTTTGTTATTCCTCTGTTATCTGTTGTCCGTAACATAAGTGCTTTAAGCGACTTATCTGGGAGTCCAAGTCAATGTATGACATGTGTAAATTTACTATTATTATTATTTTATATATTAACTTATATATCTTTATTGATTTGGTCTCTCTATTGAAAATAAACATTCACTTTTGACCAAGCGTTAAATTAATTACGTAATTGCGTTGAGTTAATTATTTATAAGAGATCTTAATTATTTTGAATTATATAAAAAATATATGAATAAGTGTATAAAATTACCATCTTCTGAAAAATAACATACGTAACTTGGTGGGTACATCGTAACTGATGTGTAATTTTTTATAAATTAAACACGTTGAGGATACAATGATTAGAATTGTACATACTTTTTCAGTTCCCCATTGCTTTTTAAGTTCAATGGTCAGGTCTTAATATTTGTTTAGTTCTTCTGTGTAGATGAAAGATTATATGTGTTGGATACTGAAATGTCTATAATATCAACTATTATCATATTATATCAAACAGTCTATCATGTAAGGTAACATCCGGTCTATTGTATCAGTTATAATAGTTAGTATTATATTTAAACAATAAAACAGTATAATTAAGCCTAAGTCCGCTTCCACACAATCGATGCAAACACAGCGGCGAGACGATCTGTCTCCTTCAGATGCTGTCGTCGACTCACGTTGCCTCGCACGTGTGAGCGCGCCATTATTTATGCCACTACCTAGACCTGTTCACTGCGATGTATTCGGTGGCACGTATACGAACGTCAAGACGTATTCTAAGATGCTTGTTGATCTGAGTTTGTATTCTAATGGGATGCCAGCGTATTCTACGGTGTACTGTAGAGGATCGATGTGTTCTAACAAAATGTAAAGAGTTTTTATAGGATTAATTTTTTTTTTCATAAATAATCATCACCACCTATCAGTTTATAATATCCAATGCTGAATATCGGCCTAGTTGTTTAAACCGGCCTGAAAACGCAGGGCGTAGATAGACGCAGAAATGTAAAAGTGGTTCAGTCATAATTGCGACTTTTTACGCTTGTCTACCGGGGTGTACTTTATTCTAAACCTTAAATCTTATATCTATGCCGGGCCGTGAGGTACCGGCGGAGTTCAATAATATCTCCCTCTGTACCAGGTGTCGTAAGAGGCGACTAAGGTGCCAGAACCGAGAGATGGCGGTATATCCACCCGAGACAGTGTAGCTCAGATGCACAGGGTGGGGATGGGCAGCAACATCCCCGTCGCAAAAACTGCGCTTTGCGATTGCCAACACGCTTGCCCACCGCGGCAATTATGGGCAAAATTCCCTCTTTCTTGGCTGTAATGATGGTGATGATATCTATACTACAATATTATAAATGCCTCTCGGTTTATTTGTGTATGTTTATTAGTATGTATATTTGGCATGAATGTAAGAAATGCATAATTTTGATGAAAGTTAGCTTCTTATTATATATGCTTTTGATCCAGGAAACCTGTTACATAAAGTTTAAAAAGGCGAAGTTGCTGGCAGAGAAACCTATGTATATAAATTGTAACGATAAGTATAATATTAATAATTTGTTCTTCTGTAATATATTAACATTTTGGAAGTAATAAATACAAAAAAAATCTCTACTATTAATGTTAACATAAATACAGTAATATAGGATTTAATAATTTATTGAAAGAAATTCTACGTAAGATTTTAATTTACGAAGAAAGAAACACTCAATAAATTTTATTATTGGAGTAACAATATTACATAGCGAAATATCAAAGACGAATGTCATCGTCAAAAAATCACATACATTAATTAAAATATCTCTCTAGCTATAATTTAGTCACCCACAACTAACAAAGATTTTCCAATAGTCAGTCGCACCTATTAAAACTATTTTTTAATAGCCGTAGTAAATGGTAAACAAATCAAATGGTAACCAAGTTAAATCTAAAGATATTAGGATTGAACGATATCAATGTTTCAACACATATGTTTCTTATTAAATTCTTATAATAAGAACCAAACTGAAAGACATGACCTTTGCAAAGAAAAATATAACAACGCCATCAATGTCAATAGACTAAAACAAAAGACATGCGAATTAACGCATATTTTTTTGTTATGGTTTGTTTTGTTTTTAGTTTGTTTAATAAAACAAACTAATATCCAATTTACAAACATATTTATGAATCTATCTTATATATCTATTTTTATTTAATAAAAGATGTAAAAAAGATATCTATTTAGTTTGGAAGATATAACAAATATGTAAATATAATATAGGTACATATAATATTTTCTATAATTTTCGCGCTCACTACTCAAACTTGTCAATCTTGATAACAGTTGCCGAACAATAACCGCTACGACGAACAAAAAAAACGCGTTTTTAAGCTGTTAAAAATATACTTTTATCACAATATACAAAAGAATAACATTACAGAAAGGCATATGTGTAGTATTAAGCAAGTAAGCAGAAGTTGCGGGTCACTTTGAGCTTGTTCCGTAATACTTGAAGCACTCTTGGTAGCAAAGACTTAGTAGTTACATTGACCCAAAACAGACAGCACACTACAGCGTAAAAACAAAACTCGTCGATGATAATGCAATACCGCGTAAGTAGGAGTTGAAAATTCAATTAGTATAAATAATAATGGACCTTATTAATTTAAACTACATACGCGGTATTGAAGTATCATTGACAAAATGAGAACCAAACATTGGTACCAACAAAACAATCTCGAAGTGAAAGCAATGAAACATTAAAAATTCAGCACCGTAATCGCTCAACCTTGAAAAGTACAAAAAAGGATTTTCTCGTATCGCCTCCTAAACGGAGTAACCCACTCCAAGGCAGTTTACCCGAAAAAACTGAGGGACTCTCCCAGAGATACCCGAAAATCGGTTGTACCAATTATTTTTTGCCCCTGGAAATTGGAGACTTAACGAAATTTAAATCGCTTAGCGAGCGGAGAAATTATAGAAAAAGCTCCGCATCTTCAAAGGTGGGCTTTAACCCTTTAGGCGGGGGCGCGGGGGCGGGTGGGGATGGGCGGGGGCGGGGGTACGCACTGTAATATAGAAAACTTGTGTTAGCCCAGTTCCGCGCTTTTGTAACATCATTTCGGCTGCTCGTGTAGATGGACGGAGTGGTTTTGGTAGTTTGCTTTGTTTGAATTGACTTTTTTTGTATGCGATTTACTGTTTATATAAGACAACTCCAATTAAACAGTTGGAGCTATTCTGAATACAAAAATTGGTCATCATAAATACAAAAACTAAATTTTATACACATATACACAAGTTGACTACATACACAAGGTCATCCACATTAGTAAAAAAAGAAATAGCACGTTTCCTTTATTTGACGGGTTGATATAACATGTAACATTATATAATATATATAATGTTACAAAAAAAAGTTACATCGTTGTCATAGTATTAAACGTCCAACGTACACCCAACTTTTTCTATATATATATGATTGCTCTGTAATCAATAGGATGAAATTCAAATGCATTATATTTAAGATTAAATTATTATACATTATATTATATTTATAATATTCTTAATTACTTTTGCCATATTAAGCTTTTTTGAGAATGTCAAACAAATTATGGGTAAAAGTGACAAGGGCATTTTATTCCTATTAATCTGTATATTTTAACAAGCCTGCAAATAATATATCTTTATAGGAGCACAAATATATATACTGTCTGTAATATTTAAGTGTAGAATAAAATGTATTATAATATTTATATTTATCGGTATAAGTACTAACTACTAGTTAAGTAATAAATAAACAATAATCATTTTTTCAACATTCCACATATTTATTTTTTATTTGCGACAAAGGTACCAGAACCGACAGATGGCGGTTTATCTATCCGAAACAGTGCAGCTCAATTGTACAGGGCGGGGATGGGCAGCAGCAACACTTGCCTAGTGTGGCAAAGATGGGAAATAAACCTCCTTTCTTGGAGAGGCTTATGTCGAGCAGTGAACTTATAATGACAGGTATATTAATGATTTTTTATTAAAAACAAACAATAATATAAAGTATCAAAACTACTTATGTGACACAGAGCTTTATAATTTAAGAAGAAGAAACAGGCCATAAGAAATAAATGTAAAGAAGGAGAAGAAACGTTTGGACCCCGAAAGGGTTGAAAAAGGGGTGCGAATCACCCCATCTATACACACAGGGTGAACACACAGACAGGTATCGCTTAGTACGTCTGTTTGTTGAAATATATATTCGAGGAAAAATGTACTTTGAATTGGAAAAGGTAGCGCAATAGGATTACGTGGAATTTTTTTAACCGCTTATAATTACTTTGGTTTATAATTTTTATTATTGAGGAAAATTCTTTTGGGAATTAATTTTCATTGCTTTCTGGTTTATTTTAAAATTACATAGGTATCTGTACTTTTGTATACTAGACATAGTATTGATTATATAATATGTAAATAAAACATTTTTATACGTGAATCCGTGAGGTATCGGCAAAGTAGAATATTACCTCCCCCTGTACCAGGTGTCGTAAGACTAAGGTACCAGAAGCGACATATGGCGGTATATTCATTTGTAACAGTGTAGATCAAATACATAGATAGGTAGCATCCCCGTCGCGAAAGCTGCGCCCTGCAATTGGCAACAAGCTTCCACAGCGCGGCAATTATGGGCAAAATTCCCCCTTTCAGGGAAGCCTATGTACAGTAGTGAACTTCTAATACCTCATATAATGATATATGAGTATGTTAATGAAAATAATAAAGTCAATTAGATATTTTATTTCGAATTTTCATTTTATAGTTGATTAAAAAATACAAATATAAAATGATATATAAAACACATAATACACACATTTTCTGAGCAAACCCTGGTGCTAAACACTCACCCCTAACAAAGGGCGCGGGTGTATTTTTGCTCACAACGCATAAATTCGGTGCATGTACCTTCTTTGTTTCTTTGCGAGGGTTAAATATTTTCTCCCAATTGTTTTAAGGACGTGTATTGATTACTTGCAAGATTCTCACGCGTTTTATTTGAGAATTGAATACGTTGCGGGAAGGTTTGTTTTGTATTGTTTTGTTTTAAACTTATTTACCTGATTAGCTGTACATACGGTTTTAATTTTGTATTGGTAATAGGAGTTTCTAAAAATGGTGTCTTGGAAATTTGCTGTGAAAAATACTCTCAACCTTGTCTTGATGATTTAAAGTATTGAATGGTGTTTTCTTTAATGTGGCATGTAAAAGTAAATATATAACTTCTTTGTCTAGTATGAGAAGTCTATAAAATTACCAAAGGTTATTTTTGTACGGTTCTATATTACATAAATACATCACGTCTGTGTCCCATTAAGATAGGAAGAGACTACGATATATACTGGCTACGATCTTGGCATACCTCTCTCGTTTCCTTAACTCGCATTAGTCCTTTGATATAAAATCGTTTATTCTTAGTACTTTCCACCTGGCCCTTGTTTAATAGCTGTTGAATGGTTAGCTTGCCTAGGTCCAATACCAAATCTTCCATTGACTGTTGCTCTATATATTTGTGAAGTCATTCTTCTTTCATTCATCTTTCTACATGTCCAAATTATCTCAACATTTCTTTCTCTATTGTTAGCCTAACATCAGCTTTTACACCATATCGATCTCTATCGATCGATGTTTAAAGTATTTAATTAATTAAAGTCTTGTTTAAATTGATTGAAACCGAACGAAGCAGATTTATAAATGGTGGAAATATCAAAGCGAGTAGAAGGTAATTTTATTGCACGGATGATTCGTAAAGCTATTAAAATAAAAAAGAAATCAACTTAATTTCAATAGAAAAGGTGGGTATGGATGGCCTGACTTAAATTTGATAAAGAACGAAGGCGAACTTTGCAGCAATGCCATTATAAAATACTGTCAGCACCTACTACGTAAATGGTTACACCAATGTATTAAATTAAAAACTAAACGCAAATAGCAAAATGTCTGTAAATGTAATTTTTAAATCATGTAACAACATATTTTCTTAATCTTGAAACCAGTTGCCGAAAGGATACCGAAACGTTGAACAATAAAACTTTAAAGTGAAATGAACCGCGTTTTATAGCCGTAAAAGGTAGTTTTATCAATTGAATTTGCTATGTGTTTATATAATGTTACAGGAATTAAAAGTTTTATACCTTAGTTCGACAAACAAGCATACAGTTCACATGATTATAAGCATTACTGCAGCCTATAAACATATAGCCTATATAAATATCACAAGGATATCAGTAGCCAATCAAGCCATGTAACCAAGGTTGAAAACCATGGTAACATGGCCATGTAGGCTATATAAGACAGCCTCATTAAAGATTAAAAACACCTTTTTCAGAATAAATAGTTTGTCTAACAGCCTTCGATAAATCATAAGACTATATATATATATATTAAATTAGCTAAATCGACAGACTATGTTATAAAGTATTGCGTCTATAAACTTATATACAAACAATCCTTACTCTTAAATTGGATCAAACTGTGCAGTGTGCATAGGCAGTAATCAAAAATATATTAAATTTGGTTTAATTGTTACTCTACATTATTATATGGTACGTGAAGATTTTTGGTTGCTTTCCTCTTTATATTATACATGCGAAGAGACATATGGAAAATCTATATTATTGTTATATATACGAAAATTTGCTTTTATTGTAGTATATATTATTTATTTATGTGGTTTGTTTAAACAAATGGCAGACATAATGCCAACTGACATTCTCTCTCCTAACCATTACACGAAACAGAAAAAAATATTTGGTTTTATTAAAAAATCTCTAATATCCAATTTACAGTACATACTTTACAATACAACATCTTTGAATATTATAAAATGCGAATGTTTGGGTAGATAGATGTCTGTTGCTCCATAACCAGAACTATTGGACGGATCTACATATTATAACTTGAAACAAAAATGGTGTTGCTTGTAAGCTATAAGTTAAGTTTATCCTAAAATCTGTTTTCGCAGGGTATATTGGCGTACTAGGCATTGAAAACAAAAACAAAGTAATCAGGCTGTCTCTTTTGTACATGCAAGGAAAAGGTCGCAGGCATTAGTAAGTAATTAATATGTTGCTAACACAAGATTAAATTTACGGTTTAAAGTATCAGCGGTAAATAAACTTATATTTACCGATTAATATTTTTGTATTATAATAGTGATTCCTCTGGTATCCAATGTCCGTAACACATGTGCTTGTAGCAGCTGATTTCGAGTCAGGTCAATTTATGAGATGTTATTCTAATTATTTAAAACAAAACACAGGATTGTTAAATAATTATTATTTATATCTTTAATTGTAAGCAGTATTTTTGAGTACTTTTCAGTTCTCCTTAACCTCATCAAACTAAACCAAACCAAAGCCCCACAGATCTTCTTGGGTTAGGGTATATTAATTTATCTATATCACCATATCGGCCTAAATATACCTGTTGGACTTACTAAGAAGCTGCGTCACAAAGATGCTAATGTACATTTTCTCACTGGATGGATACAACGCCATCTGTCTGTTCCATTATTTGCATACAGTCTGCGATAACAAGCGCCCAAGCACACTAAAGATGTAATATCATAAGGATATTACTAGCGCAACGCCAATATGGTGACTTGAAGATATAATGTCACATTATTCTTTGTTTTTTATTAGTCCTGATCACATGATAGTTGCCGTGAGGTACCGGTAGAGTAGAATAGTACCTCCCACTGCACCCGGTGTGAGAGAGAGAATGCAGCTCAAATGGCTAGGTCTGCGATTGCCAACACACTTGCCCAGCGCGGCAATCAAGGTCAAAAAACCTCTTTACATGGAGAGGCCAATGTACAGCAGTGGACTTTCAATGGCTGGCATGAATATGATGATGATACCATGATAGAAAGCGTCGCTGCAGTTTCCATTACATCTGTTGCCTCATCTGGTACATAGGAAGATACTAATCTACGTTGCCGTTATTAAACGATATTTTATTAGAGGTCATCGGTCTTATAAATCTCTCATAATAAACTACACCTACACTACTCATAATAATCAATTTTCAAAGGCTATTTATTGCTATTTACTGTTTACCATACTGTCAAGCAATTATTTTAAAAAATTTCCATAACATATTTTGGCTGTCATGGTTCTATCTGTATCGACCCTAATTATATTTTTATTGTTTTTCGAATCAACCATTATTTGTCAAATTTGGGATGCTTTAAGATATTTATTATCATGTCCAGCGTAAGATATCCACTACTGGACATAGATCTTCCCAAGAAAGAATTCCCGAATTCCCAAGAGGAATACTGCCCACAGTTGTCGCGTTAGGTAGGCGTGGTGTCAATCCTAGAACGTCGCTTTGCGGCGAGAATGCGGCATCTCATCCCAACACCACTCAGTGTATTTGAGCTGTGCTGTTTCTGATGGATATAGCTGTAAGAGATTGCGGCAATTAAAATCATGGTAGCTTAACTGAAGGTTCTCTTACATAATCTATATACACTCCTAGTGTCGGTGTAAGTGAATTATGTTCTATAATCTTATTATCTTTATCTTTTGATTGAGTATAAAATTTCTTTTTTTTATATCTCCAAGAGATTTCACAACAATTTTTGCCGGTACCTCGCGTTTCTGAAAAAGATTTCTACGGAAAACCATAAAAAGAATATCACATGAAGGTTCCATTTTCCTTGTAATATATTACATAATTAATCCTTTGTATACCCAAATGCGCCTGTTAAATACTACAAATACTACAGGGCAGGGATAGATAGCAGCATCTTCGTCGCGAAGCTGCGCTCTGCGATAGTTACCACGCTTGCTTACCGCGACAATTATGGGCAAAAATCCCCTTAACTTGGGGAACTTGCCTATTTGCAAAAGTAGATTTTCTTTGGCTGTAATGTTAATGTACTTTTATATTAGGCATATATGTCTGCCGTTGAGTACTGGCGGACTTAAACATCGTACAGGTGTCATAAGAGGATTGGGTGATTAACGTACCGGGACCGATAGATGGCAGTATATCC
Organism: Heortia vitessoides; assembly: GCA_020976665.1. Lineage (NCBI taxonomy): Eukaryota > Metazoa > Arthropoda > Insecta > Lepidoptera > Crambidae > Heortia > Heortia vitessoides. The sequence goes on from JACJUM010005601.1 coordinate 12,723,151, forward strand.
ATTCGTACCAGCGTAGCTGCGGAAATTATGGGTAAAGCTTTCCCTATCTTATGGAAGCCTATGTCCAGCAGTGGGCTTTCTTTGGCTGATATGATAATAATAATGATGATATGTCCTCTAATAAGATATAATGCTAGCAATGATCAAGGAGTTTTCATTATCATAATACCGAACGGCTACTAAATCCTTTTAAATCTACAATTTTATAAAAGTTCAACCAATTTAAAACGTTCCCTTTTATGTACTACTCATAGAATTGATATCAATCAGGCTCCGAGCGACACGATAAACACAAAGCAACCTGACACGAACGCCCAGAGCCCTTCATCTCTAAAACTCTCATTTACACAGTCTAAAACGATAAGAAAAAATAAACTCAATCGAAATTCAATACCAATTAAAATGGACCATTTTTCCCCGACTTCCAACTTGTCAGTGGCTCTCCAGATAGTATTTAAATTAAGGAATATTCTCATTGAGACATCCCCGGGGTCTAATTTAAATTAAGCTTTTTGAAAAAGTCTCATATCTTCTTTACCCGAGGCGCAGCGGTACATCAAAGGGGCGTGGGAGGAAAGGGGTAAGGTATTTTTCCTCGGGAGGGGGGAGGCAAAAATGCGTACACTCACACTTATGCGTGAGAAAACGGCACGCACACAGAGGCACCGGTTGTATGTAAAACACTTTAAGAAGCGACGAAGAAATGCGAGAAGCTTAGCGGGTACAGGGTGTGCTTGATTTTAATGTTTAATTAATTAATTTTTGTTTCAGGCATCGGGAAAATTGTTCTAAGTCCCGACTTCATGGATTACCTGACCTAGTAATTACACTGAAAAATTATGCTGGTTTTAAAAAAATATGCGTGATAGATCCGTAGATTCCGTGATGAATCAAAGGGATATCAAGGCCATAGTGTCAGTACATCATGTATCATCATCATTATCATAGCAGATGCAGTTGAACAAAGGCCTACTTAAGAAAGGACGAATTTTGCCCATAATTGCCGCGCTACTAGCACTCGCAGAGCGTAACGTCACGATGGAAATGCTGCTGTCTTATTGCATTTGAGCTACACTAGTTCAGATGGGTCTACCGATTACTTCGCTACTTGTTTTCTCTTCCACCACGAGTGTCAAAAGCGAAAACGAGTTGGACATCCCAATACTCGACGCGCGAGCAACTTTGTTTTGTTAAATCACGAACAAAGTACGGCTGAACTATGGTGACACACGACGGCGCGCGTATTATAACAAGATACCCTAGGAAATAAAGAATATTGAGTCGACCGACGTTTTTAAAATGCGATATTGTTTCTTTTTAAATTATTTAGTATGACAATGAATGACGACATCTATGTATAAATGAATGTCTTAAAACCAAAGTGTACAAGTCAGTGTACCAGGGTACCCTACGGCATAATATGTCATGTTTATTAATGTAGTCTACTAATAAGTCTACTGAAGTAACTAATTTGAAATTTTCTCTTCAGTTAAATGTAAAAGTGTAGTGTAATGCTACTTTATGAGAGTAATATTAGAGAACATCTTAGTTTTTTTTTTAATATTAGGTCACAGTGACAATCACGAGACGTACATTATTATACCTTTAGCGGTATAACAAAATAGGTGAACTGTTTATATGCTAGGTATTACAGCTGCAAACGACACCAGTAACTTCTTGATATTAACTAGGTACATAATCTTATTTAAAATATGTATTAACTAACACCACTTAAGTTTGCCGTGAGGTACCGGCAGAGTAGAATAGTACCTACTACTAAACCAGGTGTCGTAAGAGACAACTAAGGTACCAAAGGCGACAGATGGCGGTATATCCATCCGAAAAAGTGCAGCTCAAATGCTAAGGGTGGGGATGGGCAGAACGCGCGAACGCTGCGCCCTGCGACAATTATGGGCAAAAAACTCCTTTCTTGGTGTGGCTTATGTCCAGCAGTGGACTTCCAATGGCTGGTTTGATGATAATGACTTAAGTTTTAAGGTATATGATACGTATTGTTTTTAATATATCTGAAATAAAATATTTTATAATTATTTCTAAGAGAATAAATATTTTCTGGATACATCGATAATTTTGAATTACGAAAGTAAAAATAAGTACTTATACGATCTCCTTGTGATCAGGCTATCACATAAGGCAATCAAATATCTCTTAAGGTTTATTTTAACTACACTCAAATACCTATTTTTATAGCAAATATCACATACTGAAACAACGTTTTTAACGGGATTAAAAAGGTTTTTTTTCTTTGAACATTTTCTATTGTTGTCATGTGATATATGCATAATGGAAAATGTCACATATGATACTAAAAATAGGCATTTGAGAGAAGTGTTTAAAAAAGTTAAATAAACTGCGTTTTTACCGAAGTTTTATTATGAGTAGTGAAAGGTAGAACATATGAAATATCACCATTAAAATATTTATTCCACCATTTTTTCTAAGACATCTCAGTATCATCTTGTATAGCGGGGGTAAAAGCGAAAGGGTTGCGGAGGCGATCGCCACCCGGGGGTGTCCGCCGCCTTCTTACAACCTTTTTACAGGGGGGGCGCAGAGTAGCCTCGCGCAGAGACCGGCGGCAGATTAAGCGGGATTTAATTTCTGTTATTACCATTATCAGTACATATATAATATATACATATTTATATACAAAAAATCGTGTCCCGTAGTTTGTCCGGAAATAATTTCTAAAGTATTGAACCGATTTTTATTATTAGGATAGTTTATATCTCAATTTATTGTCGCCATTTTTTTTCATGATGCACTTATGAAGTTAGGACAACGTTTGTTGGAATAAATAGTAAATAGTATATTTATACTTAGTTTAGAAATAGCTTGTGTATGATGCTTTCTTAACCCCTGGTGTCTAACTATAGATACTTGACATCGCAATGGTTCCATTATACATAATATAATGCCCATTTCTAACCAACTACACTACTTCTCTCACAATGTACTAGGACAGTGAAACCAGCAAGCAACAGTCCTCTTAGCGATATTTCTCTGCATATCATATGTGAGTGGTATTTTTATACCTCAGAGATCATGGACTCAAATTTTCGATGACCTGGTTCTTCCAAGCAGCTCGTGTGGTGTTCTGAATATAAATGTTAGAAAGAGATGCTATCAGTATAGTTTTGAAGTTAACAATTTGTAAATATACTTATAAACTTCTGTCGGATATCAATTTCTTAGTTAGAATTTAAATAAACAAAATACCGCCTTAATTTAATTTCTTTCAAAATCAATGTCAGTTTTACGAAGGTTGAAAACTCTGAGGCAAAATCGAAAACGAATTGTTGATAGCTCAAACTTTAAAATATAAACGTAATAACAACCCTGATAAATACGACATTGGGAGTCGGCTTACATCAAAATCAGTCAGCAGACATCAGCTGGGTATTAAAACTAAGTTTATAGCAAGTCCATTTAAGCAAAGGCGACCGTAAATTAATCTATTATAGACAGCGTATTATGTTTTCAGTTGCACTATGTCATTATTATGGAATGACAGTTAATGTTCCAGTGAACATGTGTGTATTAGATGACCTTTAGGCCTTGCACTCGATCCATAATTGGTTTTAAATATGGTCATTCCTGTGTTCTTTCCCTGTATTTTTGCTTGGATATCGCTGCTTGCAGTAAAATTATCAATCTGTCAAAAGTCAAATATGTGGAAAGTTTGAGAATGACGTATGTTGACTGTTGACAGTTTGACATATATCATTCTCATACTATTTATGTCAAATTAAGTTTATTTTACATCCACTACTTAATGACGGCGGCTATGGGTTTTGTTTTGATAGTGTGTTGTTTTGTGGTAGTAATATTGTTTTAGGTGGTATGTGATACTGTTTCTTTATTGTATTCATCAGTTTACTTTAGGAACTAAGTTTTAATAATGTTACTAGTCAAAGGAGTCGATTAACAGACTCACTTCTTGTGTAGGACATTTTGATAAATAATTAATATAAAATATAGCGTATCTGAAATTTCTCATAATATTTCATTGCGGGAAGTAATCCCGCAGAAGTATTTACCACCTACGTTTGGCAAATCCTGTTGACATTGGAATAAATTACAGCTTTGAATGTTTAATTTTGTTTTTTTCTTACGTCCTCACCACCTCTGTTCTGAAACAGCCTGTCGCGAAGAATGTTGTATTAGCGGGGCGGTGGGGGGTGCTAGGAGTAGGGCAGGGGAAGGGAGGGGTGTAATTGCAAAATAAAATTAGCCGGAACGGGTACGTGCTCAATTTGCGCCTCCCAGCACTGATTTGTTTTCGCTCTTGCCACGGCTATGTGCGCGTGCCTCGGTTTCTCCAATGCTCTGTGCCTTTCTTAGCCTATATATTATTGATCCGACGTTACTCTCTGCCATATTGTTTCCGAGACCTCCGCCATCTATACGTATACAAAACACTGCATTTCATTTAAAATCGTGAACTTTAAACCCTTATTAGTTGACAGCTGAAATGCTAGCGGCGAAAAACTCCGCAATTTCCATCCGCGGGAATGTTTGAAAAGGCTAAAACTTTCGGCCGGAGTACGGAGTCAATAGCTTTTTTATTTTCGCGTTTTCTTTCTTTTCCGGTTGAACTTTCCCCAAGTTTTATTTTGAGGAAGTTCCGCGAGTGTCAGTTTGCCGTTCGGCTCGCAATTTTCCGCGGTTCGCGCCGATAATTGCGGACGCAGGTGGGGATTTTCTTATTTTTCATTTTCACCGGCGATGCTGCCTGGCGTCACGCCTTTCACGTGATCACGTGATTGAAGTGAGCATATATGGTGAGCGCGGGCCTATCTGGGGTTATGTACGTGGTACGTGACACGCCCTCCGCGGCGTACGCCTACCACATATGCTGTGTGTGGTGGAGATATGTGGGGGCGTGTGTGAGCAGTGCGCATGCCGTGGGCGTGGTCTCCCCGCTGTGTCGGTCGGTCACGTGACACCCCCGTGTCACCGTGTCACGTTCTTTAGTGTGCGCGCAACGTGACTATTTACTCCCACGCCGAGGATAAATGAGTTATAATTTATTTTTACTCGAAAAAGGAAGGGTAAGAGGGAGCCCCTGTAATTAATGGCGAAATTGGCTATTCCGAGTATTCGGGACCCGGTAATGAGGTGAGATTGAGATTAAAACTCGGGTAAATGAGCTCCGTAAAGGATTAAGTGCGGAAAAATTGAGAGTTATAAAGCCACATCTGAGTAGACGCGAGTTTGATAGTTGCCACGTCGCGCGTCCGCTTTGTGAATTATGAATGCACTCGTTGTTGTTGTTACATCGAATTTCGTTGCTACCTTATGCGGAGCGTGGGTGGGCTGGATTGATTTTCATGGAAACCAACAATTAGCAATATAACTTTGCCATTAGCGGGGAATTGAAGATGGTTTTAAATATAGCCCACGTAACTCGAGTAGAGCTAACAGGATCATAGTTATTTTACTCTCTTGTTTTAGTTGAGATTGAATATAGCTAGATGATTAGGTCGATAGAAAATATAGCAGTGACTTATAAGAAAATATCAGGTGTTCTGTGTTTTTTATAATAGAATAGCGATATGCGTATCCGGCATTATAAAGAATCAGGTGTTCTGTCTGCGTATGCGATATGTGTATCCAGGATATATATTCAAGAAAAATCTTAACTTTTTGGATTTTATTAATATGATAACTCTGATATGCAATACAACTGGGTTGGTCAGCAGAGTGTTCCACTACAATCGGGGCAATACTACTTTCTGGGTCCAGCCAAAGTCCAAATGAGTTGAGCTAACTTGGAAGTATTTTAAAACATCTTTGTGTCTAAACTGATCTTTTGTATCATTTCAATTCTCTTTATTTATAAATCAATAGACTTGACTTTATTTAGAATATTTATAAGTTTGTCAAAAACTATTATACACCGAAAATAAGGGATTCATTAATCGTCTTTTCAACCCATATGATGAATGAGTTTTTAATGATTTTATGATGGTCAATAATTATATCAATAAACAGAGAGTGTGCTTCTATATGGATCTTAAAACAATTTGGCTTGTGAATAGCATGAACCTTAGGGAAGCAAAAGGTTAAATTTAATCTGGGAACGGTTCCCGAGTTACATAATGTAAAATAAGGTACATGTGGATGATAATTTATAAACTTTACAAAAAGGAAGGTAAAGCCTTCCAATTTTGTGTTTTACTATCTGTGCTTGTACGTTTGTATTTTCCTATTCCTTACATTCTACGTGGTTGCCTTATCTAACCTTTATCAAAATTCCTACCGGACAGAGTGTGCCAATTGATTTTGTTTCGTTTTTCGTTTACTGCTCTTTCTTTCTTTTATCAACAAATCTTTTTCTCAGATAATGGTTTATTTATTACTGCGTTATTACTAGCCGCTTGCCCAGACTTCGTCTTGGTAATTAATCGTATCATTATTACATCAGCCATTACAAATCCATAGGCCTACCCAAGAAAAGGGTAATTCTGCCCATGATTGCCGCGCTGGGCAAGTGTGTTGGCAATCGCAGAGTGCAGCTTTCGCGGTAAGGATTCTGCTGCCCATCCTTACCCTATTCATTTGAGCTACACTATTTTGGATAGATATACCGCCATCTGTCGGTTCTGGTACCTTAGTCGCCTCTTACGATGCCTGGTATAGGAAGAGGTACTATTCTGCCTGTGCCTCATGGCCAGGTGAGATATAAACTTTTAAATCAGGTGCGATCAAATAAAATATAGCAGCAAAGACAGCTATGTAGGTCCCTATCGTGAAATATGTTCTGCAATTGTCACACCAGCTTGTCGATTTTTATGCCACAAAGATGGCTAAGGATATGACCTGCTTGATGGTAGGTTACAGCCTATAACGTTTATGATATGGGTAAATTGGTCAAGAGTTTCCTATTAATCAGCTCCTATAAGCAAAAGTGTTTGCGGTAGATATTGGTTCAGACTTTGCCAACTGTTTCATCTAACATCTGCCACCGTTATTATTAGTGGGGCAAATGTTTGTGTGACAGAATTAAAATTATCGACCGACAATGTAGAAAGCTCTTAAAGATTTAAATCTTTTGGGGAAGAGAGACTAATAGACGTGTTACAACTGATATAGTTATGCCAATGAATTACTTTTAGCAAAATCCTTAGTTTACTTAGTTTGAGGTTCGAAATACAAGGTTTATTAGTAACTTAACTTAAGTTTAACTTAAAAATTGCAGTGTAATAGGCTCACTCAATGAATATAGCAATAAATAAATCTCTGATAAAATCTGCAATTCCTTTTATCTCAATACTTTAAAATACTTTTAATCATTATCTTCTTAAACGAAGTAGTCAGTTATTGATTGCCATAAAAAATCTCATAAGGCGTAATGGACACGAATGCATAATACACATCGTGGATTCTTAGAACTTATAACAATTGATTACAATTACATGCCATTAATCTCAAATCATACATACACGCTAGCTTAAAAAAAACCACAAACTTCCAGCAACCATACAAATCCAGCTCCAATCGAAATTGAACCTAACCCACTAAAACATAAGAGCATCACGTTAATTAATCAACACATTCCGTAACTTTGTACAGAACGCACCTAAAATCGCGGGTTTAATGATTCATATAGTCACGAACGCACGAATTTCGTTCTTATGCATTATAAAATACGGTGTGAGCAATATAAATGTTTGGTACAGGTATTTTGGTACACGTATGGTGACAAATGAGCTCGCAGCGGGTAGTAGGGTGACCATTAAGCATCGTCGCAGGCTCGTGGGCTGTCCCAGGAATTCAGGTAGTGCTTGACGGATGGCCTGTCCGCGGGTGTCGGGTGTGTGGTCACTGTTTTCTTTATACGGGATGTTGTGGATGTTGTTTTCCTACATATGAATAATACTACAATTTTCACATACTGTGTTAAGGTATTTCATAACTTTCTTACTTATTCAAATAGGTTACGTGACTTTCTAATGTAGGTATTCCGATTTTTAAATGATTTATTTAACATAAATTTTTGACTTGAAAAAATCAACTTGTTTAGGTGTCAGACGGGAAAAATTTATATTTTATCATCTTAAATATAATTCAACATTTCCTACGCATAAAACCTCTCAAAGTGATTTATCATCCGCGAGAAGTCTGGTGCTGAACATAGGCCTCGATAAGTGATTTCTAATAGTACTACCACCATTGGAGTCTTTTGGTGCCGGCAGACTAGAATAAGGTAGGCCTAAATGACCTATGTGTTTAGCGACTCTTATCATCAAGGTCGTCTAGACTATTCTAAATTTGACAATTACTTCCTTTTTGGAAATATTCTGGAGTACTAAGAATTAAGCGAGTTACATTTTGATGTTTATTTTTATTACTGGGTGTTAATAAAACATTTATACGATCAGTTTTTTTACAGTTTCCTTTCTGGTGGCAGATGGTGGATGCTGCGAACATATTTTTAAGATCCGTCTGTTATCGGGAGACTAGTTTAAGGTAGGTCTCATTAACATATGTTAGATGACTCTCATGATACCGTTGGGTCATAAAGGTCATTAATATTATAAATAGTAATAGTATCTAGGATTTTCATTATAGACTTATTCGTGTTTTTAAAGTACGAGTATATTTGGAGATATAGTTTAAGATTGTTATATATAAGCATCCTGTATACAGTGAATGTATGTGAGTAGCGCCATGATGGAATAGTCGCGGGCACGGAGGCGACCGCACGTCGAGTCTGACATGCGGCGGCCGGGCCGCTACCGCTGCGGCATTTTAATTTGGTCATTACCTAATTAGAGTGGACCGTGAGTACTCTCGCCTACTTGTACCGCTCAGCTGTATTTTCTGCTGTGTTCAAGCTTGGACAGTGACCGGACAGTTAAATTAGTATGTAATTGATACTAATATTATAAATGCCAAAAATTACCTACATGCGATAAATATGTGTCTCTCTTTGTGTTTGTTATTCTTTCTCGGTTCAACCGGTGTACCAATTTATTTTTAAAATAAATAATAATTAATTTCACATATCTCATGCATTGACCTGCGTCCACGATAAATCCTTAAAGCAATTGTGTTACGGGTATTAGACAACAGAGGAGTCACAAATATAATATTTAAATACATATTTAACACAAAGACACAGAAAAAACACTCATCTATTCGATATACGTGTTTGTACTGGGTAGCGATCGGACCCATAACGTTAAAAAAGGGAACACCATCCGCGCCATCGGGTCAAATGCATAAATACTAGTATTATTTGAAGCGGGTTCAAACATTCTTACATCACTACAAAAGGTCAAATATAGATGTGTTTGCTTCACCACTTTTTAATAAAGTGTCTAATATTAGTCTAAAAAACAATCGATAATTATTTAATACTAGCAAGGCAACGCAGTTTTACCCGCGGTGTTCCCGTTACCATTTACGTTTATTTTAATTATAATGTATATAGCTTTCCATTAGTAAAATGATTATTAAGATCAGTGGAGTAATTTTGGAGTATTTTTGTTTGAAAACGTTACTATCTACGCAGTAGTTGCTGACAGCATCTTGTAGTCTGGCAATGCTGTGCCTTGGTTCTGGATCAAATGAATGATAATGATCCTAGTCAGGTGTTTTATTTTAACCATCTTCTCTAATAAAATTGGAATGTTTCTCTCGAAGCATCCGTGGAACAAAACGGTGTTCAACAGTGATTAAGGTTTGTCAAAACCTGATGTAGTAGTTGGTTAAATCCAGTTCATCCTCTCAAACTGCAGATTTTTCATATCAGTTTCATATCGGTTATGGGTTGGAAAAAACACCAAACTGGGATCATACATTTGATCAAAAATTGAAGCCAACATCATATAGCTTTACTATGTAAACAGGAAAAGTTTTGACGGGCAGCTAGTACAATTTTTTTATTTTTTTTTATTTTGGACTATAACTGGCTGTTTGGATGTCCACACAAAGCCGTGTACATATTCATCGAAATGAATAAAAAAAAAACTTAAACATACAAACATTGTACCGCGCATTATTCATATACTCGCAGAGAGTCAAACTTGTCCAAACCCAGCACGCATTGACACAGATACAAGATTATCTGATCAGATATGGACGTAGACCGAGGATTCGACTCCGAGGAGTTATAGCCTCTTTAGTTTACAATTAAAGATACGTCTCTATAAGAATAAAAATGACATTATCAGCGAGCTTTGATGTACCTAATATAAAATAGGATTGCCCAACATACTATTGTTTGTTCTGGGTCAATACCACACTCACACATATAGATATGTATATATGTGATTGATTGCTTTGTCTGTGTGAATATATAGAAACGATGAAAGTGGAAATATTATAAAGGTCGACTGTAAGGATAACCTTCACCTATTGCTACCAAACAGCAATGCGCACATAAATGCTGAATGTAGCTTTGTGATACAGATGCTTCTGGCCTCCCCCGATCTTTGCATGGACATACCGCCATCTGACCGTTCCGGTACTTCAGTCGCCTCTCACGACACCTGGTACTAGGGAAGGTATGTACTATTTTACACTGCCGGTACCTCACGACACAGTAAATTGACATTATCAGCAAGCTTTGATCTAACGTAACTAACATAAGAACGGATTGCCCAATATTGTGTTATTATTTACTCTGCGTCAATACTACTTAACCGCAGATATGTCTTTAAGTGTTTAATCGGTTTGCTGTATGTAGTATTCGCGGGAACTTTCAGGAAATCAAAATGATTTAGTTTCAACTTTTTCACAATTCAAAATTTTACCTACATCACGTGAACTCATGCTGATTCAACTTGAAATATGTTTATTCCGTGTAAGCATAATGGACAGACTGACTTACTTTCATAATTATATATGTATGGACTTAAGGTTTCAATAACGAGTTGTCTTAAAGTTAGTTCTAGCCGCAGAAGGTTTCTTACTCAACCAAAACGTGTTGCAGTTTTAAAGGTCTTGCTTTTTCTCTAAATACAATTGTTTTAATTCCGCCAATTGAGAGTATATCTAATGTACAATTTTTTTGTGTCACAATGATAGTTACCATACTCCTCCAAAACGGCTTGACTGATAATTAAGAAATTGTATATGCAAATTTTGTAGGTCTGTGAATCGGTTAATATCTATTTTTCACACCCCTAAGTAATAAGGGTGATCCAAACCTAACATTTTTTTTTTAAATTTCTTTAACAAAATTTATATTTTTTATAATGTGGCATTAAAAAATATAAACAACCCTAAATTTTCACTCTTCTATCACCAACCCCTATATTTTAACACACAACATGACATACCTGATTTGATCCCGAATTTATGGATATCAAACAACAAATGATTCACATATATAATATCTAGTCTACAATTAAACCTGTAGGTATATATATCTGCAAATAAATTCATATAACTTCTCACTCATCTTACTCTGCGATAAGTAGTTCAAAGAACTTGTATTACCGATATCAGACAAGTGAGGAATGACGAATAATCATCAAATGAATGTTTGTTCTGAGTAAGGATCAAACCTCATGTAAATGTTTATCTTCAGTATATTGTAAATTAAAATAAAACGAAAAAGTTATTATAGCACTTTCTTTTTCGATATAGTCAATTCTTTAATAAGTTTCAAAAGCAAAAGTACCGGTCTCTATCATATTGCCATCGGCTTCGAAAAAAACGCGGATTATTCAAAATTTAACTTTAAACGCCTCATCGTAAAGTCTACATCGTAATTAATTAAAAATATCTAAAAAGCCGGGGCTCAAAGAGGTTTCCTATAATGAGTCCGCACCGCCACCCAGGTTTTCCGGCGTCGAGTATGATATACCCTGCGTCCCATCCTACGAGATGCTTTCGAATGAATAGAGTAGATACACCTAAAAATATCTAGAATATTTTTAGGCGTTTCATATTTACATCTTCATATCAGCCAAATAATGTCCACATCTGTACACAGGTCTTCCAAGAAAATGATTTAATTGTTATATTCATGAAGTTAGTTAATATAAAACTACCTCTAAAAACTACAATGTAAACCTGCAAGTCAGTTTGTGGTTAACTGTTGGTGAGTGACGATACCATGGATACGGATTCCCCCACAAGTGATCCATGATCTTTATCTTCGACTTGCATTTTCTGGCCGCTCTATGTTGATCCCAGAGCTCTCTCTGGTCTCTACTTAGTAAGGTAGATCTCATTCTAAGGTCGTCTGTATTGGTACCTCGCTCATACCTAATCCTACCTTGGTATCCTTGTGATATATGCGTTTGCCGTCCGACTGCTTATTTGGAAGGCCTATTTTTTTAACGGCGAGTCACCGTCTGCCAAATTTAAAAGACTTAAGACATTTTTCGTATAGCAAACTAAACCAAACCCATTTTATAATGTTCCATTCACAGATTATTAATCATTTTAAAAATATTGCGGTGTGCCGAAAATACGACCAACTAAGCATATTGTGATAAAATCACAGTGTGGCATTGGATTTGTTAAGTATTTGGTTCGCAAAAATAAAATATCATCCTATTCTACTACAGAAAACATGATACCATTTCTGGTGTATATATTTATAGTGGATATAGGAACTTATAAAAAACTGTATAACAGGTCTACGCCAACAAAGCCTCTGTGCTGAACATGTGCCTTCCTGCTAAAGATTAGCCCATAATGCAACTGGTGGTCAATCGTAGTAGAAAAACGTAACCTTCCAACGGGAAAGCTGCTACCCATCATTGCCATGTTGCATTACGATGACACATGACGGGCCCGATAGCGCAGATGGTAGTGATCCTATCTTGTACGCCTAGGGTCGTGGGTTCGATTCCCACACACAGAGCAAATATTTATGTGATGATATTTGTGTTTGATCTGTGTCTGAGTGTTAAATATATGTAGTATATTTGTGATTTCTCTGTTGTCTGGCGTCCGTAACACAAGCTTGCTTGCTTTAAGCAACTTACCACAGAGTCAGCTATGAAATGCCAATATTTGAGATGTTGTGGAAAATTATTATTATTTTAGCTACATTGTTTCGGGTCCGCCATACGTACATCCGCTATCTGGTACCTCAGCCATCTCTTACCACACCTAGTTCAGATAATGTAACCAACAAGAAAATAATAACATCCAATAACCAAGCTCATTTAGTATCGAGTCTTTCATTAAACGTACGCCCCTATTTAAAAGTGACAAGAACCGGTTCAAACCTGATAAAAGTGGACATATATCACAGGCATATTATTAAATATTCCTACATTATACCCATGACAGAGTACAGTACTCGTAATAAACTGCTAATCGTGTAATTACCACGGAAGCAATACGAAACCCTGCGCGGGACGTCAGAGGCAAAACTTAGAGCGTGGCGCAATATCGCAGCGTGCGTCCGGCTATTTATGTTTTATTGCTCGATGCGAAAACATTATTTCCAATGTTATGTACAGGCAAATTCTTTGTGTACTTGAATGCAAATACATGCTTTAGTCGTATACGTTAGAACACATGATGCGAAAGAATCTAACACCATATGAAAGATCCGCGCAGTGTTCGGATTTAGGAAAATGATGTGTTTATCTATACATATAAATGAAATTGGAGTGTCTGTTGGTAATATTAAAACAACTGTTTTCCACTAAAGGTATGTGAAATGTACATGAATGTACGCATACCAAAACATATCTTTTTTTTAATTTTATGTGTCTGATTGTTCCGGCTAATCACTGGAACAGCTGGACTGATTTAGCTGGGACTTTAACTGGCAGATAGCTTTTGTAATATTGAGTAACTTAGGCTGTATAAAATTCATCTATGACTAATAGAAGAGTATCAATAATACGGCAAACACAGGCGGAAGATATACATATTGTGTACAATATGCCCAAAATCGCTATTCCACGCGGACAAAGTTGCGGGCATAGCTAGTTGAAAATTAGGATTTATATTTGTTAAGTACTAGTTGATTTGTGCGGCTTTGATTGCGTCAATGTAGTATCTAAATATCTAAGCCTGAGTGCGGTTATATTAATAAGTTCAATTGTTTTTGTAAGAAAACCTGACATGAAAATATGTCAGAGTTTCAGGTTTAAATAATTATTGCCTTATTTATTCTTTATTCATACCTGTCAGTAGGTACGAGTGAAAATGTATCCAGTCGCTTTCGAAGATACTTTACTTTCACGATCTGGAGACCAGGACATAGATTCTAACTTTTTGGAGTCAACAATGTGGATAGAAGATCTGATGACAGACAGATGATATACAGAATCATGTTAGACGCTGGCCGCGTTAAACCAGTCCTATTGGAAAGCACTTGCTAAGCCTATGTCCACGAGAGGATGTCTCGAGGTTGGTATTATGACGATGAGGTTTTTAGGGTTTTTAGATAAAACTCCTTGTACACCGGCAGAATAGGTTTCTCCCTTTGTGTCAAGTATATCAAATGAAGGGTAAAGAACAGGGAGTGTTATAGGTTAATTAAGGTTTAAAAATTATGGCTATATTTTTTAAAATCATTTGTGACTAGAAACTAAAAATAGATGCCAAACACAATTGATCCAAATTGTTATATGACTTTACTTGTTCTTGCCCTTCAGATGCAACAGGATGAGAACGAACAGCAACAACGTGATAGAACGCAACGCCTTGAGAATGGCAACCACTTCTGCCCAGCAATGCAGTTAAGGCCAACCCCACCATACTGATTAAAACCATTTTGATAAAGCTGGTCTTATACATAATTATGACTTTAATTATAAACGTACGCTAAGTAGTAACTTGTTGAGTCAATGTGACGTGGACTTGAGATGAGAAATTTTATTTAACCCAATTTCTCATTATGTTGAGAAGAGAAATTGGGCTTCACCACCAGAATTAGTGAAATATTGTTCAGAGATCACCTTGATTCGTGTCTTGTGGATGTAAATAATGATATGTCATATGAATAACAATAAATTTTAATGCTTTTGACAGCTCAGTAATTGTTACGTCTTAAATCAAGTTATATTAAGACCTTGAGGTGTTAAGCAATTATTACTAAAAGGGAATTATAATAGTTATTATCTACTTCACCATACATTCTGTATATTGTAAGACATATTCATACGCTATCGGTAAGTCTGTTTAAAAACGATGACCGTTTTTGATCTGATCTAACCATCAAAAACGTCCACTGCTGGTCTAAAGGGAAAAGACTCCACAAGAGGAAATTTTGCTAAGGGGGAATCGCACATCATAATTTCGTGATTAAAATGTCAGTGGCCCATCCTAGTAACATTTGTGCCTACTATTTTGGGTGAATTTACTGCCAGATGTACAATATGTCTTACTTACGACTAGTTACTACTACTCTGCCAGTTGCCTACAGCACATAAACAGAGCAGTTTATTAGGTTTTAGTGTAATTATCATTACTGTTTTGAGTAAATTCGATGAAATATTCGTTGACAATAATTGACAGCTATGAATAAATCAACGACAAGCTAAGTTATATCTGATCTGATAGCAAACCAAAGCCTTCTCCACACTTTGCTAATACAACACTGATTTCAACATTTAGTATAAATTTTTCATCATGCCATCTCCTTTCATTCCCTTGTGCCAGCCGAAACAAAGACATAGTAGCAACAGTAAGACCATTCATCACAACCGATGGCTATCTATCCGTATCCCGGCAGATCTGCGCGCGCGCTATGATTAGTATTGTGAGCATTATTTTAATAGACCGGATTTATGGACCGGCCTTGCGTAACCGGTATTACCTTTTTGGTTGGTCGGGTTATATTATATTTTGTTCCATATCTAATGAGTTAGGAACTTGTTGTCAATAGAAAAAAAGTTATGTAATCATGTATCAATATCAAATGGTATATCAATAATAAACAAAGAAAGGCCTATATCTTGGTGGATAGTAGCAGCTATACAGGTACTTTGATGATGCATTAATTTTTCATCTCCGTCAGAATGAGTCGAGGGTGCCACTAAAACGCAATATGTCCGAAACTTTCAACATGAATGAATCAATTAACGCAATAATCAGATAAAATTGAGAGTGTTTACTAGCTTTGACACGGGAGACTCAACCGAGAGTAGATCACCCAAGGTTCAATATCGAGTTGTCCGGCTGGAACGGGTATTTACTGCCGGCAAGTCTTGCTGTTGAGCAGCTGGCCTTGCCAAGAGCTACCAAGTGTCAAGCAATTGCTATAAAGAGAAGATTAGTGTCACCGTTCTTATCATGACAGTTAACAAACGTCTGGCTTCTGAAAAGTTGAGTAGCTCTTAAAAAGAGATGATCACTCAGTATCTGAGTCATCCACGCGGTCACAGTAACGTTTTTACTGTATTGACTGTCAATGAACCACTGTCAAAGACCAGTATTTAGAATGCCATCCAGAACTTTGACTGTTCTTGTTTCCTAAAAACACCATCGCCTGATTGTCTCTTTGTATGTGGACTACAGCACGTCCACTGCTTAGAGATCCAAAAGCTTCTCAATTAAAAGGGCTCTGGGTTCTGTGTCAGGTTGCTTTATATTTATCATGTCGCTTAGGGCCTTATAATTTTGTTGAGCATGTATAAAATTGTAGAGTTTAAAGGCTTTTGTAGCGTTATTATGATAACGAAAACTCTTTAATCATTGCTAGCATTTTATTTTATATCTGGACACATCATCATCATCATACCAGCCATAGAAAGTTCACTGTTAATTAATAGGCCTCCACAGGATATGGGGTTTGAAGCGGTAGAAGAAGGTAGAGAGTAACGTCGCAATGAAACAGCTACTTCTCCTCCCTTCTCAGTTGCATTTGAGCTATATACTGCTTTGAGTGAATAAACTGCCATCTGTCGATTCCGGTACCTCAGTCGCCATTTACAGGAGCTGGACAGGAGGTACTATTCTACGCTGCTGGTACGCCAAACCAGTAAGTGTATTTTTACTAAAACTGTTAGAGGCTTAGGTGCAACTAAAGTATTGAGGTAACCCAATTGCGAGGTATAATCGTAGATAAAAATATTTTTTTTATTCTTTCAATAGACTTTATCGTTCGGATCAAGTAACATAAACATATTAAAGTATGTCTCAAGAGAGAACTTTTTTTTCTATGTGATTTGTATTTAGAAGGGTAACCGGACCGGTAACCAAAAAAATACAATAATAGCAAGAGATGTACGCCAACTTAGATCTTTTACCTGATTTTAACTTCCTATTGAAGTTATTAAAAATCCTTTATTTTTTTATATAGTAAAAATAATCCAATTGTTGTCTCTGTAAAACAACTTTTAGGAGAAACATTGCCATAATACAATTGTGTTTTTACCCTATTAGCTGGCCATGTATTATGAGTTGTAATTCATAATTTTATAGGGTAAACGCACCTATTTTAGTAACCTGCGCAGAATGAGCTTGAAAGGCATTATCTCATAATGTAAGACCTTTTATAAATAACTCACCTGATGAATTTATCGACGTACAGTAAATTTTTATCAATTATATTTAGAAGAATATATAAGTTTCCATGTATCCTATATTATGTTATTTAGTTGTTATGTTGTTGTTGTTGTTGTTGTTGTTATGTTGTTATGTTGTTTATTAGGTTCAATGACTTGACAATGAGTTTGTGCGCCAAATGTCGTGGGTTTGATTCCTACACAGGAAGTATTAATTTGTGTGTTTGGGTATTAAATATGTATTTCTGTATTATATTTATAATTATTATGATGTCTGATATCCGTAACACAATAGGCTACGAGATTTTGCATGAATTTATTGTCATATTGCGTATTACAAAAATAAGCCTTTTATCCCTACTTATATTATAAATGCGAAAGTAACTCTGTCTGTCTGTCTGTCTGTTACGCTTTCCCGCTTAAACCTCTCAACCGATTTTGATGAAATATAGACTACATGTTTAAATTATTTTATGCCCAGTACGGGCACGCTTGATGGCAATCACAGAGCGCAGCTTTCGCGACGGGGATGCTGCTGTCCATCCCCACCCTGTGCATTAGAACTACATTTTTTCTGATAGATATATCACCATCTCTCGATTCTGGTTAATTAGTTGCCTATTACGACATGTGGTACAAAGGGAGGTACTATTCTAATCTGCCGGTACCTCATGGCTAAATGGTGCATATAAATTTTATTAATATTTTGTTACTCTTGGTGGCACGAATTTCCGTCTAGATGTTTTTTTTTTATTCTCTTAGGACAACTCTACGGACTCAAATTTGAACTCTAACCTTTGCTCTGTGCGGGAGTCGAAAGTGAAAACGGCTATGCTGGTTGGCTTCTTGGAGAAAGGAAGAATGTTGTTCAGGGTTTTATGATTTATTTAGTCCACTTTACATTATTTTCATAAAATAGTAGTACACATCGAACTGCTCTATCACATTCTCTTCGTTTATGTCCATCCAAAAGTTAATCCATCCATAAAGTCCATCAAAAAATTATAATATAAGTTATAGTTTTTTTCTTATAATTATCTGTGTACAATAAAGTGTATGTTTTTAAATATAATCAACATAATCTATTAAAAATTATTTAAAATATTTAGTTATTATATCACTAATAATAGCTGTTTGTTAAGTTTGTTGTAAAGACTATATCAATATACAAAGTAGCAATTCTTCTTAACCAACCATAATTCTTGAATAATACCGGTCAGCTTTCAAATATACTCTAGCATTTAAAGGGTAAACGCCCCAACGGCGAGCACAACCGGAGCAAGCCGAACAGCTGTGAAGCACCATAATCGGCTCGTGTCGCAACGAGACCTTTTACCCGACTGCGCGGGAGTGGGCAATGCATGCGATGGTATCGTTTATCGGGCCCATACTGCCCCGCCGGGCGTCGCACTGTCCCGTATTTGTAGTCAGGACTTTCAATTTCTTTGCTTGCTTGCATCATTGCATCTAATTAGGTGGCTACAAGAGAGGTATAAAATTATGCAGGTTTGAACATAGCCAAATACACTTTCGATGCATCTATCTATGTTCTCTCATCAGTCATACGTCATCAAAACGTTCATTATTACATACATTGCTTGCTTATTTTATTTCTTACTTGTTTTTAATATAAAAGGAGTCTCTTAAAATTTATTTTCAGTATATACAGAGAGTATACTTATAACGTGTAGTTTTAAAAAGGTTATTCCATGTATATGTATCAATGATTAAACCAATAGAGGAAAACATTTTGCTACTCAATTTTATTTTTGAACGTGTAAATATTTAATTGCACCATTTATTGTTATAAGTATTATAAGTTGGAATTTTATATATATATATATGCTATCTATCATTTTAGAATAATAATAAAACATATTTCCCCTTTAGTTTAGTAATGTGTCATTTTCATTTCCCAAGCATAAAAATGTTCATTGGAAAGCAGTACAAATCTAAAAATTGGTTACACTTGAAAACCACCAAAGATTCATATGCATAAACATCCAGTCACACCCGTAGTTGATTCCATAAGCCACGTGATATCTGAGCCATCTTGTTTGCGTAATGAACAAACTTATGAATTGCTATAGAATTTGATAAGAGCGGCTTTTTAAAAAAGAGCAGACAGGATTTTGTACCTTATGTATATTTGTACATAAGGTAGAGTTTGTATGGCAAAGGTCATCTGCATTGCATTATCGAGATTTGAACATTAAAAAAATGACTTACAATTGAACGGCTCAACAGATAAACAGGAAACTTCTTAGTACAGGTAGACGCTAATGCCAGTTTAGTTTTAAAAAAATAATTAAAGCTAGTAACACCTTGTCAGAAGTCAAAGCGAATGGTTTCATATCTTCAACTACGAATACGGCCGCGATCTCGGCACACAATACGCCGCGTTGTAATTCCCGTACATTATAAGTCTCGGACGAGAGTGAGAATTGCAGCCTCCGGGACACAGCCGCCGCTACGCAACACCTCCCGGATCGTAGAACGGTACAATGAATATGGCAATAGTTTATTGCTGCACTACAGCGGCATTCGTTAATAAGGTAATCTAGTAAATACTCAATGGAACGCTTAATTCGTAATAAGGTTTGTTAGACAAATGAGTCACAATGCATTTAAGTATACATGTTAGATAAAGTCGAATTCACCTTTTATGCGTCAAGTCGGTCATGCGACATCAAAACGTACACTATTGGACATACTCCTCTCCAAGTTAATTCCAAAAGGACGCCAACTGGAGTTTTTTGACCATTATAGTCACGCTGGGGAATCATCAGATCGAAGGACGCAGATTCGCGATGTGGATGAAGCTGCCAAACCTCGTCTTGTTTCATTTGTATTACGCTGTATCGGATGGATATGTCGCCATTTGTTGATTCTGGAATCGTAATAACTACTAACGACACCTGGTACAGATGATTGGATGGCAAAGAGGAGCGACCGTCACTTGTTTTACTAAGCAAAATGAGAGACACGTGTTCTACTTCAGTAACTAGTGACAAACATTGTTATTTCTAAAACTAGCTAACTGCTTGATGTAGACCTTATAGAAAAGTCGTCCTCATTTGTGAGAGTATCTCTATACTAACAGCAAGGTTCGTAATCTTGTGTTCCTGTTTAAATGATGAGGAAATCGGTGAAATTACTGGGTAATATAACACAATATCTTTAATCTATCTAAAAAACGCGCTAGTAATATCCTTGTTATATGTTCGTAAGCTTGTTTGTTGGCTTAGTAATATAAAAAAAAAAAACTACCAAAGATAAAAAATAAAGGATTGGCTTTTTGTATAAAAGCTTTCATTATCTTTACAGACAAAAAATCATCAATCATCAACATCACCATGGCAGCTGCAGAAAGGCCACTGGAAAGCATAGGCCTTCCCAATAATAAGAGATTTTCGTTATGGCAATCGCAGAACGTTGCTTCAGGACTAGAATGCCGCTACCCATTTAATACCTGTTGCGTTTTCTATGCTGTATCGTACCGCCATTTATTCAGTCGCCATCGGTTCTGGTACCTCAGTCGCCTTCAAGAACTCCGGGTACACGGGGAGGTACTATTCTACTGTTTTGGGGGTACATCGTAAAGTAAATCTGTATTTTGTCATCTATGGCTTAACATAGCTCTCCTCAAAAGATTTTTAATCGAATTTGCTTGTGTGAGACTTAATCAGTAGTTGCAGTCAGATCGCCACCCAAAAGGTGGAACTTGTGAGTAGCAATCATACGCTTTGTCAGTCAACTCTTGCGGCGTGAAGTCTCCATGCTAGAACCATATGGTTCGATCGTCTCCCAGTACTTGCTACATGTAGTATCCACTGCCATTTACATTTGCTAGTCGGTTAACTTTGGTTCTTCTAAGGATGAGGAGTCATTCTTGAGTCAATCATACAGGAGGACCAGGATCATTCCCTTCTCTAAAGCTCATTGTCCTGCTTTAAGTGTTATTCTATTGTTCTTTACACTCTAAGTTTTCAAAAATATCGATCCATTTCTACATATATTGTCCATTATTGTAGTTTATATAAAATACTTTCACTGAATTTCGAATTTCGCCTGTGATCACGCTTATTTCCTTTATTGTGGCATTCACTTTCTTTACAACAATGAACGTATTTATAGTTGATCATGACTCGTGCCGAAGCAAGTTCGTACTAAATACAGTTGTTTATCATTCGATAAACGGACAGACAGACAACTGTCAAAGTGTCACCAACAGCAGACACGGAAAATCCATCAATACTGGAATACAATTTACATAAATGTTGACATGATTTTGATATCGAGGCTCGCGGAGACTGCTAACAATGGCTAGATGCATTATGAAGTAAGTAGTTGCGATTTGGTCTGAATGTGGATCTGGCTAATGTTTGTCTGAGTCAAAGTTGCCAGAGGGTATTGTTTAAATTTTAAGAGAACAGAATTGTATACTCTTTTTATGCGTGGTTTTAGCATGAAGATTTTTATGAGCTTAAATATAGATATAGACAAAAAGAAGATAGGATAGTTAAAAAATGGATAATTACCATATCACCATACATTTTTCCTTACAATAAAACAAAATAAAAAGTAGTTTATAAAGTAAAATATGCCAGTCGGTCTTTTTTTCAAGTGATATCGATATTTTCTTTAACTGGTAGGCCCTTGTGAGGTTAATAAATAAATACTTCTCAAAAAGAAAACTATAAAAGAACACCTTACGAGATACAAATTTTAAAAGTAAGTTTACTTTTAAAGCATGTATTAACTTAAAATATTAGTCACAAGCAGCGTTAATTTCACGCGCTTTAAATTTTCACTTCACTTTCATACTAACTCTGCAACTCACTTTTGCCTCTTTAAGGATGATTTTTAAAAAAAATATTTGCATGTGTACTTTTCATGAAGAACCTTTATACTGAATTTGATTTGAAAAAAATCAAAAACAACAAATTTACTTTGTACCCCCGTTTTACCTCTTCAGGGGGTGAGTTTTTAAAATACTTTCATAATGCCAATTTACGTTATAAAAGAGACCTCTATGTAAAATTTTAAGTTTCTAACCCTTATAGTTGATATGTCAGTTAGTCAATCGGCTGATCCTTTTATATATACATGTGTATTACATTCAATGTTATTTAAAAATCTTACATTATTAAAACATAAATAGTAATAAATTTATATATAACCCAAACCGTATTGATTAAAGCACCATATCCAACAAACTGGAACCTTCATACATCCCCAACTACTGATAGCGAATTTACGCTGGACGCTCGCTTATATGAAATGCGATTAATACGGTCCCTCGGATATTGTGTTACAGATGTTTGGATAGCTTCCTTACTGCTGCCATTACAAAACCTACTTTGTAGGGACGCCATGCGTGCACTTAATAACCTTTAAACGGTGTAAACCTTATCTGGTTTTATTTATAATATAATGGTACTGCTAAATAGGAGGAGATTTATAGTTCGAAGCTTCAAGAATTATCTTGACTGATTGTAGCTTAGGCCACTTATAATGACACGAAAAAAAGTTGATCGGGTCGTGTGTGGAGAACGGTGGGTTTCGGCTAATAACTCCAGCGGTTATTTTGGGTTTATAAATATATGTGGACAAATTTATTTGTGATTTCATTTTTTTTAAATGATTTAAGGATATCAGCTATTTCCATTTGACTTTCCTTTTCTTCTATAGACATTTAGATATAGATTGATCATTCTATGAGAGCTGTCAAAATAATGTGTTTTTCAGTTATTAGAATGGTGTTTTTTCTTAATTTTAGGTTAATTCTTATTTTTAACTTTTTTATGGTTTTAGTAAATAGTGTAAAATATTTAATTCCTATCAACTTCTATTCTTTTATAATCTTTTTGATATAGCTTGATTAGAATAATAAGTGCATAACTAACAAGGTTTTTCAATACTTCATTGATACTTTTATCCTAATTTTAGGTTGATTTCATATAATATGCTATAAATGTAAATAATATAAATATCAAGTAACTCCAGTACTAATTTGATATCTGTCATTCTAATCCAGCAAATTTTAAATGAGTACAGTTTTTATTACTTTATTTGACACCAATTACATTTACCATTGAAATCAATAGTTTTATCAACATTTATATACACATTTGCCAGTTATTCTGTTATGCACACGATACAAAATTGCGATTGTGTGGGTGATAAAATCTAATTTTAGCAACAAACATGTACACAAGTATATTTATATAGCCTCTCCGAAATGCGCCTCAAACGCTAGGCGCATCAATGGGGCCAATTTATTACCCACTGGAGCGTAGGAGGCAACTAAAAATTAACCATGACCACAACTACCGGTCTCTCGAGTTTTAAAACTTCCACGCTAGAGTAATAGTCGAGATTAAGAGCATTGTTGCCTCAGGACGCGCATAGCATAAACGCTTATTAGAATTTATACCGCAGCCAAGAACGTTGGAGAGCGCATTTGATATAGCACAAGCTGTTTTTTAGAACACCCCAGGACTATCATCGGTTTTATTAGTGCAGGAAATATGGGAGCTGGACGTGACGTATCGCTGCTTGTTAGACGGTGGCTCCGGGCGTTTGGAAAATAGGATAATTCCGAGCATAATTCGAGCTGTCATCGGGCAATCAGCCCCTGGTGACTTTGGCTTACGCGCTCGCTGCCCGTAATGTCTGCTATTCCAAAGTAATAGTCAAGGTTGTTCGGTAGCGAACGGTCAGCCAGTTGTAATTGGTAGGCAAGGTGGGGCGGAGTCGGGTTGCGAAACTGCAGGAATTCACAGTGGGGACATGTTGCCAACCGCAGCAATTGGTCCGTACTTGACAGTTTGATATATGAAACTATTAGGACGCCGTGGTAGTAATACAATCAATAACATTATGCCCTTAACCGGCTAATTTACTCATATTCTGTGTAATTATGGTTTCCAATCTATTTGTTCTGTTTGCCGCTTTGATTAAGTACGCTCACCGGCTTTGGGCTTAACTGGCTTTCACTCGCGGCTCCGTTTGCTGTCTCTGTTTCATTTCAATAGCAATGCAATGCGATTACAACGATATGCATAACTAGTGATCGCTCGCGATTTTGTTTGCGTATGTTTTTATATATTAAAATTTTGTGACTCATTGTTTGTTTGGGATCAACATTTAATATTTTTTTACTTGCTTAGTACAGTTTGATCTGATTTTAGAGATAGGATAGTTTATATCTCAATTTATATTGCAAAAATTTTTCCTGATAAATATAGGTATATAATTAAGACAGAACAACGTAGGTCGGTCTAGTATCTTACAATAGATAAATTGGATAAATTGAATTTTATTGACGGCATAAGAGAATAATAAACAATATCATACTGAATTTTTTATTAAAAACTATGTTAAATCTATTAATGAATAGAATTTCGTATCTCAATTTGAGTAAGTTATTTATTTATGGTCTATTGGTAGATTCCTCATTGAGAATAAACAAATTGGATTAAGTAATTCGAAATAAAACTAAACACAATTCTTACAGAATTGTGTTGTTTATGGTTTTTAAAAGGTTTCCACTGCTATCCACATTCACGCGCCGAAAACTGCCATTTTAATTAATATCTTTAAACTAGGAATTTATAAATGACAGCAATGATGACGATTAAGATGAATACATATCTATCAAAGTATATCTACTTTAAACGATGTGTATTAAAAAAAGTCTTTAAGTGACTTAAACAAGATTAGTAACATAAATAAAATGACCAGTGTGTGTGTGTGTGTGTGCGTTTGCGCGTGTGCATATGTGTGCGGGAGAGAGACACGTACATAACGTGTGTGTATCAATCCAATAGTGTCTCAATCTCTTCATAATTTTTGTTACCTATATATATCATGTGATATATAACTATCTCCCGGCTTACTATATTATGAAGATGTGCTGTTAAACGTTTATTATAATATATTACATTGTATTACATATATAGTTCAACTTTCTTAAGATGCGAGCAATCGTTTACGCGCGACCGACCGACAAACATCCACACTTTCGTTCAACTTTATTAGGATGTCGCCTATTCATAGTTGGCGTTGTAATTTATTTCACGATAATAGAGTTTGCAGATGGCGACGGATAAATTGGCGCCTGGAACGTAATTATGGCGCTATGTAAATATTGAATTACATACCTATCTAAACAAATTGATTTGCCGAATGTAATTGAAAAAGGAATGATTATAATGAACGTAAAAGAAAAGGTGACCTAAATTTCAATAATGTTATAGATAAGAAATCTTTTTGTTAGACACTGGCGTGCGGTTTTATACGCATATTTTTTTCTTTTTTAATATTTAAAACGCAATAGTGTTCTCTGTATTTAAATTAATTGTTTTTTTTACATGAGTTAATAATATCAGTAATAAATTAATTTAAAAAGCATTTCAAAGATTAATGCTAATAATAATAACATAATTACATCACATCTCATAAGTTGAACCTACAAATATATCACTTAAATATAAAAAAAATCATGAAGTAGCTCTAATTCAAAGGTTTTTTGCATTGGTCTCACTCTCAACTATTTTTATCGCCAAATTAAAGTGCTCTAGCATTGCTAGCAGTGTTCCGGTTTGAAGGATGAACGGGGCAGTGAACTTACTGGGTAATGTGATATACTCGTAATATTTTTAAGTCACAAGGTTGGTAACGCGCCAGTGATATCCTTGTAATATTACGAGCGGCAATAGGCTGCATTGACGCTTACTATCACGCGGCGGATTGACGTGTTGTTGGTTGATTGATGCAATAAAAAATAAAATAACACCCAGACATTGAACGAATACATATATTCATCATATAAATGTTTGTTCTAGGTGGGAATCGAACCAACGTCCTTGGGCGCATAAGATAAGATCACAAACTACCTGTGCCATCGGGCCCGTCATTTACTATTTGATTGCCGCATTATCTTCGATTAATTTATTTGCATTTAATTATCGTTATTAAAGTTAATTCATTCCAGCTATTGTTATGGCCATCGCTGCTTTATTATAGATTGTAAAATTTGACGTAATGTGCCATTTATTTAATTATTTATAGATTCTCCAACATTTGCTGACACCAATTGATCAATTAGGATACAATAAAAGTATTTTGCTCTATGTGTAGTAAATCATTACAGAAGAATCATGCTTCATGCCTTATGTACTTCTAAATAACAGCAATGCATAATATGTATAAAAAATACATTATAACCAAAACCGGTTAAAAAAATATGATAAAAGTAAAAACACACTAAACTTTAATGTTATAAAAAATAGAACAAAAATATTAAAATATAGAAGTAAGGCGTGAGGTAGAGGCAGAGTAAAATAGTACATCCAGTATGTAGTGTCAAATAAGGTGACTAAGGTACCAGAACCGATATATGGTGGTATATCCATCCGATGTAAATCTTAAAATTTGTGATATTGCTATTTAAGTCAGTGTAATAAGCTTTTCCTTAAAACTCCTTTGCTATGAGATGTAACTCACAGCCGTAGCGACTGAGGTACCAGATTTGAAAGATACCGGCATATCCATTTGAAACAGCGTAGTTCATGCACATGCATTGCAACTCAATACCATAGGATTGCCACTACGCTTCCGGTGCGGCAGTTAAGGGTGAAATTTCCCTAATAGTGGAAGTCCAAAATCTGATATGATGAAGATCATATACATAAATGATATCGTCAACTTCTTTTTATTTATCTATTGTGTACATACTCGTTTATCAATAGCTATTTTAAATTGAAACAGAACTGGTCTTTCTCATAAATGAATGAGGATCATAGATCCTAACCCACCACACGGGTCCAATGCAGATTGATCGGTTTTTAATAAGATAAGATAATTTTAATGTATGCAAATAGCTTGCTACATACATTAATCAAATTATTAATATGTTTCATTAAAGGTTCTCAATACGTCAACATTTTTATTTGTATGTGTGTTACTTAATACAATTTTTTTTTAACAAAGAGATTTGAGTTTGTTGGCGCAAGTCAGGATTTGATGATGGGATTATGCATTTTATAAACAAGTACAATGTTAATAGTATTTTCTAAAACAATTCAAGTATTTACCTCGGTTAATAAAGCTTTTTGTTAAAAAATCGTAATGTCACAATATAAAATCGTTCTAACCAATTAATTAACTAATAACAACGCCGAATGATCTACACGAAATCAAATAACAAATGATTGTTCAATTGATTACGTATTTCTGAACACGTGTCTGTATTCGTAAACACACTTTCGATTTCCAAACCGCTTCATTACAGTTATCAATGCAATAATCGATCAGAGTAACGAGGTGTAATTGAATCGAATAAAAAAATCGATATCAGTATCGATTATTTACACGGCTAATTCACTTAACTGCTGACATACAACATTTACGCTCGCATATAATGAAACTAAATTTAATGTTAAGGAGAAGTCTGTTAGATTTTGTAAAGAAAATTTTAAGATATTGTGTAATAAGTTTACCAGACGTCTATTTGGGTTAGTTTATGAATAGTCTTAGTAGAAATAGTGAAACCTAGAAGAGGGTGAGTATTTTAAGTCTTTAGCATGATGTTATATATTTTTTTATCAAACCAGGTCGACTAACAAGCATTCAGTCCGCGTGATATAGTTAGCATCACTGCAGCCTTTAGACGCTCTTACGCTCTTAATACCGCAAGGATACCACGATAGTGTTGCTAACCTTGTGACATGAAGATATTATGTCATATTACCCAGTAATTTCACAACCTCTCTCACCTTTCAGATCGGAACAGAGGAATGCGAACACTGCTATTTGGCAGTGGAAATAGATGAGAGTGAGTTGCGAATACAGACGATCTTTGTATATATATATATATACGCTGTTCTGGATTGACCCACATGGGCCTGTTCCAATATCTCTATCGCCACTTAGGACACATAGTATACAGCGAGTGTATGTACTATTCTTTCTGCCAGCACCTCATGGCACAAAATGCCCTGATGTTTCTGTTTGTAATTTCTAATTAACAGATTATCACTGAATGTATATAAAAGTATATACTGTAATTTAATAAAAAAAAATGTTTTTGTTTGTTTTTCTGCCTCATCAGGACCGATTTTAAAGGGACTTTCACTGTTAGATCTGATGATGTTTGCATAACAATTATATTTAGGGTATTTCGGTTACTTTCCGGCAACTGTTTTATATACAGTGCGGAAGTAAATCAAAGAGTTGGTATAGGACGACCGAGGTGAATATTTCTAAACCAAGTAGAAGAGATATTAAAGAAGGCTGGTCCAGAAGTACCAAGAATAAACGAGCGTCTATGAAATGACTATTGCGAGTAAGGGAAGCAATACAGGTATGCTTAAATCGTAACAAGTAGAGATCCATAGTCTCTGCCTGTCTCGAAGGGATACAGGCGTGATGTATGTATGTATGTTTTATTTTAATTTACTTTTACTTTACCTTGTACCAGGTGTCGTATGAGGCAACTAAGGTACCAGAACCGACAGATGACGGTATATCCATCCAATACAGTGTAGCTCATGTGCACAGAGCGGAGATGGGCAGCAGCATTCTCGTCGCGAAAGCTGCGATCTGCGATTAGCAACACGCTTGCCCAGCGCTGTAATTATGGGCAGATAACCTCCTTTCTTGGAGACTGTCTAGCAGTCGACTTCCATTAGCTGGTATGATAACTGTAAACTACCCTTCTTGAGGAGGTCTATGACCAGCACCACCACCACCAGTAGACTTCAAATGGCTGATGTGATGACTTTTACTTTTGTCCGTATACGCCTTAACACAAACTGACATAACTGTAGCTAGCGTACTTATTACGAATGTAGTTATTAGCTAAGGAATTCCCGTCATACATGTCTAACTACACACCGCTAGAGCTGTGTCAGAAGTGTGCTACTCTTGGTTTCGTTCGCTCGATAAACTCAAACTCGCATAATGTATACGTTCGGGTGGCAATTAGGCGGACATATATTGACGCGCGAGTGGTAGCAGGAAAATATTACCTGAGTTATGCCTAGGTAATGTAGCAAGCGCTTAAACGCAGTCAATCAACTCATTCATGTAAATATCAACAATATACTGTAAAAGTTAATTTGTTTAATTGTACCATGGGGTACCGGCGGAGTAGAATAGTACCTCCCTTTGTAGGTACTAGGTGTCGTAAGAGGCGACTGAGGTACCGGAACCGGTAGATGGCGGTATATCCATCCGAAACATTGCAGCCATGGCAGCAGCATAATACGCTTGCCCAGCGCGGCAATTAAGGAATTAACCTTCTTTCTTGGAGATGCTTATGTCAAGCGGTGGACTTTTAATGGCTGGTGTATGATGACTGTAAAATTTTATATTATTTATACTCAAATAAAGTTGGTTTAATATTAGCCAACTAACATGATTCAAAATAGTTTCAAATTGTAAAATAATGTTTTGGCTTAATTCTTTTTTTATTTTTATTTGATTCTATTGAGAAAAAAAGTATAGTACTAACTCTCACAGGAACATGCTTACAATGAAAGTAGCCTATAGATAACTACGGACTATCAATAATTCCTTTGCCAAATTTCATGCGGATCTGTTCAGCCGGTCCTGTGTGAAAGAGTAACAAATATATTTCCATAAATCATAATTTCGCGTTTATAATACCAGTTAAGATAAGTCGTTCTCAAATTAATTCTCAGATTACGTAGTTATGTATTGTTTCTAACTAGTGCGCCAGAAATATTTGTGACTTTGTTATGTGTCGAGCGTTAATATGTATTTATGTATTTCATTTCTGATTCCTCTGTTATCTGATGTCCATAACACAAAGGCTTATCTGGTTGAATAGTGCTTATTTCGATGTATAGCTATAAGGTCTAGATATTTTTATTTATGTGACTAAGTCAATAAACAGGCGTAGGGTCCGCGTGATAGTATGTACCACCGCAGCTATAGACGTTCGATCCTATCTTGTGCACCAAAGATCGTGGGCTCTATGCCCACCTAGAGCAAATATTTATATAATTAATATTTGTATTTGCTCTGTGTCTGGGTGTTATTTATTTGTTTCTAAAAATTACTTTTTTGATTCCTCTGTTATCGGATCTTCGTAACACAAGTGCTTTAAGCTACATGTCTCAGAGTCAGCACAATGTATAAAATGTCGTAAAAATTAAATATTATAATTAGCTGATATTTAGTAGTATATATTGCAATGCCCTTGCAAGGAGTTATATGTAACTCTAACTTATATTCTCTCCACCAAGTACATGTAATGTGACAAGCAAAAATTTATTAAAATTTTAAACTAGGCTATTTAAAATGAATATACCGCCATCTATCAGTTCCTGTACCTCAGTCACCTTTATAGACACCTGTTGAAGCGAAAAAGACTTCCGCTGCTGGTAATCCTCAGATCCCCACACTATTTTTAAATAGCATCAAATATTTATTCACTTTCAAAACTCTATACGCAAGACGACTTTTATCGCAATTGTCTGCATAGCTGCCAGACATGGCACCGTAATTTTTAGAGCTGGCAATCTGCATACTGGCTCGTGGACTGTATTATTTGATTCAATGTATAATTCAGTGATAACTAACACTGCAGGTGCGTAAGATAATGTCCTTGGTACACATTACCTAATGCTGCATTTTTATATACTACTTGTTGGCTTGCCGATCAAGTGGTCTTTCCTTTATTTTGAGTCCCAAGTAAAATATTCCAGGATTGAATTCAGTTAATCTAGCTTTATCTAGCTTTAAGACATTGGTTTGTTAATACCGACGCCTGCAGGGGTTTCATTAGCGCTAACTACTATATAGGTGGTTTTGGTAGAATCTTTATCACCATCTTACAGGTTCCTTTCTGATGGGTCGCATTAGGAACCTGCAGTAAACTTAGTTTTATGACTCGTCTGGTGCCGGCAGACTAGTTTAAGATAGGCCTAATTAAATTATCAGTGTTAAATGGTTTTTATGACCCCTTGGATCATCAGTGTCGTATGTATTATATATAAGTATGTGTTATATATATGCCATGCCGTGAGGTACCGGCAGAATAGAATAGGGAGTTACTATTATAGCTATTAAGTATGCATTTCTTAAATTCATGCCAAATATTATTACAAATAGTCTGAGATATATATTTATTAGCCGTGAGGTACTGGCATAGTAGAATAGTACCTCCCTCTGCACCAGGTGTCGTAAGAGGTGACTAAGGTACCAGAACCGACAGATGGCGGTATATCCATCCGAAACAGTACAGCTCAAATGCACAGGGTGGGGATGGGCAGCAGCATCCCCGTCACGCAGCTGCACTCTGCGATTGCCAACACGCTTGCCCAGCATGGTAATTATGGGCAAATACCCTTTTTTCTTGGAGAGGCATAAGCCGTAAGTCTAGCAATGGACTTCCAATAGCTGGTATGATGATGATGACTTATTTTATTATTATTTGATTGACGCTTTGACTTTGACTTTGAAAAATAGGTTTAATCCTTCCTTAGGGTTCGTGTTGCTGCCATGGTGCATCGTGAAAGTACCTCTCCTTGTACTCGTAGGAGGCGACTGAGATACCAGAAATCGCGGTATATATATCCAAAATGGTGTAGCTTAAATGCAATAAAGCGGGGACGGATAGCAGTATTCTCGTCGAGAAGCTATGCTCTGCGATTGCCACCAGCGTGACAATTACGGGTTCAATTTCCCTTTTATTGGAGGACTTTCTGCAGCTGCTATGATGAGTGTCAAGGATATGGTAGATTTATCATAACTTGTTACCCGGTAATTTCAGGAAAGCTTAATTAAAAAAGGCATTTACAATTTTAATATTCTGCCCGCGATTAAAATCGCGTCAATTTAATTTTAATTCTTAAGTTGACCATCAAACTTACGGTTCCCGTGATAGTAAGTGTCTTCGCAGCCTATAATATCTTCATAAATATATCAATAGCGTATTATAAGTTTTATGACTTGAAGTTATCATGTCATTACCCAGTAATTTGCTTCTCTAAACCCTTTAAAGGCGATATTGAGAGATCTTTGAAAATGACTTTAGTACGAGGTCTTCAAGTAGGTACATCTAACAAAAGATTTTTTGTTGAACTTCTCTCTAAAGGACGTTCCGCGAGTCTCCTTTGTTTTTAGAGGATCAAAAGTACATTTAGTTTTCTTAGAGGTTTTCTTGTTTCTTGAATCCATGTTCAGTCAAAATTTACTAAAATCAGTTTATAATTTAAATCGCGAAATCATAATAAACAGACATGCACTTTTATATTGATATAATCAGAAGTACATAATTAAAATCATATTATTCATATAGTGAGGTTGCACAAGGATATCGATAGCGCGTTGCCAACTTTGTGACTGGAAGACTTAATTTCACATTATCCAGTAAAAAAATAGTACATGCTGACTTACCCATTTATCCAACAGGCTTATATTTTCAATTACATTATGTATTAAGAAATAATAAGAATAATAACATGATGTATATACATGTGCCAATAATAGTGCAATAAAACAAATACAAAATAAAAAATATCATCTTTCACACAACTTAATTTCACCGTACTCAACAAATACAGCGCTATCATTAAATATATGGACACTGCAACAGTTTTTTGGCCATAAAGTAGACCTCAGACAAAAAGTTGGACTAAATTATATTATTCTAACTAAATTATATTTAAAACCATCGCCATATAAATTCTTTTGAGAATTCTGGTTGCATTTGGTCTAAGTTTTAGTAAACAATTATTTCTCAGGAATCAAACCCACTAAGGCCAACCATATTTTTGTAAAGAAGGTATAATTGTGAGGTTCCATAAAACATATGACTAACACGACCGCATTATAACACGCAAACTCGGGCAAACGGTATCACCAAAGGAACAGATCGTACGATCAAAGATGGCGTCGTAGACACGTTTGTGCATGTAAATGCAAGCAGTAAAAATAGTTATTCTACCTTATACACAAAGCAACTGTTTAACCTACAAAAGTCTGGCAATATGTAGCAATCGATATTAATTTTAAATATCGAGCCATTGAGTTCTAAATTGGCTGTGGAATATTGACAGATATGTAGGTTAATTTGTTGCTCTTTTTCCTAGATTTAAAATAGTTTATATCCTAAGATTTAATATCCCGAATATAATGACAATACATTCGGTTCCCCACTTGATCCGTTAATGCTAAATAAAGTAATGAATAATTAGGCATACAAGAGATACTCCTTATACAAAGGTCGACTGTATTGGAATCTCACTCACCTATTTCTAGCTCCGCTATATTCTCCGCCAAATAGCTGTGTTTTCATTCTGGTTTGAATGGTGAAAGTAGCAGTGAAATTACTATGTGATGTAACATAATATTTAAGTCACAAGGTTGGCAACGCGTTAGTGATATACATGTGATATGAAGAGCGTCTGTATTTGCAGTGACGCTTACTATCACGCGTACCCTATGCTTGTTTCTAGACCTGGTGTTATAAATAACACTGTTGTATTCATTCCATTGATATGGTTTATTTATAACCGTTTCGCTATGAGGTACCGGTAGAGTGGAATATTGCCTCCTACTGCACCAAGTGTTGTATGAGGCGAATAAGGTACTAGAACCGACAAATGGCGGTATATCAATATAAAACAGTGCAGCTCAAATGAATAGGATGGGGATGGGCAGCAGCATCCCTATCGCGAAAAGTGCGCTCTGCGATTGCCAACACGCTTACCCAGCGTGGCAATTATGGGCATATAACCTCCTTTCTTTTAGCGACTTATGTCCAGAAGTGAACTTTCAATGGCTGGTATGATGATGATATCAGCCGTTTGACGTCCACTGCTGGACATACGCCACCCTAAGTGATCAGCAATAGACAGTTCTATTGCTAAATTAATAGAATAAATTCAAATTTATTTTGATCTACGAACAGATTTGCATGGTTACAGATCAACCGAAAAAAATTAGTAAAATTCTCAACCAATTGTACAGTTCAATTATCAATTAATATATTTCATCAGTACTGCTGACTAAAAATGGACATGTTAAGTATGACAACTTTTTGTAAGAGTTAATGTAGCTGCAGTAGCTTTTTAAGTTGTTAGAAGCTATACTTTATAGTATAAAAGCTGTACCTGTTCACTTTTAATTTTAGTATGGTCTAGACGATTAATACTCGCATGCTCGTATCCTTGTATTTGTTGAATTCTTCCTATGTTGCTAGATATATCAGTCTGTCTGTAATAGTCATATTCCTGCTGCTATCTATGAAATAAACTATAGATTTTATTGTCATTTTATTTGATTTAATTTCCCTTCTAAAGAAGGTTGTGTTGGCAACTAACACGGGTTATGCCCAAGCGATAGCTGTAGACAATTTAATTAATTTTTAATTTATTATTATTGTACATTTTAGATGTAACTATTTTTTGTATTACAGTCCAAGATCAAAATATGTGTTGCTCCTTAAAATAAATAAACACAAAGATTATGCCCTATTGCAACGTTAACACAAGCGACGGGGAGACAATAATTTTAATGATACGTGATAAGTCGTTTACGTTTACTTATGTAACGGATATCAGTCTACAAATAAATCACAAATATACTACTTAAATACATATATTTAACACCCAGACACAGAACAAACATAAATCATCATCATATACATATTTGTCCTGGGTGGGAATCAGACCCACGACCTTCGACGCACAAGACAGGATCACTGCTTCTGCACCTCCATTAAGCCATTCATAAGTACAACCTTCAGAATTTATAATATAAGTGAGGATAGTAGAGACCTATTTTTTAACGGATTTACAAAGCGTTTATTCTATAATATCAGCATACATATATGATATACACATACGTAAGTCGCAAACGTGGTGACTCTTACAACACCTAGTACAGAGGGAGGTACTATTTTACTTTACCCTTCCCCTACGGCATGGAATTTAATATCAAACAACTGTCAAATCACAGAACTTTATTTGGAAAAATTGCAGAACATGGTTCTTAAACCACTATGGACAAAAAATGTTGTAAAACATATGAAAAAATAATAAATGAAAAAAAAAATATTAAAATGAAAATAATTAGAAGAGCACTAAGAAACATTGCAGAGCACTAACGAACAAAATGCAGATATAAATGAACTTAAAAATAAACTTTATTAATGTAACTACGTCTTGATAAATATTCTCCAATAAAAATAACTTTCTTATATTTTCTAGAACCTAGAATGCACTAGATGGCTCTACTTTATACTGGGTAAGTAAATTCGTGCGATGTGTATCCGATACTCTAGATTATTCAGTCTGAATATGCAATGGAAGCAACTAACGCAACCCAGCTCTACTTTCATGGTTCTCCCATAACATTTCCATAGCCATACATGATTAAAGATGACTTACATTAATTGTATGGGCCATTAAACAGGAGTCCGTTCGACCACGTTATTGCGCGTAAACACTACTAAACTGTACTACCGATACATAACTAATCGAATATCGATTATAGTAATCGATTATATGTCCTCGGGGATGTTCTCTTTGCATACGCTTAATAAATATACGATTATTCGAGTAATTTTCCCGAGAACCCGACCTGCAAGTCACAATGACATATTGACAGGGGTGCCCAACGCTTATAGGAGTGGACCGTTATGGTAGTCGGGTTTTGATGGAATATGTCATCGAGAGGGCCGCGGGCCGCAATTATGAGCTGCTGTCTGTCGCGGCCCTCTGATTTATAACCTCTGATAGTGGCTTAGGGCGGCTTTTAGCATAAGTTCCAGCGCAGCCTATTGGGTAAATACCAAACTGTTTTGGTATAAATAAATTATATAACAACGTTTGATCACACACGTTCAGTTTCAGATTAAGGTTACTTAAAAGTAAAAAAAATCTTACAACACCTCATACATTGACCTGATTCCGTGACAAATCGCTTAAAGCACTCGTGTTACGGATATCAGATAACAGAGAAGTCACAAATATATTACTTAAATACATATATTTAACAGCCAGACACAGAACAAATATATATCATTATATTAATATTTGTCCTAGGTGGGGATGAAACCTTTGGTGCACAAAACAGGATCACTACAACCTGCGCCATAGGGCCCATCGAATTCTTAGAGCGTTATAATTATTGCTAACTTAAAATTAAATACTGCATGCTTTTCTCAACGATAAACCATCATATCATTTGTAGGACGTCCACCGACAACCGAGACAGGTCCGATGGCGCAGATGGTAGTAATCTTATCTTATGCGCCAAGGGCCGTGGGGATGATCCCCACTCAGGACACATATTTATGTTTGTTCCCAATTCCCAGTTCATAAAACCCAGTTTAAATACAATGAGTTTTATTATCCCCAAAAAGTATTTTCATTTATTCTATGTTATCCTACCATGCATCTGCATCTTCCGTAATAGTGACGTATAAAAAGTCTGACTGGAAATCTGTTTATATGCTTTCTTATATAATATATAAATATTTTATTGCATGCCTTTGAATTTAGTTTTGAGTTTTGAGTCAGGAATTTTGCTAATCCGTAATAGCGATAAAATGGATTCTTTTTCGATTCATTCAATCTCGCAAAGAGACTTTTAGCGATATCCTTTCTATAGTTCGTTTGTTCTTCTTAGATTTGGTTAATAAAGTGTGAGTGGTATTACATGTTTGATGCCATATATCACCATCTGTACATATTGTTCAGAAATTTTTGATCTGAAGCACTGAGGTATTTTATTTATAGCTCTAATATCAGCAGTTAGAGTCGTAAAGTAATCTGCATTTATGTTAAGACTTAATATTCAATAAAATATATAAACTTTATAAAAAAACCGAACAATCGCCATCATGACTTATTAAACACATTTGCAATACGGTCACACAAAATTTGCCGTGGTTTACATAAATGATAGATAACAAGTCTCTAATTCGTTTCTGCGTAGCCACGGTCTGTTTCTTTTTCTATTTCGAAGTAACAGAAGAAAAAATATCACAGTCATTTATGCGTGGCTGAAACCTCAATTAGCCAGTTTGGAAAGTTTCATTCTGAATAACAAATGTTTGGCATATCTTTGTCACACAACACATTTCTAAAAACAGATATGTCGCTGGATTTTTATGTTGTCGATTAATTTATGTATAGGATTGCATATCGACAATGTGTTATTTGAAATTGAATCCTATTTTATTTGGAAATACAAAAATGTTTGCCTATATGATATTATATTACCGCAATAACTTATGCCGAGGGCGATAGAATAGACATTATCTTCTTTTATTTGTTATAATAAGCGACTAGGATACCGAGACCGAGATATGGCAATATATCTATCCGAAATACTATTTATCTGCAACGGGAAGTAATTGTTCCGCAAACGCTGAGATTTGCGAGTACTCATGTCCCGCGTGGAACTTACTAACTATAAAATTAGTCACTTTCTGGAGAACAACCAGAATAATATAGTATAATGAATTATCATAACCTTAATTTTTTGAAAAGTTACTTCTTTAACAATTACCTGAAGAATGGAAAGAGGTATAAATGTGCAATATAAAAATTAGTTTATTTTATAGAAAATAACTAATTTATATTGTTGAATGTGTGTGTGGAATGGTGTACCAGCAAAGTAGAACAGTACATTTGTCCCAAATATTCCAGCAAATACACAAGAGAGCCAGGATAAGCAGCAGCCTCTGTGATTGTCATCACGCCTGTCCAGCGCTTTTATAAGCAAAAACACCTGATGATAAATCCAATTAAAGGAACTTGGAAGGACTTGTGTGTTGTACACAAATATTTTTTATTTCTACTGTGTGTATAATGACAAAGATGATTTTAAATATGTCTCTAAAATATTTTTGTTTGCTAAAAATATTTTATATATATCATCAATATAATAGTAGTATTCTTTATTGTACACAAAACAATTACATAATTAGAAAAAATAAAAAGTGACAAGTTTTAATACAATAGGCGACCGGGCGCCTATTGTATTAAATCGCACGGGGCGCTCGGGGCGATCGCTCGGGGCGATCCTTTGGACGGATATATAAGAAGAGTACATGATAGGGCAGTTACATGTGTACTACTAATTTATTTATAAGAAGAACATAAAGTAAATAATCATACTAAACATGTCTATATAACAAAAAATACATAAATAAAACTTAAATTATTACAATATAAACAAATATATTGAAACGTTACAGTGACAGGAAACGCTCATTAACTTATATCTAATCATATCATTGATATGGAAGCAAATAAAATAATGCAGTCATTTTTGAGCTTATTATAATTAAGCTTATTAAAACTAATCAATAAGCTCGTTAGAAGTCAATACCATAAATTAGAGAGACTAGCTCAGACTACCTGATCTGCCTGTTTCATCTAAC
The DNA here is from genome assembly GCA_020976665.1 of Heortia vitessoides. Taxonomy (NCBI): domain Eukaryota; kingdom Metazoa; phylum Arthropoda; class Insecta; order Lepidoptera; family Crambidae; genus Heortia; species Heortia vitessoides. The sequence continues at coordinate 12,762,049 of JACJUM010005601.1, forward strand.
GGGCTCCTCCACCAGTGTGTATGAAGCAATTTTTCGTAAAAACAACATACATTACCTTATTAATATTCATGTGAATTTATAAAATTACATACAATCTACGTAATTTAAATAATCACTTATTAATTAAGTCCACCGTCCAGTTTTAACCACTGTTATTAGACACGTAGGCTTGCAAACAGGATCATGGCTGCCTAGACTAGGGTTGTAGGAATAATATCTTAATTTGACGCTGAATCAAGATTTTTGGATATTTTATAGTAAAATGGAGTACCTATCCTTCTTAATAAATTAATTTCGCACTTGTGCCTGCTGTTTTGTTTTACTATCCTTTCCATACCTGGTATAGTAGCGTTTCACATCACCTTGCTTTGTGCAAAATCGGCTTATATTTCATCACATACTATGAATATCGCTGTATCTCAACCTATAAACCAATCAGATACTGTACTCTTTAGTCTAGAGCCTGATGAATCCCGAGAGGTTCAAATGTGTTGTCAAAATCAAATGTACATTACCTTTTGACAATATCTTCATTTTTTATTAAACCAAATCGAAAAACAACATACCGTCCACGTGATAGTGAGGTTAATAACACCTTGTGTCTTGAACAAATTATATTACATTATCTAGTAATTTCAATATCTCTCTCAGCCTCTCCCAAACCGGAACACAACAATGCGAACACTGCTATTTGACGGTAGAAACGAGAGGTACCAATGCAGATAACCTTTGGATGAGGTCTAGTTCATGTTAATTTTTGTTTAAAGACATTTATGACCTCAGAAATTTATTACAGTAATCACACTGCTATTTCCCAGAATGTTTGGCTTTGATTGGTACCTGATAACATGGTTTTAGTGTACGAACCAAGCAGTGGGCATTGTTTATTCCGAAACTATACAAAATATTGTGCATGCACAAGTTTACGTTGGCAAATAAATGTAAAATGAAATATTTTATTTGTAATTGTTCAAGTGTTTGTTTATCACATTGTAGCTGGCTTGGGTAACGCTCTGAGTGAAAAATATCAAGATTCATATTTTGCCTAGAAACTATGTTATCTAAACAAACTTTCACTAATTCCTACTCTTCATACCTATCCCTACAACTTTGCCAGTCATCGAGGTCCATAGATTAACCTTTTTTACACCACCTTCTACTAGAATGGCAATTATAATGTGTTCTATGTTATAGTTTCACCAAAGCATAATCTCTCTTAATGCCATCTCTCTTATTGGCTTCTCTCTGTTGCTCTCTTACTGGCACTCTACAATCACTTCACACACACACACACACACTTTTTTCGTAGAGCTTTACACCTTGTACTTACTGCGACCGGTAATCGCTTTTGGGCTCACTCTTTTGCAAAATTTAACTTCATCCAACAATGGCATCTGAGTCTAGATAGAGGCTCAGAGGCGCTCTCCGGTGATCGCCATCGATCCCATTCTGATCCCGCGAGCCTTGCAAGACCGTAGCTAACGTGCGGTCGTCGCTGCGGAGCACGCAGGTGAAAATCAGGCACAGGGTTGCTCATAAATGAACAACGCTGCCCCCTCCTCCGGTGGTGAAATTGACGTCTGAGTAAGCAATAGAATCATCAAAAAAACACTGATATTACTGGAGCGTGGCTAACCTTGAGACTTAAGGACCACTCTTTAAATTATAACAATGTGAGCACTGCTGTTACGTATATAAAGGTCAAAGAGAGGCGTACTTCTCTTTTACCTGTATGTAGAATACATAGTAGAAGTCTTCCTCGGGTTAATTGGTTTAACTTAATATTATTGTACACACTGATGAACCCAAGATTTAATTTCTAAATGCGATCAAGTCTATAAACATTTTTTTTATGCTAAAAACTTCCGAGTTCTAAATAGGTGTAACTGTGGGCTTTTGGTGTCAAAATATTTCAAGTGTAAATTTTAAATTTACGTTTATGTAACTGCCATTTCATATTGAAATGCAAAAATTAAAACTTTGTTTATCACAAATAAATATAGTTATGCAGGTGTTTTTTAAGGACATAATATGTCTTATAATGAAGTCGTGCGGGGCCTAAGAACACTAGTTTGCCATCAAAATAGTAGCACTCTATTCTCAAGGCTGGTATTGGTACATCGTTAGGCCACATTCACGAGCCGACATGCATATGCGGTATGTTGATTATATTTAATCGCAGATAGTCGACATAAACCACAGCTAACATCTCATTACGTTGTACGAGCCATAGTTTATAAACGCTACTGTTATTCCGCGCCTATTTGTCCGCCATCTTATGGCTATTGTAAATCAAAATGGCCGACGGGCAATTTTGACGGCTGGTAGCGCGGCTAATTGATTTTTATTGCTTACACGCGTGATATTATACATATTTTATTGCCATACATAAATTGAAATTTATTATAACACTTAGATATTTTTATAGTTTTAATTGAATTACATATTGGTAGTGATGTATTTGAATTTTTTTTTTAAATAATCAATAATATTAATATTTTTTCGATAATAAATATTAATGAAAAAGTAATAGTAGTAATAATAATGATGATAAATATAGAAATGCTTGAACCCTAGGTTGAATTTGTTCTCCAAAAAACGAGAGTTACAGAGGTGCGAGGTAAAAAGAGATATTGGTATTTTTTGCAAAGTATCAGTCCGAGACCGTTGAGTGAACACAAGATTTCAGTGGTCATAATTTGATAACTAGTGCATTTGTCCATGAAAAACAAATCTTTGACATTAGTAAGACTCTGATTGTTGTTGTGTTACTTTAATTGTAAATATCAGCTGACTGACTGACATATCAACGCAGAGCCTACACTATAAGGGTTAAATTAAAAAATATATATATGGGCAGAAGTTCCTATTATAATAAATGTGTGCACTAAAAAAGGATTTTTGAAAATTCACCACCTAAAGGGTTAAATCGGGGATGCAAAATTACTATGAAACTTTGCTGTTTTTGAAGTTATTCAAATGAATTTCTCTATAAACGTTCCTTACTGAAGTCATGAAACACTTGAAAAATATTTTTTTAAAAATGTTCCCTTATGGGGGTAAGAGAAGGGTACAAAGTGTTTATAAAAGATCTTCAACTAAACGCGGGTGCAACCGCGGTTCGTTGCTAGTTACATGAATATATTTTCCAGTCACTATTTACTGTTACACGACATCAATTAGGTTAATTCTGATATCTCAATTGCAATTTTAATTTAATCTCAATATATACTCAAGTTTCCTATCCGCTACCCCTTGTTTAAGTTACAAGCTATTTAAATACAGCCCTCAATCTCGGTGAGCAGACTTTATTGCAAGATCGCCTACCTTAAGCTTGTTGTGGATGAAACTACCAATTACCATAACATATGCCCCCCGTGTTCCTCGCACGAATAACATCCCATGTGAATAGACCTGCTCGGTGATTATCGAATAAATCAGTGCCGATGTATCGATACATCGCATCGATTATCGGTACAGATCGATATCTCGAGCGGAACTCGGTCCCGGTAAATTGGACCTCCGATATAATTTCATATGAAATGTGTGGCGTGTTGTAAATTGCGTAGTATTAGATTTACGTTAATAAATCTCTTCGAATATTAATATTGAATGGATGTTAAAAATTTATGGCGTTATTTGACATAATGTTACGTGATTTTAAATGCTTAAAATTACTTGCAGTTTATTTAATTTATGGGAAAAGTTAATAAGTACCTTAACAACTCGGATATAGATATTATGACTATGTAATGCACATAGGCATCCCCGAGATATTGGGAATTTTGACCATAATTGACCATAATATATAAATAAATATATATATAGGTATAAAGAGAAGTAAAAGAGAAGAAGAGACTGACTGACTAATACACTATAACATCGCGCTTGGACCAATTATAAGGGAGCATAAATGATACTAAGTTTGTTCTACAACTTTACGCCGCTGAATGTTAGTATGAGATGTTGTAATTTGCATAAAGACTTTACGTTCTTTGATTTCATCATATGGCTACTAGCAGTAATTCAGGTGTCACTTATGGCATGCGGAAAGCATTTAATGATGTAATAGAATTATTCAATTCCTGATGTACCAACTTTTATAATAAGGCAGTCAAATGCAAAAACATACTAAAAAAATAGGATTTTATTTTACTACAACCTCTTATTACAAATAAATTCTTACACTTTATTGATCTTTTGATATTTTATTGAACTTTTGTGCCATGAGGTACCGGCAAAATATAATAGTACCTCCCACTGAACCAGGTGTCGTAAGAGGCGTCTAGAGTACCAAAACCGACAGGGCGAATAGCTGTGCTCTGCGATTGCCAACACGCTTGCCCGGTGCGTCAATTATGGGCAAAAACCCTCCTTTCTTGGAGACGCTTATGTCCAGCAGTGGACTTCTAATGGCTGGTGTGATGATTGATCTTTTTATTCGGTTACAATTATTTTATTGAAATGAAAGTGGCTTGCTATGGGCCAACAAGAAATGATGGGCATAACAAGTACATTAGCTCGCTTAATTAAACTGAGAGGCTTTAAATAAAGTGCTAAGACAAAAAAATGGTTCTTTATTTCTCGTAAATACGTCAATGCAAGTAGTAATACATTCTCCAGGAAATAACACTCTGGTTATTGAGTTATCGAGTTGTATAATTCAATTTCTGATATATTTTATAGTTAAAAAACTACAACACAAAATTTTTTGTATTTTGCAACACAAAAAAAAACATTTGTCTCCGTTTTTTTTATCGACCACCAAATAAAATGTATAGACGTATTCACGTTAAAGTAGGTATTTTTACTATTACAATTGCAGAAACGCTAGCGAAAGTATTTCAATCAGTAGCTGTCCACAAAGAGAGATTCACTTTTTAACAGTTGACAGTCAACAAATATGAGTGTAAAATTAAAACGATCGCTATCTTAAATCGGAAAGCGATTACGGACCACAATCGAATTAATTCGACGCCTAATTTGCTAGAGTCTAACATTAGTCTCATACAATGCGTTGGAAATTTAGGAAAATGGGGCTAATCTAGAAATTTGCAATCCATTGTGTCCGCCATTGGACAAAAAAAATCCACGGAGTCGTTGCTCATAATCGCCGGTTGCAAGAGTTTCTCTCCACGAGCGTCACGTCTGCGTCTCACGATCAATTGCTAATAATATTTACATGGAGTCAACATCTAATTTACAAGAAGTGACATAAGTATTCTCACTCTTGGTTACGATTGCCGTATGGTAATCTAAACGTCGATATAAAAAGTGACAGCGTTTAAAATTCATTAAAAGTAGTTTTATAAACCGAAAAATATTATAATAATAATTATTTTAGACCGTTTTAGATTTACATGTTTGTAAAGTAACGAAGTAAAGGCACTTATCTCAACTTATAACTTTGACTGCCCATGATACAGTCATAAGTCATATTAAAAACATCGATACATGTATTGGTACCTCACTCTCGACTAATCCTTATGCCAAATAGGAGTGTTGGCATTTCGAGTTTCGGTTACAGGGAAATTACTGGGTTATGTGACATAATATCTTCAAGACTCCAGGTGGGTAACGCGTCTATGGGATATAGTGACGCTTACTATCACGCAGAAAGTATATCATGCTTGTTTGTCGACTTGGTGAAAATGTAAACAATTTATTAATTCGCAATATATATTGATAAGTTGGGCAGTGATATTGTTACCATCACTTTTTTCTAATTCTAAAAAAAAAGGCACAAAACAGTGATAACGAATATTCAAAGACTACGGTACACGTAATCTCCGATAGGCCTTAAACTCATAATACGAGTAGTGTGTGTTAATGATTGAAGAAGTTATGATACTAGGTTAACAAAGTATAGTATTTTCAAATGGAGTACCTGATCTTTGCCTCGAAAACTCTAACTACGAGAGATCGGTGTCAGAAGTTCGACAAATTTACCGATATTGTGCGATATGGCATTGTACCGCTTAATCGATTATGCGGTAAATGAGTTTTTTGTATACCTTTTTTGTCAATTATATTGCATGTAACGTATTGACAAAAACTTGGCTAAATGTAATTGTAGCAAAAAACAAATTGACAGGAGTCTTATCACTTTCATCACAACAGGATAGGCGAATAAACGTGTCGCGGTGTTTTTTCGGGATAAACTTCTAGACTACTGAACCAATTTAATATATATTTTTGGTTACTGTGAGCAGTTTGATCTTACTTGAGAGAAAGGATAGTATATATCCGAATTTATAGTACATATCCATACATAGTTAAGACAGAACAACGTTAGTCGGGATAGCTAGTATATATATATTTGAAGTCTCGCTTAAACATAAATAATATAGTCATACATCATCAAAGTAATAAAATGTAGTTTAAAAACTTAAAAAAAAATCTATGAAAACTTTTCACTTGCTCTCATAGAGCTTATATAAAGAAATTTTGTATTCCTGGCGAACCGATTGGGATAATGAGAAAAACTTAACGAATGATTGCATTGTTACTGGTTCTTGCTAAGCATACAAAGTCTGTTTAAAGTGGGTCAAAATCGAATCCAAAGTGGATCAAAGTCAGTTACAAACATATGGGTGAAGGAAATAAAAATGTTAAAAAGATCTAACGCTTGTGGTAATTTTTCCGTACAATGTTTAGTAGTATGATCTAGGCTATATTGAGTTTACGATTATCTCTAGTAGAGTATTAGGCAGTCATTTCAACCCGTTTCAATTCCAATTATAAAACTAAAGAATAATAAGTAAGTCGGCTTGCACAGAAGCCGTTATTTTTTTAATTTTGATCAGGTCAATGTACAGGCGTACAGTCCGCGTGATAGCCTATAGACCACAGATCCACAACAGCCTATAGACACTCTTAATATCACAAGGATATCACTAGCGCGTTGACAACCATGTGACTGGAAGATATTATGTTATACTTTACCCAGTAATTTTACTGCCTCTCTCACCCTTCAAACCGGAACGCAATAAAGCGAACACTGCTATTAAGCGGTAGAGATAGGTGACAGTGAGGTACTAATGTAGACCACCTTTGTATGAGGTCTACCATTGGTAAGTATTAGGAAAACAGAAAGTAATACAGATAAATTTGGTGTTTTCAAGATTTTTGCCTAACGAGTGAAATCTATGGCCACATCCAGTTGCAGTAGCTCCCGTCGTTCCGTAGTCCAGTGAGTCGTGTCCCGACTACCGTTTTGTTATTGTTCAATATGTTTCCAGTAATCCAGTTAGACATCGCCCGCGGGCACGGAACCTCCGAGAAAGTCCGCGTGCCCTGGTACCTGTTCATTCAAGTCGGGTCTATCTGACTCTATGATCTACGCAGCATTTATTTTTATCTGTGTGCGTGTAGGATGTGAAAATTTGCGTTATCTATCAAGGTTTTTTCTAGTGATTTCCAACTAATAACCTTATTTCCGGTCTTGCAGATGATTCTAATATGTTCGTGTTCATAGACGGATATACCTTAACTTTAGGTGCAAAAGGTATTAAAGAAGAGTCAGAAGTATTAAGAATAAACAAGCGTGTATAAAGGACTAATGCGAGTAATTGAATCGAGAGAGGTATGCCAAGATCGGCAAATGGAGATCCATAGTGTCTGCTTACCCCGTTCGGTTACAGGCGTGATATATTCATGCATGTATACTATTTTTTATTAATAGAGCTTATCAATAAATGTTGGTGGAATTGCATTTGATGCCAGAAATAATCGAAATAAAGTGATATTAAATAAGTTGCTAATAATGTTTACTTGTATTTCTTTTTTGTGAATTTTTCTGATACATAATAATATTTATAGGCACATAAAGAAATGGTACATAATTCTCTGGTACGTAAGTCTCTGACTCCTATCACCTATATTACTTACAAACAATAACATATTTTCAAAATAATTCATATTATTTAGCAATTTAATAAACAAATATGTTGAAATCTAGCATTGTTGAATGTAGTCACCAGAAAAAGAATAAAGTTAAAGGTAATAATATCACAGCTATAGTTCGCTATGTGCGTGAGTGATATAGCACTGTCATTATTATAACAATAAATCATTGTCATCATATCGTAGATCGTCCACTGCTAAACATAGTCCTGCTTAAGAAAGGGGGAATGTTTCCGACAATTGTTGCGCTAGGGCGGGCGTGGTGGCAATAGCTTTGCGGCGGGAATGCTGCTGACCATCCCCACCCTATGCCTTTGAGCTACACTCTCTCGGATGGATATACCACCATCTGTCGGTTTTGGTACCTCAGTCACTTCTTACGACACCTGTTACATGGGGAGGTACTATTCTACTTTGCCGGTACCATAAGGCTAAATAAAACAACCCATAATATTGTAATGTAATTTTTTGCAGCTATAATCTATCTCTCTCTCTAATATTACAGCTTTTCTTTCATAAGTTTTGTTGTTTTTGTTTGTTTAGTCTAACACTTTTATTTTTAACCCGTCACCTAATTTAAGAGCTGTGATTAACAGTTTTACTATTTACATCACAATCAAGATCTCGAGCAAACACGTCGAATCGATTCTGAACGGACAATCGATCGATTTACTTGACGCGATTAGATGCGAAAGTATTTACTGTTGATATGCTTTTTTATCCTAGATAATACCAAGTCTACTTTGAGCCTAGTTTTTTGTTAAATGATTGATGATTGTGTTATACAACTAAATATTTTGGAGCAGTTACTAAAATATTGCTAAGTTATGTCATTTGTACTAAGGATATTATAAACAACTAGCTATGCCCGCGACTTCGTCCACGAGGAATAGTTTTTTTGGGTACCATACCACTTTACCTTAACTTATTTAAACTTTGAATATCATGTTTATTTATATAAAAAAAATGGCCTGAAAAATAAGTTCCAAGTTTCTAGCTCTGAAAATAGCGATACTTCCATACAAATTTTCATCCCCAATTTCGACCCCATACAACCCTTATTTTGAATTAAAAAATAGCCTATGTCCTTCCTAAAGTCTAAAGATCGTCTGTGCCAAATTTCATTAAAATTGGTTGAGAGGTTTAATAGTTATTATTTTGGGATATGTTTAATATGATTTTTTCTAGTAAATGTCATTTTAAATACAATTCAGCTTTTTTTATGCATGAATCCTCTCAAAATAAATATGTTTAAGACTTTAATTTTATATGAACAGCGCCCTGCAGTTGGACTCACGTAGTTTCCGGCCCCCTAATAAATAATAAACGTAGCCCAAATCAATCGTCAACGAAAATCTCGCCTAAAGCCGTTTCATACATACAGACAAAATTTTATACATTTAGTGAAATGCTGTTGATTTGATATTACAAACACACTTTTTTAATATATGGCTATACAATTAATTGATTTGCGGTTATAAAATATTAACTTCAGTTTTTTAGACCAGGTCAAAAAACAAACCTACAATCCGCGTGATGGTAAGTGTTACTGCAGCCTATAGACGCTCGTAATATCACAAAAATATCACTAGCGTGTGACCAAGTTTTTGACTTGAAGATTATGTCTTACCCTGTAATTTTACTACGTCTCTCACCCTCAAACCTTAACACAGCAATGCGAACACGGCCGTTTGGCTTTCAAAATAGGTGAGAGTGAGGTATTATTGTCTAGTTTATGTGACATTGATTTTTTCTTTGGAATCTACATAATACAGTTAGTTTGTTAGTGTATGCCTAGATTTCACTTAGGTATTCTAGATGCGATTTACCTTAAATTGTATATCGATCAGCGCAGTAAGTTGTCCGCCTTCATATGCGTATCACGGATCCAATACCAGCAAAATTACATGTTTACTCAAATATACATGACTCGCCATAAATCCATGATAGAGCCGCTTTCCACTGCCCTTTTAATTATCCGCAAACATTTCACTTTCCCGCAATCACCAGGGTTTCCAAGGCAAACGAGAAAAGCCGGGTTATACAACACACATCGCCAATAATATGTAATCAGTTAATGCTTGTGCGTTTTGTAATGATAGGTCGACATACGCGCCGGTTTAGGGCGGTTCGCTCCGGTATTAGGGGACGGTGGGGTTGTATGTATCAAATGTGACGACCGTATAAAAGTGTTTATAGATAATAATAAATCAAGCTAGTGTTTTAGATTCAGAGAAAGATACGAAATAATATAACCTTTTTGGTTGTACTAATTCAGTCCATCTTTTGATCTCGGGTTATTTTGAAAATAGCTTAAACTGGTTTAGTCGTTTTTATGTAAAAACTATGTTGATATTTTCTGTGCTGTAATATAAAAAGACTATCAAAGATACTGACTGTCTAAAAATATATCAACAGTTACATCTTTAAACTTCTATTTAAAATTTTTATTAGACTTTTATAGATCAAAATGTTTATTTTGTTATCCTATAAACCTTCGTCTTGGGTACGTCTTTTTAAACGTTGTAGCCGATATATACTCACAGTTATTGATATAATGAAATAAATCATGATCATTATGTTTAATTTATTCATCAAACTTTATTGCACAAAATAATACTAAGCATTCAATTAGCGGACCGAATGCCAACGGTATTTATTATCTTAGAACCAACCTTAAGGAGGTGCCGAAAAAAAAGCATATCATGCGGAGGATTTTCACAAATCGTCACAGATTTGACACAGGTTTAATTAATTTTGGGGAAATTTGCCATGCTGTTATCCAATTCAGTTTGACATTTACTTTTTCGAAATTTTATCATCAATTGTCAGCTTCGGAAAAATTTGTCGCTAATTTCAACATCTTTTTAACAATGTTTCTTAAAAAATAATATATATTGCTTTAATTTTTTTGTTTATTGGAACTAGTTAAGAATACAGTTAAAATTTATCTTCTCATTGATGAAACCATAAATACAACCCCAAATTTTTGCCCTTCTATTACCAATCCCTATTTTTGGTGATTTAATAATTTTATATATTTGAACGCGTTAATTTGTAGTACATTTAACGAAAAAAGATAACTTCTTTAAATCAATCAGGGCTTAAAAAACTTACGTATGTATTAGTTTATGTTCTTCATTGAAAACATAACTCCAAAAATGATATAATATAAAATATTTTGCTCCCCACCGTCCCCTATCTCGGTTACCACTTGACACAGTTCTCGATATAATTGTAGCAATTTACCGCGAGTGAGTTGGACACGTCAAAACATATCGACGTAACGCATTGTGCAACCTTGTGATTGAGCCATTCTCGGGTAATCAGTGGCGCATTTATGCCAACTCCACTCAGGGGCTTGCTCCCTTCGGGCAACGGGAACACTGCAGGGCTGGTGAGAACATAGTTTGCAAGAGACTTTTTATTGATCAAATATTGAATAACAGACATTTGTTTTTCATTGTTCTATCAATTTATATATATAGATATATATAAAAAATAATATATTAATGGATAAATAGCAGTAGATATATATATATATATATATATATATATGTAAGGTACGAAATTTGAAAAATAAACTGATATTTATATATGTATAAAAAAATATTTAATAACTTGTAAAGTCTAAGAGAATTTTGTACCATATCTTGAAAATAATCAGTTATACAATAATTTTTAAAATGGCTCCTACATATTCAGTGTGTTTTTATTTATTTCATTAACAATATAGATTTCCCTTGAAAGTTATTTTATACAGCTCACTGGGATACGAACGAAGCCTTGTGATTAGAAAATATTACATTTCACTAGCCACGTCTTATGGCTCTTCCACTTTACCATAATTCATTATTAGTTCTAGAAAAATTTTCGTTAATATTCTAATTATATTATTCCAAAAAAATCTAGTTAGAGATGTTAGACAACAGATAAATCAAAATATGCTAAATTACATTTATTTATACCCAGACACAGAACAGAAAATATTTGTCCTGGGTGGGGATTCAACCTTAAGGCACACAAGATAGGATCACTACCATCTGCACCATACAGATGCATCGGGCCCGTGTATATATGCTTTATTATCGATATACGTAATTGCCGCTTCGTATTTGAAATATATGTTATGGAGGTGAGTAATACAGACGACCTTGTAACCAACTATTATTTTTTTGAAGAAGCCTATGCCCAATGATAGATGTCGGCTGATGTCATGATCCACGTAAAGGCACAAAGGCAGATATAAACTATCCGTGATACAAAATTTTTATATATAAAGATTGATTTTAGCCGTGAGGCAGGCAAGGCAGAATAGTAGTACCTCCCTCTGTATCAGGTGATGGCAAAAGCGACTTAGGTATACCAGACGACAGATGGCGGTATACCCGACAGAGAGCAGATATGCACAGAGCGGAGATGGGCAGCAGCATCCCCGTCGAGATATCTGCGATCTGCGAGGGCGGCAATTGTGTGGAAAATTCTCCTTTCTTGGGGAGGCCTATGCCCAGGTGTTGACTTCCAATAGTTGATAGGATCAAAGATTTATTTTTCTGTTCTGGTAAACTCCAATGCAGTACAAATAGAATAAATGAAAATACATTCTCTATATCCATAAATCTATATAACATGTACTGTATTAATACATAAGTCATATAATGAAATATGTTTTTACTTTTAATATGAATAAAAAAGGCAATTCAACTCTCATATCGAAGATCATTATATTTATTTAAATGTACTAATCTTTAATTTCTATTTAAATGTTTGAAACGATACTCATTCAATATATAGCTTCTAAATTAAGCTAAACAGACCGACAAACAGATACGATGCGTTGTAGCCCGAAGGAACTCATGATTGGCGTCTTAACTATCCATGTCCAAGTGTATTAAGACCCTAATAAGAAAAACGCTCACTCTATGTTCAAGGGCTCTCACCTTGATGATCGCTCGTTAGCCTATACATATTATAAAACTAGCTGTGTCCGCGACTTCGTCCACGTGGAATATTTTTTTTGGGTACCATACATCTTTACCTTAACTTATATAAACTTTGAATGTTTATTTCTTTCGAATCAATGGCCTAAAAAATAAGTTTTTATTTTCTAGGTCTAAAAATAGCGTTCAACTTTACATTTTTCTTTTCGACCCCTTACAGCCCTTATTTTGAATAAAAAAAAAGCCTATGTCCTTTCTCAGGGTCTAAAGATTGTCTATGAAATAAGGAGAGAGAGGTTTAAGCGGGAAAGCGTAACAGAGAGACAGAGTTACTTTCGCATTTATAATATTAGTAGGGATTTTAAGAAGCTGATATTTTGATGACAAACTATACAAATATGTCATAATCATCTGTTGTATTTGTCAGCTATAAGTTATAATAATAATAAATTCACAAAATATCATAAATATTAAGTTTGATTTGTACCTGTTAAATCACTTAAATCACTTGTGTTATTATAATTATCAGACAACAGATATTTGAATTTATTAAAGCTGATCTGGATATGTAGAATGACTGCACAAATATAAAGCGGAAGGAGGAGTTAGCAAGAGGACCTTTCTTTTGTTAGGGCAGGAAGAAATGTACCTTCAGCAGACCACGCAGCACAGGTTCTGCGGGGCTTCCAACAAACTAAAAAAACCAGCTGTGCGCCGTCCACCGTGACTTAGTAAGTGAACCGTCGGATAATGTACTAACTAACTAATAACGCACTCATCGATGGAAGCCCAATGTGCCGGCCTGCAAGGTGTGCTACGCGCTCGTCTCTAAGGCGAAGTCCCGTATACGACGACCTAGGTGAACTTACCTTAACCAGGTATAAAAGGTATTGAAGAAAGGCCAGAGGTACCATGAATAAACGAGCGTGTATGAAAAGACTAATCTTAGTAAAGGCAGTGAGAAAGTACTAATTGAGTATAAAATAATAAATAGTAGTAGTTATAAAACGAAAGGTTAAATATTGCATGTGTTTAATTACAGGCATTCCAAAAGAGATTGATCATTAGTATTCTACTTTAGAATCTTGTATTTTATTGAAATTAAAAGTTAAAATTCTTCTTATAATATCAAATATATCTTCTCAAATGAAGGTCAAGTTTTTGGGGTAAAATATAACTACAAAAAATGTTTTTTTAGTGTTGTTAAGTGAATATAAATAATTACATAAAATAATATTATATACATATATTTAGTAAAAAAACATGTGATATAAATTAAAATATTAATACAGACTATTTTCATGTAAAAATAAAACTGTTCTTAAATGGAGATACAACATTAAGTACCCGAGGTATATTTAGACAGTATAACCTGAGAACTAAATATATTCCTCTTATATAATCTAGGACTTTCGCAATTAAGATAAAATAGCCAATCACAACTTAGAAATCTTCAAAATAATTCTATAAGACAAGATGTAACAAGTCTCAATTACTCGAGTTAGTAAAATAATTGAGCTAAATATCGATAAATACCAAATTAGTGATACTAAATTTATTAAACCAAGTAACATTTTTATTTGTTCACTTTTAAGCAATTACTAATTAAACGTTCATTATTAACTATTCCAATAAAATTATTCAATCGCTTAACTGTCACGTATTTATAAAATATCAACAGTTTAACTTGAACGTTAACAACTTAAAGATAAGGTTGAATATATTTGTATTGGCAATTTGCGACGGAAATAGCAGTTTATTTGTTAAGGTTTTGAAAGTTGCATACGGAACGGATACACTACATTTTCTGTTGTTATTGTGATTTGACCGCGTCCCCTACTAAGATTATTAAACTCACTTCTACGGAGGAAACCAATAGAATAAAAAAAGACATAGAAACAATAAAAAACTGAGAAAAAAATTAAAGGATACGTATACGGTATACATAAACTATCATCGATAAACAAAATTGAATTATACTTAAAGAACAAATATATATATTACCAGTTGCGTAGACGTACGCTTTCCGTGTAATATCAAACAAATTTACATACATTTTTTTAACTGATTCAAAGACTATTTGGTGACAGTCTTAGAAGCGTTAATCCAAAAATTAGCTGTCAATCGTTGAAGGCACATAAACCTGATAAATTCCAAAGTTCCAACTTTAATATATTTCAAAGAAATTTCTATAAAATAAAATAGTAATACACGAATTTAAATGATTTCTTTGGATTTTTACCAGTTTCTGTATTATACTAGGTCCCAATTTATTTACTACTCCAAGATATTCGCCTACACTAATACATAATGTCGATAATCTATTTTAATAATGACATCTAATATTCCTTATCTGCCCTTTTATACTTTCGATTCGGATAAATAAAGTTTCCTTGTAATAAAAAACTTCTAATGTCAGGATTAGTAAGAGAGGCTTAAAACCATCGTTACAAATCTCAGAAATATATGACAGCTTAAAATAAATATAGTTCAGAGCTACTGTAGGTATTTGTATGATATGTCAATTTATTATGAATACTTTATCTCTAAAAGTGACAGCGTATAAGATTTTTAATTATATTAGACTAGGCAGACGAACAAGCAAACTGTCCGCTCGTAATATCACAAGAGATATTCTTGTGATATTAAGAGCGGACAGTTTGCAGACTAGCACATTGCCAACCTTGTGACATAAAGATATTATGCAACTCACTCTTCAAACTGGTACATAGTTATGCAGACACTGCTATTTGGCGGTAGAATTAGGATAAAGTGAGGTTACAATGTAGACGACCTTTTGTATGAGGTCTACCTCATTCATATAAGTTGTTTTCACTATCTCTCCCTTGTCACAATTTCTGGATAGCCTAATAAGCGTGATTAAATAACTACAAGTTCGAGAAACGATAGTAGCGCGGTCTCTAGGCGATGCGTAACTCGGTGGCGAAGTGGAAGCTCATTTCATGGTCCATTGTAGGTTCTTGTGAAAGCAATCACTCGCCATCCGTTTTTTTTTTTACCAAATAATTACCGCCTGTGTTCTAGTTAACTGTTGAAGTTAGGGCCCGAACTCACTGTGTACTTGACAAACAAGGCGACACGGTAAAATATATATTTTTATTATTATACTATATATTTTTTCTATTTTTCCATTTAAATAAAAATTATGATAATTGGGATGCTTGACTTCTACAAGAATTAATATATATATATATACGGTTATTTAAATAAATATGAATGACTAGCATCTGTTTTGCGTAGAATGGTGACTTTGAGGATTATTTTTAGCGGGTCCCAAATTGATTCAAATAAAATATAACTTATAGTCTTACTAGATAAATGGCCTATCCACCGTTCAAAGAATTTTTCAGAGATAAGCATGTTCAAACTAACAAACTCTTCAGCTTCATAAAGTTAGTATAGATTCGGTAAGGCTTACAGACGAGCAGAACCTTAATGACGAGACAGTCAATGTCAACCATTGACAGAGTTGACTCCGTTAACATTTCTTGCGAGCGAAGCATGATAAGAAATGGTCTCGTTGAGTGACGAGAGAATAAATACTTATAACGAACCTAGACAAAAAATAATCATTCATCATTTTTCATTGCACGTCTGCGGAGCAGAAGTCGCTACTGTTTCTTGGTGTCTCATAATAAAAGTATTTAACAGTTTATAAACGCGGTTTGTTTTTATACACTTGCTATAAGATAACTAAGAAATACTTTTGTAATAAGTAACTATTGACGAAATATTGACAAGTCCGATTGCGCATTCGGCAGTGTTTCTATTATCATTTTCTATTGTCTGGTAGACAGATATGAATGAGATGTATAGGCAATTTGTTGTATAGTCACTATCTGACTTCTATAGTTCTTATTTCAACGTATTAAAATGATGCTGGCAATCTCAAACAACCGTCGTCAATGAGGTTTTAAATGTGTATAAGTATATGCAAAAGTTGCCATGGGGTACCAACGGAGTAAAATAGTACCTCCCTCAGTACCAGGTGTCGTAAGAGGCGACTGAGTTACCGGGACTGACAGATGGCGGTATAACCATTCGAAACAGTGCAACTCGAATACTACAGGGTGGGGATGGGCAGCAGTATCTGCGTCGCGAAAGTTGCGCTCTGCGATTGCTAATACGCTTGCTCAGCGCGGCAATTATGGGCAAAATTCCCCCTATATTGGGGTACCTATGTCCAACCGTGGATTTTCTATGGCTGATATGATGATGATGATATGCGAAAGGCATTTCTTTTTGTAGAGGTACCATTTAAATCTTCCGGAATTTTATATGGAAGATGTTTTTCAAATATAATTAATGATAACTACATTGTATACGGTTGTTTCACTTCCCATTAGTCTACTAATTATGACCACCTGATTACCCACTTCACTGATGATATTAATGTCAATGGATGATGACCGACAACTCAGTTCCTCTGCAAGCAGCTATCACGATTTAAATGATATGCTTGCGATATCACGAGCGACAGTAGGTAAAGAAGTTATTCTTCGTCTCAAGTGTAAGTCGAATGAGAGGTAATCAGATAAACAGTAAACTAAAACATACTGCAACTTTGTTGAAGTAAATAAAGGTAAAATTTACAGTAAACGTTAGAAATGTATGTCGTGTTTCCTTCAAAATATACCAAGAATAAGATTAAGCTTGGTGTTGAAACTGACCTTTAGCCCTTTGAACACCGTGTCCTGTCTGTGACACGGACCACTAGCATTGTACCGACTATATGTACGGTGTGGTAATTTAAGCGAATTCTAGTACCGGCTAAATATGGTAATAAGAGTTTTCTCACGGTACATTGAAATGGAGACACAGTATATATACTAAACACGTTAGAATAAATTAAAATACCTTTAAAAAATATTTAGGCCCGATGGCGTAGATGGTAATGCTCCACGTCTTATCTACACACTCTACTATTTTGGGTGACAAAGATCGTGGGTTCGATCTCCACCCAGAAAAAATATTTAAATGACGAATATTTGTATTTGTACGAAGATATATATCTATCTTAGTATCTATCTATGTTAGTATTATATTTGTACTAATCACGGAGTCAGGTCATCGTATGTAGGCATGACATGTTGTGTGAATTTAATAATAATAATAATAATAATTATTATTATTATTATTATTAGTATATGCTCTTACTTGTGTCATACAGAAATAATGTTTTACAATAAAATGGTACAATGAGTAAGAACTGTATAGAATTTCATGAATTATATATTAATAAACTATAAATTAAATAATAATATATAATGTTTATATATAATAAATTACATATAAACTAGCTGTGCCCGCGACTTTGTCCGCGTGGAATTGTGACGCACGCAACGAACGTTCTTTTCACCCGTTTTTGCCACATTTTTTATTAATGCTCCGCTCCTTTCAGTCGTAGCATTAAGCAATATAGCTTAAATTACTCCTTATCTGCCAATGAAAGAGCCGTGAAAGAGTCCGTTCAGCTGTTCCAAGATAAGCCGTAACCAACAGACAGACAGACAAATATTGTAAAAAAATATTTTGGTATGTGTATACATTCACAATACATTCAACACATTCACAATTCACAACAATATACATTTATATGCATGTAGTAGAAAGTGGTAATTTTAATATTACAAACAGACACTTCAATTTTATTTATATGTACATATATATATTATCAATGTAGTAAATATAACATATACTTCGACACGCGTCAACAGATCAATCTAAGATCTTAAAAATGCTAGTGAATATTTTCTTCGAATGTAAAATATTAACGTAAATGCAGTTTCAAAGCTGTTATAAATTAGTTTTATTATGAGTAGTAAACGGTATTTCTTTATTATTAGACTAGGTCAAAACTATATGTATGTATCTACTGATAAACGAAATATTGTTAATGTTGAATAATTAATTAAGATTAAATAAACAATACATCATTTATACCTCATCACAAATAACGGAAAAAATATCCATTAGAATCGATACTAGGATACTTATTTTAATAACTATGTATATTATTAATATCAATAATTTAGTATTTTTTATTTTATATTTATAATTCCGTGAAGCACCGGCAGAGTAGAATAATATCTCCCTCTGTATCGAGTGTCGTAAGAAGCGACTAAGGTACCAGAACCGACAGATGGCGGTATATACATCCGGATCAGTGCAGCTCAAATGCATAGGGCGGGGATGGGAAGCAGCTTTCCTAACGTGAAGGCTGCGCTCTGCGATTGGCAACACACTATGGCTAATGTGAAGATGATGATATTTTTTTTTTTAATGTACGATTTGCACAGCTTAATCTCGTTGTCTGTTTTGCCAGATGAATTGGATTTGGATTTTGGATTGAATGCGCTGCTAGGTAATGCCTCTAGGCATTAAGTTCGTGCTATGTGCGTGTTGTTTTTTAATATGCAAAAAGTTAAATAAATTAATTATTAACTTAATAAACTTCAATCGATCTACACAAGCCTTTATCGTGCTAAAGATTCTTGCATGCAAAATTCTTCATTATGTCATCGTGTTGCTAACATAATCTCGAGCTCCTTCTTAGCTTAAAAAGGTTTACATAAACAAAAACGAATCGAAAAACTAACTCCAAATACAGACATCAATAGTCGACCCATATCGCACAATTTTTTACATCACTTTTTCATACCTAGATTTCTTACTGACAATAATTCTCGAGTCTAGACCAAAAAACTACGAAACGCATAGTCCGTAAACTTAATTACTGTTATAATTATCGTCTTATTACAGATTACGTGTGCTGAAAAAGTTAATTAACGATTCCGTAATCGAGAAAGGCGGCGGACGAATACGACGATCGATTTTCAGTGCAACGTGAAAGAGTGTGATAATGCGTGACAGATCTCTGTGACAGTGGTCAAGTTAAGCTGTAATAAAATTAATTGTGTAACTTGAAGTTCTGTTGGAAGAAATAGCGCTAGGTTCTAAGTCTGCTGTCAATGCTAAACCTTTGCCATGAAGTACTGACTGTACCAGGTGTCGTAAGAGGCGACTAAGGTACCAGAACTGACATATGGTGGTATATTCATCCGAGACAGTGCAGAAAATGCAGCTGTATATGCTAGATAAAAATCTTTCTGCTCAAAACAGGCTCTTATCGGTAGAGTCCCTATCTAATGCGCCAAGAGTCCTGGGTTCAATCCAAATTCAGGACAAACAAATATTGTGAGTCTATTAGATTAGATCTAGTAGAGTCTATTAGACCCAAAACCATTACTCGAATTTTCAAAAGCACAAAGAAATATATCTTGCAAAATATAGGTATAAATTCCGTCCTAAAATAATAATTTTTCTATTTATTATCCGTTCAGAAGACTAAGCAATGTTAAGTCTTTAAAAAAATTATGTTACGAAAGTGTAATAAAAACGAAATTATTTTAAATACCAAATAAGCAAGCATTATGGCGTAAAATAAGCGTATGATTACTTTGACTGAAGTTAAGCGAAACGAATAATAAATACTCTACGTCTAACTGATAATAAATATTTCATTTAACGTGTTAAAGAATTTAAAGCACTACCCTAATATATATATATATATATAATATTTAACTTATACTTATATATATATAAGTTAAATAAAAAGGAAGAGGGGGTAAATGATGCGAATTAATAGTAGGGAGAAAAATCAACGATTGACACACATAATTATTAGTAAGAGAAGTCCTCAAATTTCCTACAGAATATGTAAGTTATCATCAAATTAAAATAAATAACGGAATAAACATAACACACACACATGTCAACATATTGCCTTACCAAGTTTCAGGATGTTGGTATCAGTAGAACCTTCCAGTCTCACTTCTTAACACTTTCCAGTCTCACTTCTTAACAATTTGCCTGTCTTATACCGCAGACGCAATACAAACGACAAATAGACTGAGTCATAAATGATTCGCAGAAGAACGAACACATTCATACTAACTGACACGAACGTGGTTGTCTGGTTGTACTCGTATATCTATAGAAGCAGATTTTTTTTTATTGCAAATATATCTTACAATACATTTAAAACAATTTACTTAAAAATAGATTTACACCAATTTTTATGAAAATGTATCAAACTATGTTTTAGTGTTAATGTTGTTTTTGTTAATCTATATATCTTTATATATTATAAGTAATGTTAATTTATTCTAATAAATTTATTTGTTTAACAGATTATACAATGTAAATATTTTAGTTTATTTGATTCGTTGTAGGTTTTTAAATATTAAAATATTTGGCATCATGTCCCTTGTTGTCATTTCATGGTTAATCGTTCTAATATATATATATATATATATATAAACTTCCAATTCTATTTGTACATATTGACAAAAACATACCAAAGATATGTCAAAGAAAATTAAGCATTGTTTTAGTTCCGCTGTAACAAGCAACGTTCTGTTTAATATACTAGCTTTTCATCTGCAACTTGGGGTGCGTGGACGTCACTATCGGTACCTTATTGGTTAAATGATTTATTAAAATGATCTTTGTCCTTCCCTAGGTTCCAATCTGTTTATATGACAAATTTTATCAAAACCATTTCACCTGTTAATCTGTGACAAACCGGAAGACAGACATCCATTCGCATTTCTATTATTAGCGTGGATTAGATATAAGGTGTAAAGAGTACCAAAAATATTCACTCAGTCGATAATAGCATTGAATAAATAGTACAAAAAAATTAATGGCCCGCCATTATACCGCGTACCAAATATCAAAAATTACTTTCCCACTTTATCACAATCGAATAGATGACGATCAAACTTAACATACATGGTCCGATGACGAAACGAATCAAAAATGCTCCGGTCCAGAAGCGACACCCATCTCGAGAGCTAAATACCCCGTGACGGAGCCACTGGAGTGTAAACAATATGTTAACACCTCGAAAAAAAGCACTCTGACATCATTTCACGTCGATCAACGGAAGGTGAATAAGCCCACAGAACTGCCTTTTAAAAAAAAGTAAAAAAAAACTAACGTTCTCAATGCAACCTATTTTATGAATGAAATAACATTTTTTACTGAACCACCGCGTCAAATACGTGCTTTCTTTTCCCGGTCGTCTGAAGCGACGTGCATTCATTTCTTCGTACTCCTCATTACTATAACGTAGTATATGCAAAGATTATATACTCATTGGAAATTCAACTTTATTGATGAACTATCAAGGTCTAACTTCGGATTGTATTTGGGTAGAGTGGTAGATTTCTTTAAGGTGTTGCAGCTAACACTGTAAAGGTTGCATCGGCTAGAAATATTAGAGCCTGGGAGACACAGATGTGGTCTGAGTAACGAGGTTTTAGTTATAAAGGGTGATCGATTTAGGGTGTGATTAAATACCTTTTAAGTGAATGGGGCTGAGGATAATGGAATGCCTACAATAGTGAGAAAAATGCACCTTTTGGATCATTGTGTTTTTCTTGTAGTTCCGTTTCTTTATTTTAAAATGGGGGTGGGGTTAATCTCATGTTTGTGGTATTAGATGTCGTGAGGTATTGGCAGAGAGAATAGTACTTCTCCCTTTAACAGATGCCATAAGGGGTGTAAAAAGTATCCAGTTTTAAAATAATTAAAGAAAGTTTTCCAAGACAGTCGTTTATTAATGATGTGAAGTAAAAATCATACAAACCTTTCATACAAATCATAAAAATATTTTTAAATATATCTTTGATTAAATTTGGTAAAAATAAAAAAAAGAATATTTGAAAAATTACATAGATACCGGTATAGAAATAGGCTGGTATATAATAGAAACTTTAACAAAGAAACAGGACGCCTATGCAATGTTTTCTATTTAATGCTTGTCTACATTGTTGCATAAGGTATCAATATATATACAACATTTGTACATTAAATATATACACAAAACACATTTTAACGGACTAGAAAATGCGCTTAATTTAGCCATTCGTCAAGTGATTTTAACAAACAAATGTCAATCTTTACCAGAATATAATTAAACATTAAAAAAGTCATGATTCAAAAAAAGATACTTAGGATTATATTTAGGAAATACTGATAAGATAAAAATTTTATCTGGCAGTAGGACATTTAACATGACTACTTTAAGAAAACAATTTACCTAAATTCAAAACCGCGACCAGTGTTAGTTATTCTCTAAAACTTTGTATGTCAGACGATCAGTGCCCTACACTTTTGTATGCGTGAAATTATAGGACAGTAGTACACATAAAAGTCCTACAATTTTATGCGGTTAGTAACTTTGCACCCGCCTTTTTCCCTCTTAATGGACGATTTAAAATCACTTGTTTCATGACTTTCAATGAAGAACCTTTAAACTGAATTTCATTCAAATGACTTCAAAAACAACAACGTTTCTTACTTAGCACCCTTGTTTTACCCCCTTTCAAAAATCAAAATTTTCAAAAGTCCCTTTTTAGTGCTCCCATACGTTTTAAAAGGAAGACCTCTGCAAAATTTCATATTTCTTACCCTTAGTTAACTATAGTTTAAGCCTTGAGTTGATATGTAAGTTAGCCAATTAGCTTCTCTTATAGATAAGTATATATATATATATATATATATATATATGTAAAGAAATAATATTTCTTTAATTTTTGAACGACATTGAATGACATTGACAACTGACAGGCGCTAGAATCTGAGGTCAATAGTCAGTTGAGAGGTTATGGAAAAAATAGCATTGTACATATTAAATTATTGTGATTTGTTAATTGAGATAGATAAATAAGAATAATTGGTGGAAGAATAGACTTTAATTGTCGTTTCTTCGTTTTCAGAAGCAACGCATAAGTTTATTTTAACCTAAAATAAAAGAATAAACAATATATATATATAAAATAGTTGGGTATAAGAAATAAATTTGATTACCAGAAAAAAAACATGTTTTATATGAGAGATAGATTTATTTTTTACGAAATTTACGTTCTTCTAAATTCGTGGCTACGAATCACGTTGTAAACAAATTAGTGGGAAATAATCTGATTAGATATTAGTGTTAGTTACACATGAAATATCTTTGAATGGCAATTACTTTTTTTACAGTCATCTCCAATAACAATGAAAAAAGACAGAATGTTTAATTTAATCTACCGCCAAGAAACTCGTTAAAAAGATTACCAAAGACTTATATTAAGAAATACCTATTTGTTTACTGCTTCCTTATTAAATACTACTGATTAATTTATTGATTATGAAAGTATACAAAACAACACAACAATTTACACCAAATTGTTAACATTTCTTAATCAACAATCATATTTAAATGTGCGTCATTGGGTAAATGAGATGTTCTGTGAATTTAGTTATTTAATTCTATATAAAAATAATCCAATTTACAATGAACACCCTTTAATTGATAAGGTAGTGGTTCACGAGGTTCGCGGCGAGGAGCAAAAAATATTTGTGCTCGTTCGAAGTCATCTACTCGATTAAGCTGGCTTTCCTCTCCATCCACACGCGCCTGCAGAATAGGAGTAGAACTAGCTTATTCTAAATTGAAACTATCTCCAAACTACTCACTACGATATCGTAGTTCCTTTATTTTCAATTTATTTGTAACAAAATGGTATCTTTGTGTGGTATAACTATATCTATGTTTGGAAGATAAACGGATTTTAAGTTGGACTATGTATTTACGAGTAACAATTATTCTCTGTGCCTCTACCATATAATAAGCAAAAACAAAAAAAATCCTAATTGTGCTGGAATCCTATCCCATGATTCATTAGGGGTCAATAGGGGTCAAGGCCTAACTTATTATTTCATATATTAGAAATCAATTTAAACATAAATCTAAGCTTCCGTTTGACATCTGGTCAAAAATTTTATTATTTAATATTACAGTCTCAAATAAATAAAAATTATGAACCACCTGACTTTAAAATAGCTAAATCGTAACAAATACTGCAAGATTTCAAAGATAATATTGAATCGAATCAGAAAAACTGTACATTTTAATCTACAACTGAAATCTCCACTCAATTTCATTACAGTTTTTGTTCTATCAAAAAGTAAAAAAATATTGAGTGATTTCATAAAACTTGTCACCCCTGTAACATGAGTGAACGTCCAACATAGACACGCAGCAAAAAACAAACAAACGAGTCAAACAAATGAACAAAATCAAAAGATGGAACTAATCGGGCAACATTCCCAACTCTCACAACATGCACAAGCAAACAAAACAAAAAACAAGTTTTACATAAACGGCTAAACTTTCGAATGGTAACGTAATCGAGATCACGACGCGGATCCTCTGCGGGGATCGATACGATCCATCGATCTTTGCGGCGTCGCCGTGCGTGCGCGCATGTATTATATACTTGCATACTTTAGGAGGCTGGTTGCACTCAATCCGTTTGTTTGATTTAAATTCTCTATTTTTTTTCAAATAAAAACATAAATAGATATATTCACACAACATCTCATATATTTACATTGATTTGACTCTGTGATAACTAGCTTAAACTTGTTTTACAGATATTATACACACTGTGATGTGTGTGTTATCCGTAATGCACTAGGTGCCAATAAGAACAGGCTAGACCTAGTTTAAGTGCTTAAGTATCACAGTGTATTTTAGTTTAAGTTTCTTTTTGTTGTTGATTAAAGTTATTATTATTTTTACATATATTTGGGCTGTGAGGTACCGGCAGAGTAGAATTTTACCTCCTGTTCCAGGTGTCGTAAGAGGCGACTATGGTTCCAGAACCGACAGATGGTGGTATATCCAGCCGAAACGGTATAGCTCTGATGCATAGGGTAGGGATGAGCAGCAGCAACCTTGCGCGAAAGCTATGTTCAGTAATTGCCTACACATTTGCCCGGCGCGGCAAATATGGACCAAATTGGCCCCTTTGTTGGGGAGGTCTATATCTAGTGAAGTTTCAAAGGCTGATATGATGATGATGAAGTTAATAACGACTGTTTAGATGGTGGCTTAATGAAGAAGTTTGGGATGGCATGGTCTGCCATTGGCAACACGTTAGCTCAGTGCCCAGCATTGAACTTCCAATGGCTGATGATGATGGTGACTAAAAAAAAATATTCTTCATTACTCCAATTAACTAAAGTATTATGACCTTGTTCACAATTTAAATGAACAATTATGGCAGTGAAACTCTTTTACTAATTAAAATTATAGAAAATTATGTCAAAATATACATAAATAAATTTAATACAAACATAAAGATATTATTTACCGCACCCTTAATAATTAAATAAAATCGTAAAAGAACGAATTATTAGTTTGCCACCAATAAACACTGTTTTTTACTTATCAACTAGCAAAATTACCGAAGAACATTATCATACCAGTCATTGAAAAGTCCAAGAACCTCTCCAAGAAAGGAGGTTTTATTTCCCATTATTGCCGCACTAGGCTAGCGTAATTAGTAATCACAGAGCGCAGCTTTCGCGACGAGGATGCTGCTGCCCATTCCCGCTCTTTGCATTTGAGCTACACTGTTTCGGGTGGATATACCGCCATCTGTCAGTTCTGGTATCTTAGTCACCTCTAACGACACCTTGTGCAGAAGGAGGTACTACTATTCTACTCAGCCGATAGCTTACGGCTGACACCAAATATTTTTTTACGTCACAGTATTTTTTGTTTTTTTATCCTCTTGCGTACAACGATATTGTCACCACATTTGGACTTTTAGTAGTATGTTTAACATTCACGTCACAGCAATTTAATTACCGCTCTTTTCAATCAATAGAAATAGTTTGACGTTACTAGTCAACTATCCCAAAAAGTCTGCCTCATAACCGTTGAAAATAACCAATCAATAATAACCATTGATCAATTTAAACAAACAGCTACAAAAATAACGTCAGTATACACATCTGAGTCATCTCCTAACCTCCAGTTATGTCTAACCGTATCAGAAATAGTCGGGCCCATTCCCGTGCAGAAACTCGATAGGCATCCAGCAATAGGATCGTTAGTTAGCGCAGTGCGAGAGCTATCGCGGGCATTCGGCTCGAAATTAACAATTATGGCGCACTCGATTTGTACGGCAGAGTAAGTTGTATGGTGTGCGGAGTATGCGGTCTGAATTCTATTCAGAGTATTTTAGCCGGTTAATGTATGGAAGGGAAGTTCGGAATGGACTATTATGCTCACATATGCTCGTAGATTTCGCTTTGGTATTCGATACTGTCGGTTAGTGTCGAGTTGCTCATTTTATATGCGACAGGGTTCTAGGATTCAGTGCGGGGTGTAATGTTCGATACAAATTTGGTTACACTAAATAGGTGCGCGTGTCGACTAGTTTGCGACAAGTTCGAACCATTTACGACTGAAGTATTTGAGACACAATTGTTTTTGAAACACTATTATGTATTAAAAAGTAACTAATACTAGCACTTTACTTCGGTCTTATTAATGTTGGTTAAAAACTGCAGTTGTTTCATAACTTCGATCCTGTTGGAAACAGTAGATAGTTTGATTTTAATATATAATAAAATATACATATACAATATGAAAAAAGTGTTTTTTATGAGGATGATAAGACGCCAAAATGTATATTAAAAATTAACGCACGTATTGTAAACTAGATTAAAGGTAATGCTAGTTTATTTTGGAGAAATTAATCAAATATATCATATCATCCACCTAAAGTCCACTGTTGTACATATACCTCCCCAAGGTGGGGTGTTTTTGGCCAAAATTGCCGCGCTGGTAGGCGTGGTATATATTTTCATGAGAACGAATAATTGCTTGAGAACGGTTGCCTTGAGGTAGCCGAAACGTCGAACAAAACTTAAACTTTAAACTAGGTGATAATACGCCTAAGAGCTTCACAAAACTTAATAATAACGTCATATTACCAGATTCTTCTAACTATATAAAAAGCAACTCTTTTTATCGTATCAATACCTCCTACAACACTAATACCTCTCTTTGCTATCACTTATTTTTTATACGTGGTTAAAGATTATTCTTTTATTTAATTTCTCAGTAATTTATAAACAAACAAGCACCCATTAACATAGCTGTCCGATACCGGAAGGGAATTCGCACACGATCGGTAACAACCTTCGACATCACACGAAGATAGTGATGAGCTATGGCCTATCGAAGGATTATCGATTTAATAATAGATCACTTCTGAAGTATTTGACGCTTTTAGCATTGCTTTAAAATAATAGAGGAGTCCTGCGTTAAAAAAAATTGAAGAAGCAAACAGAATAAACAATAAGCGGACATGAATAGGCCAAAAAACAAATGTCTTTTCGTAGTTCCTAATAAAGCAGACTCACATAATTATGTAAGCGTATACTTAATATACTTATATAAAAGATGATTACATTTAGAGACTGACACGTCATATTTACACGGATTCGTAGGCAACGAATCAAATTATTTACTCACTAATAGAGATTGCTCTCAAACCCCAGGCAAACTTTACCCCAGACCGAAAAAAAAATGAAAGCCCTAACCATTTACCCGTGGCACGTTAAATCTCATCTTAGAAGCTAGGTAATTATCCTGGCGACACTCCAAAGTGTCCCGCTCATTTCAATTAGCTCGCTTAAATATTCAATGTCTTTAAAATAGGCCCCGCGATCCAGCCCCGACTAGTTCAGAAGTTTCATTACTGTGGAGGTTAATTGTTGACTCCAGTGGAATATCGTGGATTTTATTTTTACGACCACAGTTCGCTTTACGAGTTATGAAATTTGTAAAGCTGTCTCTGATTTGGACAGTGATTTGACTTGTATTAATGTATTAAAGGGATTTGTTTTTGATATCTGTGTTATCTCAATCCATTACAATTACAGCAATGGAGTGGAAAAGGATCTTGTGAAATGTTGTTCTCCAAGTATAATAAACTTTATATGTTTACCTCGGTACTGTAGTATAACATTACCAGGATTGGTTCTATTTTAATTTGTGTAATAAAATATACGATAAATTGTTATTGAGAATTATTTATGTTTTTGTCATGTAATGTAATGAATGATATAATGTAGCACCTTCCAAAGTCATAGATAAACAGCACACAAAAAAGCAAGTGTTAATTTGCCTGACCACATATCTTATCGTAATAATATGCAATGACACTCCAAAACGAGCGACCATAAATCATCGATAAGATCGATGCGTCCGACCAATGATTCCGCGTCGACAACACTAGGAATGCGAAGCGCATCACTAGCACACGGACTGACGATCATGGTCGGCGCATGCTCTCTATAAATAATATGTTGTAAAACGATTTTCGATAGATTAATCTGAATCGTGCGCGCAGTCGTGCGCCGCCGGGCTAGATCTATTGTGGATCGATAGGGAGCTAGGAAGCGGTAGAGATGGCGATTTGCGACGACTGTCGCAGGCGCTCAATGGTCGCATTTTTGGTTTCAATGTGAACCGAGACCGGCGAGTTGCTGTGACCTTGAAAGCTCGTTGGAGATATTAAGATTTATATAAATAAAGATCAATAGTCAAAATGTATGTACGCGCGTATAAGTAGAACGACTACACCCAATTGATCTTTTTTGTTGTGTTTGTAATTGGGCCATGTTTGTGTGGGGTCGGAAGAGTTAATAAATACCTGTATTGATTTCAGAATCTTGTTATGACTGATTAAACAGGTCTGCAAATAATAATTTAGGGATCTGATAATAATAAAAAAAAATATTAAAATAATTAAAATTATTTTTCAAATTCATTTAGTGACTAAGTGAGTCTATCAAACTAAAATAAACCTCATACGCTGAGGCATTCTGAAAACATCGTTGAAAAATCTCCGACTTGTCCGAAAATATTTACAACAGTAAAAGAAGCAATCAAATTCTATTAGGTAGGAATATGCAAGAGTTCAAGTAAAATTGAATTAGAAGACATTATATTGACAAGTTAGAGTAGCACATTCTGTTAATAGCTAATTTATACAATGAATGTTTGTATTTGTTCTGTATCTGTGTATTCAAGTTTTATATTTGTGATTCCTCTGAAGTCTGATATCAGTAACACGAGTGCTAAAAGCGACTTATCTCTGAGTCAAGTATAAGATGTTATGTAAATTATTGTAACAACATATGCATCGAACTAACTGAGTTCATCTTCATCGTCAGCATAGCTTCCGTAGGAAATCTACTGCTGGACATAGGCCTTCCCAAAACAGGGGGGATCCTGCTTATAAATTGACGCGCTGAGCAGGCTGACGCAGAGCAAAGATTCCCGACGCTGCTGCCCGTTTCCGCCCTGTTGCATTCGAATTACTTATTTTCGGGTCTGCCATTTGTTGTTTCCGGTACCTTAGTCGCCTTCTAAGACACCTGGTACAAAAAGAGCCTCTAATCTACTCTGCCGGTTGCTCACGGCAAACTAATTGAGTTACATTATATAACCTAGAACTTAGTGACTCTACTTACAATTGTCATGTCATGGCTATTAGCGCCATCCAGCGTCACAAACAATAGGCACGTCGTCAACTCGTCAAACAATTTATCCGGAGGTATAATTTGGCCCTGTCTGTTAGAATTGTAAGTCTGCGCGGTCAGCGCGCACGCGTCCCGTACGTAGTACGTAAACCGGCGCACACGCTGTGGGAACGTCCGCGGACTCGGCTGCCCCCGGTGTATTCCCGAGGGACATCTGTAGACAAACATCGATTAAATTTACACGTACCGTTTTGTATTCTAATAATGAAAGGCAATAAATATACTTCACACTTCACACATAATCTTCAATATTGATCCGTAATTAAGAGCTTAAAGCACTCATATTACGGATATCAGACAACGAAAACATTACACATATTATACTTAAATATATATTTTTAACTCCCAGACACAGAATAAACACAATTGTACATCATAGAAATGTCAGGCTTTAGTGAGAATCAAACCTTGCAGTTCTGGCGTACAAAAAGTGACACTACCGAATGAGTTAACGGATCCGTCAAAATGAATGAATACCTTGGAAGCCTCCCAACATGCATCAGTAACTAATACTAATCATACCTACAGCAGCGCGAGATAGTCTATCTTGGGTCACCCATCTCAATAGTTGCGAAATTTCATGCAACGGTCATTTTAATCACTAGGTACACCATGAACTCTTACATTACTAACACTTAACGTTTATAAATAAGTAACGATTATGACATAAATATAACAAACATCGTTTAGTGACACTAATTTTTAATGTCATAAGATATCTGTGAAACGTCTTAATATATTTGAATGATATGTCATTTTATATCAAAAACTGATGTAAATTCACACATCTCATACGTTGATCTGACTCCGTGGTAATTCGCTTAAAGCACTTGTGCTACGGACACCAGACAAAAGAGGAATTAGAATATAATACTTAAATACTTATTAACACCCAGATACAGAATAAACACAAACATCATCATATAAATATTTGTCCTTCGTGGTAATCTACAACCTTTAGCACATAAAATAGGATAACTACCACCTGCGCCATCGGACCCGACATGTTTTACATGTCGCTTAATGGTAACATCACCGTAGGATAAATATGACTTTTCGGAACATATTTTTGCACAATTTAACTGTGAGGAACGGTAGACTTTCTAAAATAATAAGAGACTTCTCATAAAAAATATGAAGTAAAGATTTCGCGAACACAGTCGCAGAGGGAAAGCTAAGTAATAATATAATGCATAAATCTTTCATTTAAAACCAAAAACAAAATGGCCGAGGGGAATACACCGATCGGCCGACAAACAAATAAATGTCCAAGCATTAATATTTACTATGATTGTGCGTGCCGAATGTAAATATAAGCTATGCATCGAACCTACCACCATATTTAATATTTCAGGGAGGTCAATGCCAAACGAAGATAACTTAATTGTCATATTATATGGAATAATTTAGTGGCAATATTTAGATATGAAATATGAGAATGTTAAGCTGAGGTTGGGATTTTGGTGTTTGGCATTTGTTATAGCTTCCTTGTTAGTGTAAATTCTGTGGTAGTCTGAGAGTCACGAGGCTCGCGTCTTGTTAGCAACACTGGGTTTCTCGCTGTTTCACTTCAGGCCGCACGAGTATTTTAATCCATAACACCAATAACTTGGTTTTCATGGAGCTTTTATCACCTAAAGTTTTTCTTGCAGGTTACTTTCTGGTGGCTCGTGTGTGAAACCTGCACTAAACTTAGTTTTAGGCCACTCTAGTGAAGGCAGAGGACCCATTTAGTTTATGCTAGGCCTGATTTACATATTATGTTGGAAGACTTTTAGGAAGGTCATCAGTATAATGAGTATAATAATCTAGAAAAGTCATTACATATTATTACCTATCTTGAAGAATAGTTACGTCATACTTATTGCATTATCAAGCATTTGTAATATCGCCATTTCTGGGGCCTTTCTTACGACGGTGCATGAATTTTAAAGACAACGGGATAACTCTGAGTCACCTATCTATCATAATGCTGATCACTGCGAAATTGCATGTCTACAGCGATCGCATGGAAACTTTAGCTACGAAGCCTTAAGAACTTCTTTTATCATCATATCAACCTCCGGAAGTCCACTGATGGACATAAGCCTCCCGAAGAAAGGGGGAATTTTTCCCATACTTGCAGCGCTGGCCAAGCGTGGCCATCCCTGCCCTGTGTATTTGAGCTGCACGGTATCGGATGCATAATACCGCCATCTGTCGGTTCTGGTACCTTAATCGCCTTTTACGATACCTGGTATAGATGGAGGGACTTTTCTATTCTGCCGGTATTTCACGGCACACGGCAGGTCTTCGTTATCTCCCCTCATTATCATCCATTCTTATTCTATATATGAAAGAATTTGACTAAGAAGTTGATTGCGACTGTAAGCAGAGAGAGACTTTGTAAAGCTTAGGTATCGGTATCTCTGAATATTAAGGAATGGTCTGCAGTCCACGAAATAGTAGTCGTTATTTAGTAAGGCTTAGGTTAGGCTTAGGTTTATTGATAAGACCTGCTGCATCTAGTAAATTTACTAATCCCCGAAAGCATCACAATACGCCGTAGGGATAGCGGCTCCTACATATAATAAGAATAACAAGACGCAAGATAACAGAGAAATCACAAATATACTACTTACTACATATATTTAACATCCAGACAGTTCTGTTCTGTACAAACTAATATCATCATGTAAATATTTGCTCTGAGTGGGAATCGAACCCACGACCTTTGGCGCACAAGATAGGATTACTACCAACTACGCCATAAATAAAACATGAAAGGGTTTGCCTTTTTGTTACTTTATTTAACATGTGGATTAAGCTCTAGACACTCACGTTACCAAGAAATGCGGGGTAAAGTGCGATTAACGCAAACTGTAAAATTATCATCATTATATCAGTCATTGGAAGTCCACTGATAATCATAACCAAGACGTGGTGAAAATGCCCATAATTTCCGTGTTAGGCAGGCATGTTGGCAATTGTAGAGTGTAGCGTCGTGACGAGAATACTGCTGCCTATCCCCGCCCTGCTGCATTTGAGCTACAGCTGAGCTTTCGGATGGATATACCACCAACTGTCGGTCCCGGTATCTCGGTCGCCTCTTCTGAGACCAGGTACAGGGGAGTTACACTTTTCCGGTACCCCACGCAAATTACTCAGTAATTTCACTGTCCCTCGTGCCCTTTAAACCAGGACACATCATAACCAATTGCTGCTTGGCGGTTGAAATAAGTGAAAGATACTCATGCAGACGACCTTTTGTATGAGATCTAACTTCAGTGATTTCCAAACCACCTTTTCATAGTGGGTGGTGGTTTCATTTTTCATGCTTCCATTTCAACGTTTTGAAGTGTTCGAATTAAAAGACATAGACAAAACAAGATGTTTATTTATTTTATTAGCTCATTATTATTTATTTGCTACAAAAATTACAACTTAAATAGTAATATACAAGATATCAAAAGAAACTAATATCATTCATTTTATCATATATTCGTTTGTAAAATAATGACAGGCAATATGTAAATGTTGTCTGATATAAGTAAGTGCTTTACGGTATTTATCTCATATCAATGTATGAGATGTTGTGTGATGTTTTATAGAAAATTATGAAGTACCAGCAACTGTGGCACCTGTATATCTTTATAAGTTTCTTCTTGTATGTATTAGTAAAAAAATAAAAGAAACAAGCATAGTTAGTAGAATAGAAATAGATAAACAGTTATCTATTGATGTTGTTAAGAAATAAAACCAACCTTCCATAAATAGTGAATAAATAAAATAAACGATACTTATTCAGTGTTTTTATTTTATTAGACCACGTCGACCTACAAGCATACAGTCCGCGTGATAGTAAGCGTCACTGCACCCTATAGACGCTCATAATATCACAATTACACAAATTTTACATATTATTTTACTTCATATCACATCACCCAGTAATTTCACTGTCTCTCTTACCTTTCTAACCGGAACACGGTAATGTGAACATTGCTATTTGGCGGTAGAAATAGGTGATGAAATAGTGATGTACCAATGCAGATGACCTTTATATGAAGTCTATCTCATAAGATATTGTATCTTAACAGCCACGTATATTGTCGATGTAAATTTATATCAGCATGGCTAATCGATATAACATTTGAACATATTTTGACAGGAATTCATCATCATTATATCAGCTATTGGAAGTCTTTTGCTGAACATAGACCAATTGACCAAATAGACATAATGGCCAAAAAAAATTGACATTGGGTAGCCAAGAAAGAAGAAATTTGCCCATAATTTTCGCGCTGGGCAAGCGTGCTAGCAATCACAGAGCGCATCTTTCACGACGGGGATGCTGCTGCCTAACACCACCTGGTGTTTTGAGGTATACTGTTGGATACGGACGGATCTATCGGCAGCACGGCATCTATCAGTTTTGCTACCTTAGTCGCCTCTTACAAGGGGAGATATTATTCTATCTGCCGGTAAGAGAGTTTAAACGGACCA
Source organism: Heortia vitessoides (assembly GCA_020976665.1). Taxonomy (NCBI): domain Eukaryota; kingdom Metazoa; phylum Arthropoda; class Insecta; order Lepidoptera; family Crambidae; genus Heortia; species Heortia vitessoides. Next base: position 12,796,860 of record JACJUM010005601.1, read on the forward strand.
AGCACTAAGCACCCAATAACACTCAACCAACAATTTCCATATCGAAAATTCCCTTTGAACTTGCACTTTCTTAAGTGGAAACTTTAAACCCCATAAAACTTTTCAAACGTGCTCCACATAAGTTTTACGTTCACTCCAATACTATAAGTTGTTAGCTCACCCATAAAACCTGACCACAAAATATGTAGCCCTTACAACCTAAAGAATAAGGCTTAAAATATAGTGAGAGATTGTAAGTTTTGTGTTACTTGCATAAATAGGTGTAAAATGCAAACCGAGCCGTTTCGTAAATAACCGTAAATAGTGCCAGGGTGTGTTTTGTATTATCAAGCCTCGTTTGTATGGATTTTATGATAAGTACGACGTTACTATGATAGTAATGTTTCCTTAAACATTCAATGTTATAATTTGAGGACTCCTCGGGTAGTGGGATTAAGGGTGAATTTTGCGTGTCATTTTATCTTCATTAGATATACATAGCTAGCTTACGCAATCTAGGCTTATGACATCCGAATTTCTTCATAACATACAAAACTAAGGTAATAAAACAAATGCTATCTCTTGTACTGCGTCTGTCGCGGGTTGCACCGACGTAAAATAGGCCTTATAAACAAAAAAAATGGCCCGATGGTGCATTCGGTGGTGATCCTATTTTGTTCGTCAAATGACCTTGGTTTGATCCTCGCATACATCAATACAATGAATTTTTATATTTTTTCTGTTTCTATGTGTTAAATACATTTTAAATTATAATATCTGTCATTACTCTATTGCCTAATGTCTGAACATAGGTGCTTTAAGCGAATTATGTTTGAGTCTGGTAATAAAATGTTATGTCCATTAAATATTATTATAAAGTTACCTGAACATGTCAATTTGTATAATTGAATGTGATAAACTAAAGTATAACTTTATTAAGACACTTTTACAAGTCATCAAAATATACAAGAATTCTCAGTTAATGTTTAAAAATATAATTTTATAATATTTATTTGAAAATGTCACGATATAACTATGATTTTTTATGTCTGAGAAATATTTGCGATATTTCTCAGACATAAAAAACGCATATGCTAATAGCATATGTGTTTGGTTACTTCTATTCGTGTAAGACCAGGCCTAGTTGTGAGCATACTCATAAATGTGAGACAACATTTCTGGCTCTCTTTTTTATCTTCTAACTTAGATGTACTTACTTCATTTAATGCTGACGTTTTATTTCATGAAAAAAAATATTAATAACGAAAATAACGTTATATTATAAAACTATTTTTATCTAAACATAATAATATGGAAATTAATATATAAAAATCTAATCAAAAAGGTTTGAATTTATGCATGCATTTATATAACAGCAGATATTTGTTACAGTTAAAACTAGTTTTTGAATAGAACGCGTTTTTTCTATTCAGAACTAGTTTTTAATATATACCTCTGTTAATACTAAAATTAATTAAGGGTTAATTTAAACGAAATGTTGGTGCGGTTAGGTTAGAACTGCAACTATAGCGCACGAGCCGAGCGAGCGAAGCGGGCGTGCCGCGACAGCAGCCGGCCGAAATTTTACGCTACAACACGGACAATAAGTTAACTTTTAACTAGGGAAACGAGTTCTAACGATAAATGCATTGTAACTGTAGCATATATAAGCTATTCCTATTTTATTGTTGATATTGACCACCAAAGAGAAATTTGGGGTCAATGAATACCAAAATATATAGTACCAGTACTGACATGTGACTCTTAAAGGGTCCTGCAATATAGACTATATTACGCAACTCAAAAGTATCGCAATAAGCTACGAAGTGGGCATGTGGTGAAGATTTTTGTATAATCGTATCAGGAATCTGAAATACCACAGAGTACTAGCAGAGTTGAACTTTGCTAAGTATCGTTAAACGTGTATGAGGCCTACCGATCCACCAATGACAGCGTAACTCGAAGGGTAGCAACGTTCTCGTTGAGAAGCTACACTCTGCAATTGCCACTATGACTGTCCAGCGCGGCCATTACCGAAACTTCTCCTTTTTTGGCGAGGCCAATGTCCGGGAGGTGATATTCTATGCCTGCTATGATAATAAAGCTCAGAAATAAGGAGAACTGTCGTGAGAACAAACAAACAAAGTAAACGACATTACCTAAAAGAATTGCATGTTAAAGTAAGAATGGGTAGGATACATTGCACATGAAACCGATGGCTGATGATAAATAAGGTATGCATGTTTGCAACCTTCGTGGTGAAATTAAAAAAGATGATCTAACTAGAATCGATTATAACGACAGAGAATTGTGCTGGAGGAAGACCACATACAACTCGCCCTATTGCAAATTTGGTACGGCACTGGTAGCTGGTACCGTCGGCAAGATTTATTTCAAGTCGACAAACAATCATATGGTCCGCGTGATAGTAAACGTTACTACAGTCTAGCTATAGATGCTTGATATATCACAAGGATATTACTAGCACGTTGCCAATCTTGTGACTTGAAGATATTATATCACATTACCCAGTAATTTCACAGCTTCTCTCACCATAGCAATAAAAACACTATTATTCGGTGGTAGAAACAGGTGAGATTACGGTACCGATACAGACGACGAAATTAACGAGGAGCGACCAATTAGAATACGGATCTTCTGTGCTTGCTAGAGGAACTAGGCTAGAAGGAGTAGAGTCACCAGGCTAGAAGAACTGCTAAACGAAGCAAAGAAGACGTCGAGATTGAAATTTGCGTGTTTCCTATATATCTATTGCAGATTTAATGATGGTTAATTGCTACGCTACGGAGAGCTGGTTGTAATCTAAAAATGTAGCTGTCTATTCGTCATTTAAGTATTTACGGCATACCTGTCTAATATAGAATATTATACTACATAGTTGGTACTTCTCAGTGACATATCACAGCACCCAATGTTTCTTTTAATCTAGCAAGTCATTCCCAGCTGAATTCGCAAGTAAACGCTATCCTTGGCAAACACGGCTCGTGTTTGACCGGTTTTATTACATTTTATCAGTTGATGCAAATTCGCAATGGTAACAAAATAGCGTGGTGTTACCACTTCGGCTCGCACAATGGTAAACCTATACAATATTTATCTTACCGATAATGGGCTTTGTAACGGGGATACCTACTAATTGTAGGGTAACGTGTTTCATTGTGTTTGGATCACGATCTTTAATGCTTACGATATCGATTTAAAAGCCTTGTTGGCATTGGAAGTAGAGTTCGCGTGAAATCTCGAGGAACGGGTTGGTTTTTGGGAAGTTTAGAAGCTATACATTTCTTGAATTAGATTTTGGGATAAAAAGTTCTTATATATTTTGTAAACAAATGCGAACTTAGTGTACCCATCGTAATTAGTAAGGTAAGTAATCCCATTTTGTGCGCCAAGGGTCATGATATATTCTACAAATACTTGTATGATGAATATTTGTGTGTGTTCTATGCCTGTGTCTTAAATAATTATTTAAAAATGTATATTTGTAATTCCTCTGTTGCCTAATATCTAACAAAAGTGCTTTAAATGATTTAATCATCATTAACATCAACATCATATCAGCCATTGGTAGTCCACAGCTGGTCATAAGTCTCCCCAAGAAAGAAGGAATTTTTCCTATAATTGCCGTACTGGTAAAACGTGTTGGCAATTGCAGAGCGCAGCTTTTGCGACGGGAAGTTGCTGCCAAACCCCTTAAAGGGTACATTTGAGCTGCACTGTTTTGGATGGATATACCGCCATCTCTCGATTCTGGTAACTTATTCGTCTCTTACGACACCTGGTACAGAAGAAGGTTCTATTCTACTCTGCCGGCACCTCACGGCTAACTCGCGACTTTCTATAGTCGCTACTAATATTCGCATGCATATAAAAGTTATATATATAAGTTAGTATATGGATTTAACATTGTTAACACAAATGTAAGTAAGTTTAGCGCAAATTGATAGCTTACTGAGACAATAGTGCGTATCCGTAAAATGACAAAATGACAATTAGCGATAGCATTATATTCAAGTTCACAGAAGAAGCCACACAACCTTTAGAAAACTACTATTTCGAGCACTAGATAAAATGCAGGAGAACCCGCGGGTTAAAGTCACTGAATCCTTTTTTAAGAATTATGCCTGCTTAAGTATGAAAAAAAGTCTAACACCGAGATAAGCAATCAACCAGAGAGTCAGAGTTATTACAAATAGAATACTTAGGTACATATAAATAACACCCAGACATAGAACAAATATATAAATTCAACATAAAAATATTTCCTCTAGGTGAGTCCAAACATAAATAAAAATACAACGAACATAGTCAAGTCAATAGTCAACAGTCAAATAAGGCCTAGGTTATTGAATTATATATTTTTAATTTTGAGTTTTAAGATATAATATTAATAACAAACATGTTTATATAAACACAGTATATAAAATCTTACATAGCATTGACGCTGTATAAGACGCGGCTGACTAGTGCGTGTAAAGGAAGCAAGAGAGGTATGCCAAAATTGTAGCAAGTGAAGATCTATAGTCTCTGCCTGCAGCGATGGGACACAGGCGTGATATACATGTACGTATGATTTAACTTCTTAAGTTTTCTTGTTTGACGTTTCAAGATTGACTAAAGATGTCGTGTCATGAGACAGTTGCTGAAAGGTAACCGAAACTACTAAAGTAACAAAACTTGATAACTAAACGAACCTATCGTAATTAATTATATATCAAAAATGTGTTTGATTTGTGCTTTTCTTATTTACCCTACCATAATAAACTTTTGTATACATACAGGTAAACAGTTGTTTGATTATAACATTAGTTATAAACATAAATATATGCCGTAAATAGTACCTGCTCCTGTACTTCGTGTCGTAAGAGATGGCTAAAGATAGATAGTGGTATATGGCGCAGGGTGGGGATGGGCAGCAGCATCACTGTCGCCAAAGTTGCGCTGTGCAATTTTATCAACATGCGCGGCAATTATAGGCCTAATGTCGTTTTCTTGGGAAGCCCTATGTCCAGCTGTGGGCTTCCAATAGCTGATATGATAAACATAGATTCTTAGGATATTCTGAGTATCCAATATTCGCGGACCCCTTAATCTAATATTTCTGCATTATCATCATTAGGATAATATACTAAATTAATGGCTGCCCTTTTCAATGCAAGTGACATATGACAATTTGCATAGACAGAGATAAATGCTCATTGAGCCCGCTGGGCTAACAAAGCATTCGTATGAGGCAACGGTTTAGATGTTTGGCTTTGGGTTAATTTTGTGCTTAATAAACGTTATTACGTGCATTCTTTTGCGAAGCATATATAAGTCACTGGTTAATTTATTTGACATGAAAGATTGATGACAGAGATGAAGAAGAGACGGGCCTGATGGCGCAGATGGTAGTGGTCCTATCTTGAGCGCTAAGGTTCGCAAGTTCGATTCCTACCCAGAACAAATATTTCTATGAAAGAATTTGTGTTTATTCTGTGCCTGGGCGTAAAATATAAGTATTAAAGTAGTATATTTGTGATTCCTCTGTTGTGTGGTGTGCAAAACGCAAGTGCTTTGAGCGACTTATCATGGAGTTTGGATAATGAATGAGATGTGTGTATAATATTTACAAAAAAAATACAATTGGGCTAGAGAAGAAAGCTAAATAAATTAATATGATATATATTTTTTTAATTTAATGCACGAAGTTTTATTGTCTAGATAAATTAAATACATAAAAATATGTAATTTTATGTTATCATCATACTTGTGATTCCTCTGTTGTAGGGCGTCTATAACACAAGTGCTTTAAACGACTTACCAAGGAGTCAGGTCAATGTATGAGATGTTGTGGGAATTTATTATTATTATCATCCTTGGGTACCGGACTTACATTCTAAAAACAGTTGCCTTGAGATGAACGATTTTTTTTATATTTGTCTTTCTGTCTGTCTAGATATTTGTAAACGCTCTCGTTAATCTATTTCGATATAATTTGGAACTTAGAGGGTTCAACCTAGAAAAGCATCCCCGTCATTAAAGCATCCCCAACGTGGCAATTATGGGCAAAAGACCTCCTTTCTTGGAGAGGCCATGTTCAGAATCATTTGGAATTTACTACTTTCAATGTAATATGATATTTGTTTTTACATATTTAATTATCCAAAATCTTAAGTACATATTATTGGCACAGTAAAGAATATTATGACTGTCTTTTGACTTGTTCTATGTATTGCACTAGCTGTGTCCCATGGTTTCATCCGCGTTAAACTGTACAACTTTCTTACTAAATAAAATTAAAACAACAAAATATTTTTGGCAATCGTGCCTTAAAGAGGTCAAGGCATGTTTTCCAAAAAAATATTTTTCACCTCTATACTGAATTTAATTTGAATAACTTTAACGACAGCAAAGATTTATACTATCTTTGCACCCCCGTTTTACCACTTACGAGATGAATTTTTTTCTCAAAAATCCTTTTTTAGTGCTTTCCAGTGCCCACTACAAGGCTAAAATAAATAAATCATTCAAGGGCAAATGCAAAAGATTTTACATAAAAATATAGAACCTTTATCATGACCAGTTTTTGTTGTAGGTTCCTTTCTGGTGGGTCATGTCATAAACCTGCCTTAATCTTAGTTTAAAGACCCGTCTGGTGCCGGCACACTAGTATGGATAAGCCTAATTTAAATGTTAGATGACTCTTATAGCCCCGTCGGGTCATCAGGGTCTTCAGTATTATGAATATAATATAACTTAGTACATAATATTTCTGAATATAAATTATTATTTTTAACGATCCGAAAATGGGTTTTGTAATGGGCCTACTTGAATATAGAATATTTTAATTTAATTAAATATGTAATAATGATTTAAAATATTGTTAGCTATATTTGATATTAACGGGAAAAGTAGAAATGTAATTGCTGGACTAACAGTAAAACTCTGAGCAGCTAAATTGCACTTGTATATAAATAAATACTTCAGAAATGTCCTTTATATCAAAAAAATATTTACAAACTTTTCATTTCAGCTAATGTTTACATCATGTTTAGAAGTAACTTGGGAAAAGAATGCAATTCATAAAAAAATATTTTTTAATTCCGTTTCTAAAATAGCCCTTCTTGTCCGATTTGTTTATATCCTATGTATACCAAACAAACAGACTAATATAGCTGATCTAGTAAGATAAAAGTTAGTAAACGAAAACATACAAAAGTAATAAAGGTACATAATCTAATGTACAGACCCGATGGCGCAGATGGTAGAGATTTTATCTTATACGTAAAGAATCGTGGGTTTGATCCCTCCTAGGACAAACATTTATAAAATGATCTTTGTATTTGTTCGGAGACTGGGTGTTTACCTAAGTACTACACCTGCTTAGCGCGACAATTATAGGCAAAATTTTCTATTTCTTACAGAGGCCTTGAATGTTCTAGAACTTTTAATTTATTTTTTATAAGACCAAGAATACAGTCCACGTGATAGTGAGCGTCCTAGTAGCCTATAGACGCTCGTAACATCACAAATATATTGCGTTTGTGATGATATTATGTCACTATAATCCAGTAATTTCACTGCCTCTCTCTACCTTCAAACCTGATCAAAACTATGCAAATACTGCTATTTGACGGTAGAATGTATAGGTGAAAGTAAGGTACTAATTCAAACGACCTTTATATAAGGTCTACCTCTTGTAAGGATAATCGTTACAAGAGGTACAACTCCTATGAAAATGATAATTAGTTTAAATTCACAATCAATACCATCATCAAGCTATCAGAATGATTAGTCACTTACATAAACAAAGTTCCTGTTGCATAAAATTATCCAACCAAATCGAGGGTTAATAACTAACATAGGTTAGATCAGCCCAAATCGATAGCTAACTGCAGCAATGGTAATGCGTGGCCGTAAAATGACAAGATGGCAATTAGCGATAGTAGTGCATTCGAGGGCACTGTTGAGACAATGTGAGTGCAGGACCCTATTTCCAAGCAATCGACACGCAATAATCAGCCAATTAATACAAAACTGTACAAGTGGTGTTTTAAAATTCAGTTTTATAAAAGGAACACCAGTTGTGTTCCTTTTATTCTCACTATTTCACTAAAACTGCATTCGACCAATACTTGCATTCGACGCGTCATGATGTTCGCGAGCATTGTGTTTGCTCACGTAGGTGTTCGCTGTCGATCCCGCTCAGATCCCGAGAGCCCTGCGGGGGTGACTGTAGCTAAACGCAGGTGAATACGGGCACAGGGTTTGGGTGCGCTGGAATTAACGTCTGAGTAGTCCAGCAATAGGTTAGGTCGAAAAAAAACATTTTGACCATTAAATATTAATGAAAAAAACTACCAGTTACCATAATACAGTATGCGTAGTACGAGTTTGAAATTCGGTTTTATATAAGAAAATCAGCTGTTCACGCTCTCTAACCACTCGATATTTATAAAATAATCAGCCAGTAACCACTATACATTACAAGTGGAAAGTGTTTTAAATTCTATTATATAACACGCTTTCTCATCATAGCAGTCGACATCCATTGATTGACATACGCCTGCCCAAAAAATGAAAATTTGCCCATTATCGCCGTCCTGAGTGAGCGAGGTTGTAATCGCGACGGGAATACTGCTGCCCATCCCCGCCATGTTGCATTTAAGTTACATTGCTTCGGGTGGATATACCGCCATTTGCCGGTTCCGGTACCTTAGTCGCCTCTTACGACACCTAGTACAGGGGAGGTACTATTCTATTCTACCAGTTACCACAGCACAAAGTGCGTGGTAACTGTTCGATATTTAGTTTTACAAAGATGTGAATTATGTCAATAATAAATAAATAAAAAGAATATAAGTAAACACCTAGGGAACGACTGAATTTTGCAGGGAATACACTAAAAGTGTCATGATTATAATAATCCAAACCAGCATGAAAGTCGATACATCTAAGCAATTAAATCTTATATAAACCGTGGATTTTTAATAGCACATATCTTAACATATTTTAGGAAACAATAACAAACCAACGCATCTTTTAACAAACATCATCAGAAAATAAGCTAAACTACTTTCCTGTTAAAAAATATTATAAGTTTAAAGACGATAAACATTTGTTCAGAGAAAACTTAATTACAAAGAAACCGCTTTCAAAGATAATGGCTTTATAATACACAATTCATATGTTCACAACAACATCATTATCCAAACAAAGCCCTATCTAATATAGAGCGATTTCTAAACATTAAATGTACCTAGTCATTAGCTAGGTAACCTAAAGTGCTGCGATCAACGATCAGGCGCAAATGCCAGGGGTATAGCGGTAACCAGGCACTTGCTTCATGAGACACTTAGATCAATCTCAATATCATAATATTATATAGTGAACGATACTTCAAACTATCAGGTGTCGACTTGTTTCTTAAGCCTGTGATCTCGTATACAATTATTTTTACATTTAGACGGACAGTTAATGACATTTAAATGTAATCATACATGCGTATAATCTAAATATGTTTTTAATAACAACTCATAACATCATATATGTACGGAAAATATTAAAAGCATGTTTTACAAGAATCAACTTATAAACCGACGTTTATGTAGAGAAAATTAATAAGCGAATAAAAAGAAAAAAATCCGGGCCTTTATAAAAATTATTTAGCGTTGAGCCTTATTATTTATGGTACCTTTATTATTATTCTTATGGTACAACGGCAATCCTTACTTTGGGATCAGAATAATATATGCGATGTTTATATTTATAATAATATACAAGAAGCCCTACCTGGCTTAGCATTAAGGCAATTTCATCATCATATCAGCCGTAGAATATCCACTGTTGGATATTGGCCTCGAGGATAAGATATTCAATGACACCAGTTGCAGAGGATACGTGGGGTTAGAGCACATACAAAATTTTGTCTGCCTCACTCTCACCTACTTTTATCGTGAAATAGCAGTGTTCGCATTGCTGTTTTTCGGTTTGAAGGGTTATGAGGCAGTGAAATAGCAGGAAAATGTGATATAGTATCTTCAAGTGCCATTGGGTACCGGAAGAGTAGAATAGTACCTTCTCCATACCAGGAGTCGTTAAAGGTGACTGAGGTACCGGAACCGACAGATGGCGGAATATTCATCCGAAACAGTGTAGCTCAAATGCACAGGACTCGCAGCAGCATCCCCGTCGCAAAAACTACGCTCTACGATTGCCAACACGCTGGTCTCAGGCCTATGTTCAGCAGTGGAATTAAAATAGCTGGTATGATCTTCAAGTCACAAGTTCGGCAATGCCATAGTGATGTCCTTGCGATATTGCAAGCGTCTAACGGCTGCAGTGACTTACTATTAAGTGTAGTATATACTTGATTTTCAACTTTTTCTACAAAAATAAAAGAAAGACTCCAATACCTATAATGCTAACTATACTGTACCAACCTTTTCAAGTTTAACTAAAAACAGTGAATTGACGCGCGAATATCCAAGAAAACAAATATAAACATCTAATACTAGATAGCTCCCCAATAAACGTGCGAGTAGAATGGGACTGCGTAAATGAAAAACCAAAAATAAATCCTAAATAACACAAACCAGGATAGCCCCCCGCCACACACGTGTGAGTAGATCCGAGCGGGCCGGCCGATCGCCGAGACGATTGCGACGCGGAATGGCGAACGCGTCGACTTTACATATCAAGATTACACCATTGTCCGATTCAATTGCTGTATGCAAAGGTTTCTATTGCGACAGGTGGCGTATGTCCGCAATCATTCGTCTAAAGCTCAAATGTACTTCGAACTTTGTCTACAAACATATCTCCGAAACCGCTGTAGTTTTGAGAAACTTGGTTAAAAGGAGTGACATAAACTCTTCTATAGAAAGACAAGATTATATATAACCGTAAAAGTTGATACAAAGATTACCTATGTATTAAATGATACCATTACTAAATTGAGCCCTAAGGTACCGGCTGAGTAGTATAGTACCACCATCACAAGTAGTGAGTAGTGTCCTAAGAGGCGACTAAGGCACCAGAACCTACAGATGGCGGTATATCCATCCAAAATAGTGCAGCTCAAATGCACAGCCCGGGGATGGGCAGCAGCGTCCCTGTCACAAAAGCAGTGCTTTGGGATTGCCAACACACTTGCGCAGCGCGGCAATTATGGGTAATATTAACCCCTTTCTTGGGGAGGCCTATATTCAGCAGTGGACTTTCAATGGCTTGTATGATGATGATGATTACTTAAATTTTCCTAATGGTTCTTGCGAAAGAAGTTTTTATAAAAACAAATAATGGCCATGATAGTAATTTTAGAAATTATCATCTTGCACAGTGAAAACCTTATCAATATTCTTTTAGCGGTTTCTTAGCCAATCCAGAATAAACAACTGTCCGTTTGACCGACAAAAGGGAAAATAAATAGTGGATATTTGACATATATTTTTATTATTGTCACATTTCTATGTAAATGTATTCTGTATGTATTAATTAGTAAAAAAAATTGATTGGAGGCAGTTATTCTCAAAAGCAGGTGTCGTCTGCCTCTCTCTTACTTATTCCTGACGCCAAACAGTAGCGCTCGTATTGCTTTGTCATAAATCCAAGGGTAATGAGGCACTGAAATTACTAGGTAATGTACCCTCAACTTCCATGATTGGTGACGATCTGGATGTCTTTGTTATATCGAGCATAAATACGCTACTTACTATGATACGTCTATTTCTTCTGTTCTTCAAGTTTAGTGCATATTAAATTTGTTTACTACCTTGCATCAATCTTGGAGATTTTATTTATAAATAAAGCCTGGAAGAAGCCCCTTTCAAGCAGTCTTCGATTTCAATATTATCTTTTTTCTTAATTATCATTATCATCGTGTCAGCCGATGGACGACTACTGCTGCACATAGCTGTTAGAGCGAAGCTTCGGTATGGAAACAATACTTCCCATTCTTGTCCTTTACATTTGAGCTACACAGTTTCCGATGGATATACCACCGTCTGTCGTCTGTCTGTACTGGAAATGTTCTATTATACACCTCCAGTAACCATGTAGAGCTCTAAATCATCACAATACTAATACCAAATGAATGATTTCTCTAAATCGAATTGTACCGAACACGAAAGGTGCCAGGGCCAATCGTAATATAGAAAACTGAAAACTCACACACAACTAAGACTCAAATTTGCAACTGGCTTTATCAAGCACATCAGAATAGTAAAGGCAGCATGACATTCAAGTATCCGTTTAGGAATAATACCGAATGCATGCACGAAACGGCCATCGCTTCGACTTAACATATCAAGATTACATATCGTCCGATTCAATCCCTGTTCGAGACCAGCCTGGTGCTCTGGTGCACAAGTGGCTTATGCTCGGAGTATAGTTAAGATTATCACTCTAACTGTACTCTGAAGAGTCCAATATAAACACGAAAGCTTGGATGTGAGTTTGTTATTTTTCACGGGTAGGATACTCAAATGGATTTATAAAACATTTTATAAAGATATTATAAATATATACGATGACATTAGAATAAAAAAATAAATAATATTATCACAATATCTCATACATTGACCTGACTCCGAAGTAAGCTGCTTAAAGCACTAGAAGTACGGACATCTAACAACAGATAAATTAGAATTAAAATACTTAAATACACATTTTTAACACACAGGCACAGATCAAACACAAATGTCATCGTATAAATGTTTGTCTTGGGTGGGGATCGGACCCACAATCCTTGGCATATAAGATATATCACTACCATCCACGCCATCGGGCACATTAAGCTTAAGTCAAGTACTAGTACTTGGCCCGCGTGTTCTTTGTACATCAGGGGTAACGATTGGAATTAACCATAAAACATATGATGAAGATCTTTAGAGAAAGCCTGTTAAAAGGTTTCCTTATTGATATCGTATCGGTAGTGGAAACCTTTAGTGCTTTTACCCAATCAAAAAACACTGCTTAAATTTCAGAACCAACCTCTTTTACCAACCTCTAGGGTTGTGTTTCTTTTTTTAGTATATTTTAAGGTATGAATTACTTGCACGATTTAGAATACTCTTTCATAGAGTGAGACTTTGGATGAGGTCTTTCTCATGTATTAATGCGGACGGTATATGTTTGTAGGTCAGAGTCTGCCTGCACGAGAGTGCGAACCACTGGTTTCTACGTCTAGTATGTGTGAGATCATGATTATGCAGAGACAGCGTGAGGGCGGCAAAGTAAATAATAGTTAAGTTATTGTATGATAGGTTGTCGATACCGTAGCTTAATTGGTTAGCGAAGATATCATATCAATAGACCTCACTGCTGTTCAAAGATATAAAAAATTGACAGTGAGATAACCATGCTGACGGTCTTACGACCGTCAAAATCAGATCAATAAAAGCTGTGAGGTACCGGCAAAGTAGAACAGTAACTCGACCTGCACCAGGTATCATAAGAGGTGACTGAAGTGCCAGAACTGACAGATGGATGTATGTTCATCCTTAATAGTGAAGCTCAAATTCAATTGACAACAGCATCCCTGTTGCAAAACCTACGCTCTGCCCATCGTAGCAATTATGGGCAAAATTCTCCCCTTTGAGAGGCCCAAGTCCAGCAGTGGACTTCTAATAGTTGATATGATGAATAAAAACCCGTTATGTCACAACGCAGTCATAAAAATCTTTCAAACAACTAATCAATTCTCGTCTCAACCCAATCCATTAGTGAAACGCAGCCCACCACAGCCCACCGGTGCAGTATATAATTTAATTGTGATTGCTAGCAATTAATAGCAATTCGATTGTTTACATTTACGAGACGTAGCCCGCGGCTGGCCATTGTATATGCTCTGGAATTATAATAAATGTACCGTACAGGGTTTACTGTCAGCTGTAAATATTTGTGTAAGAGACGGATTTGACTTGGGTTGGCGTTGGATGATAATCAATAGCTGTTAGGCTTGGTGATTGAAGTCAGACTTTGGTTGCGTTGACATTTTGATGATGTACTAGTAACGTCTAGCAGTTATACCCGGGTATGTTCCTTTGCCAATAATAAACAATGAAAGTGGGTCTTGATCCTTGATGTTTGGCATCTACTGGTAGTATTCCCGTTAAAATTGGTCCAGCCGTTTCGGAGTTTAACTAATAAAAATAGAAAGCTTCTTTGTAAATACCTGTAATATATAAAACAAACACTTGCGTCTCAAACAACACGATGATAAACAGATTTTCAGATGGCACTTTATAGTTTTTTAAATTAATAAATATATATATTCTTATATAAATTCCCACAACATCTCATAATTAAGATATCAGAAGAATCACAGATATGCTACTTAAATACATATATTTAACACCCAGACACAGTACAAAGATAAATATTATCATACAAATATTTGTTTTGGGTGGGGAAACTCATGCTCTTTAATGCACAAGTAAGGATCACTACCAGTTATTTGGTTAGCTCTTCTCATATGATGAAGTGACCAAACATCCATTCAAATGTTGGTTCTTATAATATTATTATAGTTATATTATCTGTTAAGGTCGGAACCGATTCGCAGGTTATCTGTTGTTGTGTCATAGTGACAGTTATTTAATGAAATTTTAAAAAATCTTCCCTTCATGTAATGTTTGAGAATCTACTCGGTTGGTACTATAATGACTATTTTCAATTTATACCTAAGATGAATACATATATTCGTTTTTATTGTACTGTAAGATTTATATAAATCAGAGTTTTTGGGTTTTTTAATTGAGACAGAAACCATGGTCTGGTAGGACCTACACTCGCTTCTAAACTATTTTTTTTAATAGATCAGGTCTCTAAACCAGTATAAAATACTTTGAGTGATGGTGAACGTCACTGCATCCTAGAGACGCTCGTAATATCATATGACTAGGGCATTGCCTACCCTGTGACTTGAAGATATTATATCCCCATTACTCAGCCCATAATTACCGCACTGGGCAAGCGTGTTGGTAATCACAGAGCGTAGCTTTCGTGACGAGGAAGCTGCTGCTCCCTGTGCATTTAAGCTACACAATATCGGATAGATATACCGCCATATGTATATCACCTGATACAAGAGGAGGAGGTACTACTCTGTATGCGGTATGTGTGCGTTACATTTTTGAATACCTTATGAAGAAACGTCACTACTAATCTGATTTAACAAATAAAGTCACATTTTTAGACGAGTTGCCTATAGCCTAAATGTATATACTTAAAAGGATATACACCAATTATATGAAGGTCGTGCAAAACCGAACAGTGGTTATTAACGACTACATTCATAATTATGTATCGATTGCCTACAGCTGTGCACCCATACCAATTGACTCTTCATTACGCAATCATTTCGAATATCCATTACTCATCAATAAAACATAATGCTGATCTGAAATTTTGTTATTATTTCACAGCAGCATTTAGTTTACAATACTAGTATAACTCATACTTAAAAGTTGGACTGACCATAAATTGCAATGTTTATTCGTTCCCAGTACATATTTAGTGGAGTTATTAGCATAATAGTTGACAACATAGAGCCATTAGGTAGAGGGGGGCCTAGTTGTGGTAATGGAGGGCTGGCTCAATTTATAAGCAGACTTATTATTTTTTTTTCAAAATCCAGTAGCTCTTATATTCCAGTTAATAAAATAAATAGCGTAACCAGCAAGGATTAGAATAAAGGATTTTACATATGCAAACTAAATATGTATCAAAACATAACAATCAGTAGAGGTTGAAATTACTACACACATATTATATCAAATTTAAAGCCAAATATACTTTATTCATACAATTACTTTTAAATGGTAATTAAAATAATAATAAAATAAATTATAATAATAATATAAAAATTTCCAACAAGAAATTTATTTTTAAGCATATTTATATATAATACAGACGACTCTGATGACCCAAGGGATCATAAAACTCATCTAACACATATAATTTCATTAGGCCTAACTTAAACCAGTCTACCGGCACCAGACGAGTCTTTAACTAAGGTTACTGCAGGTTCATTACGCGACCTGGAACGGAACCTGTAAGAAAAACTGCTCGTGATAAAGATTCTACCAACCCCACCAATATAGTAGTTGGTGCTAGTAAAACCCCTGCAGGCATCAGCGCTAATAAACCATTATCTTAAAGCTATTTAAAGCTGGTTAAATCCTAAGCAGTTTTGTTGATAGTTGTAAGCTTTGAAGATATTTGGCTTATTTTTAACATATTTATTGAATTTATTCAAAGGCAAAGATGTTATCCCCACGTACATCCACACATAAATACACAACACACACATATACACCTACACAAACAATATAAGAATTATCTAAATTTATATAAGTAAATATTTTATTATAAACAAAACAAAAATCAATACCTGATATAACATTTTTGTTGTCTCAAATAAATTTGTGTATCGAACATCAGTCTTGTTACACTTTTATCTCAAAACTGTCCGTCTATACTGATATATAAATTTTACAACAGGTTGATTTCATACTAAGGTCAAGGTGGTTCCTCACTCTCATCTATTTTTACCGCCAATCAAGAGTTCACGAATTAGTAAGTTATTACCCATAATATCTTCAAGTCACAAAGTTAGCAACGCCTGATATCCTTGTGATAATACGAGCGTCTATAGGATGCGGTGACGCTTACTATCACATAAACTGTATGAGAGTGACTTGATTTTAGTAAGTAAGTATAATATTTGTGATTCCTCTGTTGTCTGATGGAAACAAGTCAATGTAAAAGATGTTTTGGGATCTCCATTCTACGTATTTGAGCTCTGTTTAGGATGGATATTACGCCATCTGTCGGTTCTGGTACCTCAGTCTTTTAACACACCTGGTATGAAGGAGATACTATATTACTCTACTAGTACCTTACATCTAATGTAATATACTATTATATATAGATATATCTCATACATTGGTCTGACTCCGAGACATGTCGCATTAAGTGTGACGTTGTATTTTAAATTTGAAGTTAGAAGAGTGTTGTGGCTACTTTAATTGTAATGTAAACCAAAGGCTATGGAGTACTTGTACCAAATATAAAATTTAGTGAAGCTGATAAGGAATTTTATTTATTTTTTACTAATTCAAAAATCACAGTTTTTATATTCTGATTAAAAAATATATTATCGAAACTTACTGCCAATAAAGGATTACATATGTATACAGAAACTTAAATCAAAGAGCAGTTCCTGACAATGGTTCGAGACAATCGCTTCTTCCCTTACCTTAGGGTTCTTCAAGACGAATGGCACCTTCAGGCCAGTCTCAGTGCCATACATCATGCATCGGTAATTGTTGCCCGCAACGGTTTCTACTGTGACGCCGCGTGCGAGTATAGACAGGGCCCAAGGGCTCCTCATGATTAATACTGTATGGTCCTGCACTGAGTTATGTTACACTCGATCACTTGTGAGTGGTAATGGGGTGATATATTTTGTTAGATGGTACTTTTTGAAGTATAACGGGCTCTTTCACCTTAAGTCTCTTTCTCTCTCTCTCTTAATATTAATTTATTAAATGGTACAGTTTAAGGTATCACGGGCTCTTTTACCTATAGTCTCTTTCTTATTATTGAAGACTTTCAGCACTCCGTGGTTTCACTCACGTAATTCCTCTTTCCCGTGACAATATATATTTATGAAAGAGTTTGCGATATGAGTTCAGAAATTTATGAGTATATTTAATACAAATCCTGATTAAATATGATCTATTTTAGGTAGGCGTTTCTTATTTTTTTTTTGGATGGGTAAAATAAAAAAAAAACGGCAAAATATATTTTCACCAACTTTATTAAGAATTGAAATTAACATGTGATCTTTGAATTTTTTACTAACTTTTTTTTATCGTTGTCGTTGTTATATGTCAAAGTATGTGATAAAATTTATTTGAAGTTGGCTGTATTCCTTATGTATGGGGTTCTGTACTAAAATTTTGATTAACAGACAGTAAATAACTACGGGAAAAAATTGGAAGACATAATACACGTTCTTAAACATAAAATTCAAAGGACATATATAATCAATAAACATACATTGCCCTTTTGACATCAGGTCAAGCGAAAAGAAGAGCAATCAGTCGATACACCGCAAATCAGCGCCGACAAATTGGTTCAAATAGAAAAAGATGTACAAAGCATCCCCTTTATCGAATAAACGGCAATAAATCGACATACCCTTGTGTCAACACCGTATTAGTGTATATGGGCACACCAATCAACCAAGATCCGTGAAGAGAATCAACTGATACAAGAGAATAGGCCACAATAAATCGGCCGCATGAACGCTCAGATTTGTCACGGGTAAATCACGCGCGAAATCCGCCGATAAATGTCTATATCCGCTTTTCCCACACATTTTCCCTTTACCCTCTCATGTGCTCACTTAATATGACGGTGTTTGCCCTTTTCCCCTCGCTGCCATTTAGCGTAACCTCTCCCGCAAACGCCGCTTTCAAAAACCAATCTTCTCTACAATACTGCAGAGTTGACATTACATTGTGTTGAAAAATAAAAAGAAAAATGTTCGTTCTTTTTTTCGAAAATTGTGCACGCTGTCACCGGCACACAAAACAATTTTCTAAGTGGTCCAAAATAAAGTCGGAATTCGATTGTGTGTTAACAAGCCGAGTTGCGTCGGTTCGTCCTGTAAAGGGAAGTTGGGTGACATTGTTACACAGTGTATTGCACATTATTGGGTGATTGAATGGCGTACTTACTGCGAAAGCGACAGGTTTGATAAGGTGCCCTCGTGTTAGGATAACATGGGCGTGGAAGCCATGAATTTATTTGATGGCTGTTTAGCTCGTTCGCTTTGATACGGTTTGAATAGGGATGTTTGGCAGGGCTAGCAATGTAAACGTGGGCTTTTGGAACTCGATCTCAAAAATATTATTACTAGAACAATAATGTTTCAGATGTTCATATCAAAGAATATTAAAATTGCGCTTGGTAAATTAAATTATTTTATAAATTATGAAATAAACAAATTAAAACATTTATATTTAGGTTTATAAAATACTAGTTGAGGTCCGAAAACAAAAATAGTATTAAACAAGAAAATTAATAAAAATAAAATACAACCTCCTGTGTGTTCCTCCTTTCTATTCCTAATACCCAGACTAGTGCCAGCAAAGTTTATTAGTATTTCCCTCTGTACCAGTTATTGTAAGAGTCAACTAAGGGTCCGGAACCAATCATCTGGTATGACCAGCCATTCAAAGTCCACTGCTGGACAAGGGCATCAAGGGCATCCCCAAGTAATGGAGAATTTCGCCGCAGAATGCGTTTTTTGCGACGGGGATGCTGCGGCCTATCCTCGCCCTGTGCACTGTTTCGTATGGATATACCGCCATCTGTCGGATCCGATACCTCAGTCACCTCTTGGTACACGGGGAGGTACTATTTACTCTGCCGGTACCTCACGGCTAACCAATAGATGGCGGTATATCCGTCCGAAATAGCATAAGTCAGATACAGGGTAAAGCATCTAGCACCTGCCACATCGCAAAGCTACGGTTTGCGATAATGAAATCCCGGTAATTACGGGCAAATATCTCCTTATTCAGGAAGGTCTATGTCCAGCAGCGGTGTTCATACGCTGTTCTGATAATGAGGTATTCCTGTATAATAGCTGAATATATATAGTTATTTATGGCTCAGTTATAAAAGAAAGTCCGAGGCACACAGACACACGAATTTTAATTAAACAATTGACAATCAAGTTTTACTTATCTGCAACGCAATCAACACGTTCCAACAACTAACAAAAAACCAACACAAACAAAACGCATCCGTTAATAAAATCAACTCGCCCATAATTCAATCACGAGTACACAATCCATTCATTTGTACAGCAAACGTGAACACTTTCTAAACGAAACACACTGGTTATTCGCATGTAACTCTTTATTGGTACACGGTTACAAATTTATTTTAAACTTTAACATACGCCACTCGGCGCGAGTAGTAAAACAAATTAACACATTACAGCTAACGGTATTCGTGGAGGTTTCACACCAAGCGAGTATCTGTGTAAATTGGATAATCACTTAATCCCGTTTCTTTACTCCTGATAACTGCTCGCAGTATCTCACACGCAAAAAAATCTCGCTGGCATATTAATACTAGAACTAGTAAATTGATTATAAGAAAATACAATCAGAAATTGTAGTACACACATGTCTATAAATGTCAAGATAATTGTAAGTGCTATGGTATATTTATGATATAATATTAACTAGAAAAAAACAACTTAATTCAGGTGTCAGGTGGGACTCGGTACACCAGTAGTGCAATCTCCGGCATGGGAAAGATCCTGGTTCGAGTGCTACCTGGCACCTGAGACTGGCTTTTTTTTTAGACCAAGTCGACAAACAAGCATTCAGATCATAGTAAGCACCGGATATTATACTACATTACCCACTGCCACTTCACTGCCCCTCTCAGACGGCGGTATTATATTTGGCGGTAGAAATAGGTGAGAGTGAGGTACCAATGCAGACGACGTTTCGTGTGAGAACTACCTTATGTAGTTGATTATTTTCTAGTAAATATTATCTTAAATATAATTCTGCATTTTCTATTCATAAAACCTCTAAGCACTGTAGTATATTAAGAAGTAGTCCATAATTCATAATGAATGTAGCTGGAGGTGAAGTCTGGTATACTTATAATTCGTTTTGCATTTTGTGTTAATAATTTATAGACTATACTATTCAGTAATCTCGTACGTCAGAATAATGTGACAGTCAAAGATTTTAGCTTGTTTAATGACTTAAATACATTTATGCCTATTACATTTAAACTAAAAAAACTGCCAGCGGATTTAAAATCGATGAGGTAAATAAGTAAAGGGTAAGAGGTAAAATAATTGAAATAGCATCGTCATCATATCAGCCATAGGACGTTCATTGCTGGGTCTTCCTAAGTAATAACGTCCATTGGCTGCATGGGTCAAGCATTTAGTCATATCCTCAGTCCACCGTATAATTGGATGACCTACGTGGCTCTTGCCGATCCGTGGTCTTTATTCGACCTTAACGGTTTTGAAGTAGGCTCTTAATGTCTTATTTGTTTAAATTACACTAATAACACTATAGTTTATCAGTCATCGGTATTTGAGCAATATTGTAATATATCACACCAGCTATTGGAAAGTCCACGGCTGGACATAATCCGATCCATGAAGAAATACCACGCTTTAGAGCCATTAGTCAATGTTGGTAACACATTTTAGTCGAAGACATTCGTCTTGACATACTGAGGTATGTCTGACAAGAAGATATTTTACAGTGTTCTTAATATTGAAATATAAGATGGACTAATGCAATCAAATTCTAGAAATTAAAGCATCTAAAATGTTAGTAACATAAACGTACAACGTCTAAAAGAATACTCAAAGATGTTTAAAATATAAAACCATATAAAGGCTATACCAGCACATCAAGAGATCCAGCTAAACGGCCTGGTAAAAAGCGTTAAATTTAAATGAAAAACTACACTTATAAAACAACTTACTTATTACATTATTTAAACCTGCAGTATGTAATATCTTACATTTTCTTAAACAATTACAGATCCCCTGCAGAGTTACAAGTGGATACTTTAAATGCAACGTTATTTGCATATTTAAATCCAAAATTATTGTTTTAATCAATTAATGGTCATACTAACTGCATTTCATTGGGTTGAGGTGTATTATTAAGCTTTTATTGGAAACAATAAAACATTTTATGCAATAAAATCTACGTAATGCTTGCAAGTAATAAGTTTATATTTGATGATGAGGCTTGCAGAGAGATTCGTCATTGAGTATCTGCGAAAACATATAAGTAGATTCAAATTACAAGATAGTCGAATTGATTGTTAAGTCCATTTAGACGATAACTTAATAATTTCCACTGTCCATTTCAACCTTTGAAATTTTAATAAGTCTATGGAATATTAGCGAATTCTATTTCGTCATTCAATCATATTTAATATACACGAGGTTCATGCAAATGTCTTCTGCGATGGAACCTTATTCTTGTCTATTTCTAACGCTAAATATACGCATTGCTGTGTTTTGGTTCAAAGGGCAATGAAATCACTGGGTAATGCGACATAATATTTTCAAGTTGCTAGGTGACAACGAATTAGTGATATCCTTGTGATATTACGAGCGTCTATAGGCTGCGGTGACGCTTATTATATCGGTGCACTGCCAGAACGCTACGTAAATCAAAGTAAAATTAAACCTGACATTATAATCGTGAAAATAGTTGACTAAAGTATCCGAAACGTGGACCAAAAAAAGATAGAACTATAAATAACTAAAGATAGAAATATAAATTTTAAGAAAACAGTTAGAAAGTTGTATTTCTTTAAGACAGTTAGCCATAATCACTTTTTGGCATTAGCAGCTTAACGTGTCTCTTGTATTACATCTATTCAAATACAGAATTACTTGCAATGTTCTCACCAAATTGGGAACAAAGTTACGAAGCGAACGTCCCAGTAGATTTCAAGTTCTCAACCTCTGGATTGAGGTAACACTATCTGAACGTTGGCGAACCTGCGAACTTAATTTTGTCGACGTAACTTCAAAGTACGTAGCGTAAAATGTATATGTCTGGACTACTGCATATACTGGTTTGATCCTTTTCAATACGAAGCTATCTTTCTTCTTCTATATATATTCAATATTTATATTTTTTCGCGAATTGGAGTCTTGATTGTAAAACTAAGTATATCATTTGAATTTGAAGTTATTCTTTGCAACTGTTTTACAAGTCATTATTCGGTCATTATTTTAGTCCATCAAACGCAGTTTTTTCAATTTCAATCATCAACGAGCACATCTTCCATAGACATGTATATGTATCTTTATCGTATGTAACGTAAACCTTTTTCGACATAACAGCCGTAGGACGTCCACGGTGGATATAAATGTTTGCCAAGTAATCTCCAATAGGACCGGTTGTATTTGGTTTAAGTTCAGCGCGATCCTGTGGTTTAAGTCAGATCATCTATAAATGTTTCCATTGGGTGTCCAACAAACACTACGCTCACCGGTACGTGGTCTCCATTCCAGAACCAAACGGCTCCAGCGGCCCGCTGCAACTTCAACTTGCTAATCCACCAACTACATAGGTTGACTATGGTGTTGTTTCGGTCTCCTCATTACTGATTCAAACGCGCAATAAGACTCCGAGCATTACCTTCTCCATGGCTAGTTGGGCTATTTTCTGCTGAACCATTTAAATTGAAATTAGCATTCAGTTTTGAAATCTTTAGATACCTTGGTCAAGTCAAGTCTTACAAAATTGTAATTTGCATTAAAAATTGATATAAGTAGCTGCGTATAAACTATCAATTAACATTTATTAAGCGTAATGATTAAGATTCTCCTTTGGTAGCTAAATTTTAAATCTTTATTATTAACTAGCCGTGCCCGCGACTTCGTTCGCGTGGTTGTCGGAAACTCTATCGAGATTACTTTTTGATTGCTCACGTTGTTTTATGTTATCATATAATCGTGAATTAGATTTTTTTTAAATAATTTGTAAAAAAAATAATGTTTTTAAAATAATGGGTCAAAGTACTTCGGCATAAATTATATTTTTACTTTTGTTTAAAATAACCACGCTGTCTGTTTACAACCGTTCCGTAGGGAGCCGACCACGCGCCTGAGCCGCGTGGCATCGTACCTCGCAAAGATGCACAACAACAAGATTTTTTTAAATCGGACCAGTAGATCCTGAGATTAGCGCGATTAAACAAACAAACAAACTCTTCCGCCTTGTAATATTAGATATAGATTTATGTGCTATGAAATATTTATAGCATATAGATTTATGCCAATGCTATACATTTCAGAAACATAACTACATTAAATCAAAAGACGAATCTAGCCATATTAGCTAACGAATTAATCAAATAGGCGTAAATTTATTGATTATTTTAAGTGAGGACCTTTAGAACAAATATTTTGTTTTAGGCTTCATAATCTTATGATTTGGCTGGTAATTATTAAAAATGCTTGTGGCTGAGAATGGCGTCCTAAGCAGATTACTAACTACTCTCTATGAGAGGTATATGTAAAATGGTAAAGTCGTACTTATATTAAGGTCTAGAATTGCTTGAAAGAGTCTTGATGGGTATGAAATATATGCGTCTTCACTTTTGATTTTGGTGTAAAACAAATTGATGCATATGCATGTCATTGTGACATTTCGAAGGTTGTATCGAAACATGATAAGTATTTTATCTACTTTTGTATAATTTACTGTAATTAAGTTCGATTCCATTTGAATCGTTGAACAGTTTTATGCACCGATTTAATTTTTGACGGGGAGAACTATTTAGTTTTTTTTTGAAATCAGATGTCAATGAATCTCATTCAAGCGAAAAAAAGCGTATACATGTAAGAACTAAATTATTATTTAAGAAATAGAAGTGTGTATTACTTAAGTTTACAACTAACCTCGATTTTAAATAACGTGTGGTTTGTTTATGACCCGATTTTCTATCATCTTGTTTTATTTATCAGTTGGTCGGTATACATCAAATAAACTAAAAGCCCTTTTTAGGAACACACAGAAAAATACTGAATAATTAACTTAAGTCATCATCATCATATCAGACATCAGAAAAATCCACTATTGGACATAGGCAAGAAAAAACAAGAAAAAGAATTGTTTGCCCATAACTGCCGCGCTGTTTACGCGCGGTGCATTGTGGTGGTAAAGCTGCTGCCCATCCCCACCCTCTTGTATTTGAACTGCGCAGTAACTTATATCTCGTATCGTACCTCCATCTATCAAATCTGGTACCTTAGTCGCCTCTAACGTCCCCTGGTGCAGTAGGATATACTATTCTACTCTGCCGGTACCTCACGGCAATTGAGGTATATAGTGTAGCGGAACTAAAATTATAATAATTCTAACAGCATATCAAACTTTGACCTGATTGCGTGGTAAGTAGCTTAAAGCACTTGTGTGACGAATGCCAAACAACAGAGGTATCACAAATATACATATATTCAACACCCAAACACAGAACAAACAAAAATTTCGTCATAGATATATTTGCTCTGGGTGGGATTAGAACTCATGACCCTTGGCGCACAAGTTAGGATCACTACCATCTGCGCCATCGGGCTTATCGATTATAAAACAGAAAATGACAGTATTGGTTTGCTAAAAAGAGTTGATACCACCTTTCAATAATATCTAGGAATTTTTCGTAAGTAATTACTTATTTATACTAAGACTTAATCATATATACTCCTAATTCGAAGTCAAATAAATATTTATTTGAATATTCATATACTTATAGTACTTTCAAATCGCGAAAATACATCTATAAGTATAGATTTGCTAATCCCAACGAACTAACAAATATTTCGCCATAAACTAACCTCATCCTTTCCCAAGACCAGAGCAAAGCGATAACTGTAGTCTTAAACAATAAACATATTAGTTCTCATGTCGTATATAAAATAGATAATAACAATAACATCAAGTGAAAGTTCGTAAATCTTGCATTGGTAACATACAACCAATTTACAATAGCACGAATGTATGACACATCGTTCTAACACAGCATATTCCATTAGAGCACTACAAAGCGGCCGATACGCGACCGAAATGCCAACCGCTTCGCATATCGGCTCATTGATCTAAGGCGGCGTACATATTCTTATTTGAGCTAAAATATAAAAGCTGGATTCGAAACGCGAGATTGCAACAGCTCAATCGTTAAGGCTCGGTAGTGACTGCAGCTTTAAAACCAAAACGTTTTCTTTATGATGTACATGATAAACATTTTTGAAATATCATTATCATACTATCTATTGGAAGTCCACTGCTGGACATAAGCCTTTCCAAGAAAAGAGGTGTTTTGCCCATAATTGCCGCGCTGGGCAAGCGCGTTGGCAATCGCAGAGCGCAGCTATCGCGGCGGGTATGCTACTGCTCATCCCCGCCCTGTGCATTTGAGCTGCACTGTTCCATATGGATAAACCGTCGGTTATGTTACCTTAGTCACCTCTTACGACACCTGGTGCAGTGGGAGGTACTATTAGTTTCTGAAAAACTGAAAAACTTTCTACGGAAAAATCATAATTAAAATAAAGGTTTGACGATGATCTTGATGACTTGGCGGAGTCATAAAGGTCACTAAAGTCACACGCATGTTGCGTGTCACGAGAAATTTCAAATAATTAAAATGTTGATAAACTTATTCCAAATAACTATTTCTTATTTATTTGTATACTTATTCATAATATACAAAGATAGTTGTCATCTATTACGATTTGAACATGTTGTTTAATTTTATCTCTTAATATACGATAATGATCAATTATGGTAGAATTATAACATGTTTCATAGCTTAACCGACAACTGCTTAAGGCTCACAGCGAATGGAGTAAACATTAGCATATATGTCGATAAATACAGTACTTTATAAGTTAAGGCTCAGTCATAGGAAATGGAAGGGAATTGTTATAAAACACAGATTCAATTTATCGTAATTTTTTGTAATAATCACGCATTCACTATTTTTTGTAACGCGTGTGTTTTTACTTTTTCTTTTGTTCAACGTCTCAACAATGTCTATATAGCCATAATTTATCGTTCTAGTGTTTGAGAATTCTATTGAAATCTGACTGGTGCAGATTTAAAAACATATCTATAAGTTGCATTGTCAGAAAGTAGCATCCATATTATATTCTAGACGTGAAAGTTTGTGATTATAGATGTTTATTAACTTTGTATGCAAAAATATACTAATAGTTTTCACACAACATCTCATACGTTGACTTCTTGGTAAGTAGCTTAAAGCACTTGCCTTACGAACATCATGCAGAGGAATCACAATATAATAATTTAATAAATATTTTTAAAACTCAGAGACATAACAAACACAAATATCATCGTATAAATATTTGTCCTGGATAGGATTCAAACGCACGACTCTTGGCGCATAAGATAGGTAGGATGACCATTATCTGCGCCAACGGGCCCTTTTCATTTGCATTTTAAAGATTATTTTCAATAATAAAGATCAAATATGAGAATATGACGGAAACTTCATATAACTGGGTAAATCAAGAGAACATATTTTAAAAAATTATGTATTTTCTAAGATTTTAGTAATGATTTTTTTTTCTTACACTAGATCGACTAACATGCTTACAGTCCGCGTGATAGTAAGCGTCACTGTAGCCTATAGACACTCGTAATATCACAAGGATATCATGTGAGACTAGAAATAATAGAGAATGAGGTACCAATGAAGACGACCATTAAGGTCTACCTCTTGAGTAGGAGTCTATGTCAAACATATGTTTTTATTCTGGAATACAATAATAACAATAAATATCGGTAGAAAAGCCATGCTATTTGAAATGTAATTGTTAATTGTATTAAAACTATTCCTCCGCCCCGACTTTGTCAGGGTAAGTCAAATTGTATCTATTGATCTCGTAACCGTGAGTATATATTAGTAGTATTGAATTATAGGCCTCCCCAAGAAAGGGGGAGTATAGCCCATAATTGCGCTGAGCAAGTGTGTTGACAATCGCAGCTCTTGCGTCGGGGTTGCTGCTGTCCATCCCCGCTATTTCGGATGAATATACTGCTATCTGTCGGCTTTGGTACCTCAGTCGCCTCTTACAACACGTGGTACAGGGGGAGGCCCTATTCTATTCCGCCATTACCTCACGACACAATCGTCGACACCGCCATCTGCTAGAATTTTATGGCACTTACAGATAATTTACTTCTTTTCATATGACGAACAAATTATGTATTTTCTTATTGAATTAGCAATAAGAAAATGTTGCGACTATAAATTGAAAAGTTGATCCTGTCCTATTTTTCAAGTTGGTTCACTTCGGATAAACATCGCAACTAATTTTTTTTATATTTAAAGAAGAATCTTCATATAGGTATAAACATGTTGTGTCAAGACTTTTTCAATTAAATAAACTATTTTTATGTGCGATATGATGTTTTTTTGAAGCGATTGGCCTTATCCGTTATATGAATAAGAACTTCCTTATACCTTTAAAGGGAGAGTCACGAGAAGAGGAACCTTAGTATGACAAATTCATCCCACAAGCGATTCACATAAATTACATATAATTACAAACATAGCTAAATTAGTATTAGTAACGGGGATGTTGTAATTAGTGATGGCGAACAGCGAATCGATTAAATATTATATCGAGAATCTTACTGGCACCGGGGTATAGGCAGAATTATACCACTGTACCTCGGACCGGATCTGGTAGACAGTATATCTGATCGACGCGTAGCACACATACAAGAGGCTAGAAATATGCAGGAGCATCTTTAAGCTACGTTCTGCAATTTCCATTACGCGTGCAAGCGTGGCAATTATGAGCGAAATTCCCCTTTTCTTACGGAGGACTTTTTCCACCAGTGGATTCTCTACAGCTGCAATGCTCACAATCTATCTCCCTTACTATCCGTTATTTAAAGGCGACTGAGGTACCCAACGCGACAAATACAGATATAAAGAATGATATGGATAGACAGCAGCCACTTCGTCGCTAATCTATACGCTACCATGTCTGACCAAACAAATTATCTCTTTTTTTGGATGAAAATGGTTGCAAAATTCTTGATATGGTGACAATCTATCTTCAAGGCCCCAGGGTGAGGTATCTGGTTTGACTGGATAATGGGTCTGCGTGGCCACCGACTGTCAGGTGTTGGTAGTGCGATATAAATAAAAAGTGCCTTCAAAAAAATCTATCTGATATAACTATAAAAAGTATCGTCACGAATCGATAAATCTTGCAATTAATATAACTATCGATACTTTCACTTTGTTTCATCCCTAGTTGAAATATTGCTTTTTTAGGCGTACAGATATTCATGTTGATAAACTTGGTATTTATCGAACAATTTATTGGCTACACCCTGCTGACTGTAATCTACAATGTTGACGCATATCTTGTGCCACTATCTAATTAGGAATCGGCCAGCTTATTTGCGTAATATCTCCATTTTATGTGTAGATGTGAACGCATGTGTTCCTGGTACTTGTTTAGTCGGCATGATTATTACATGTTGTTGAATATAAACAGAAGGACCTGGATTTGATTCAAAATAAAATCACAAATATAAATGCTCAGGCCTTAAAATGAGCGATATTTATAATTGGATACCGATTAAGTAAACAGGTACCTTCACCTGTACTTAAGTACACCGACCCCTGGCGAATTTTGTCCATAATTGCCGCGCCGGGCATGTGTGTTGACAATCGCAGAGCGCAGCTTTCGCGACGGGATGCTGCTGCCCATCCCCGCCCTGTGCATTTGAGCTACATTGTTGCTGATGAATATACCGCTATCTGTCGGGTCTAGTACCTTAGACACCGCTTACGACACCTGGTACAGGTGGAGGTAGCGAGGATGGGCGCTGTACATAGTACCTAATTGGTTATAAATTCGCGTTGCAAAGCGATTATGAACCACATGTCCAGCAGTGGACGTATTGCGACCGCAATGATAATATTTATCTTTAAAAATAAAATAAAAATGTGTCACGTGGTTTATCCGAGAAAAAATTTTAAAATTTCGACATAAACTGATTTTAAACAAAATTGGTCATAATAATGTGGCACTTAGAATATAAAGATTTTTTTAATATTAATTAACAGATTTGATATTTTTAGAATATGGCTCTTATGTAAGTAGCACAAAGTTTTTATATGTGATGGATTATATTCTGCCTATTTGCTTAAGGGTTAAACTGTTGGTAGAAAACCAGCTCATATTTGTTAACGCTAAATTATAAAAATAACAGTATGCACTCAACCTTAGCCGCAATTCGGCCAAATCAAGCCACCATGCACCAATTCCAATAAAAAATTGAATTAACCTCAACTCGTATGCCAAGCAAAGGTCACGTCATTATAATCTGTGTCTACGTGACCGGCCAAAATGGCGGCGTCTATTGCCGTCTCGCTCGTAATTCGAAATTTCTATTCTCTTGTCGTAATAAAATCATGCGCGCACGCATCCCGGCGTGGGGCTGAGCGTCGGTAATTACAGTTTTGTGACGTAACAGCTTTGTGAGGAGCATCTCAAGTGGGATTTTTATTTCTTGGCGGGCTACTTAGTTATTTATGTGGGAATATGTCACAGTGGGTGTTCTAGTATGTTATGACTTGTACATATATATGTATAATGTGTTTTTATGTTGATGTATTTCATGATAGTTGGGAGTAGAGAATGAGATGCAAACGCCGCGGGTACGGATCCTGAACTATCATAACATTTGTGCTTGTCATAACTATTTGTGTTGGCAGTAAGTAAGGAATAGGATCCATGCATTTATGGTATTTTCTATGTTATTGTTTGCACACATTTATATATTAAAATAAACTTCTATAACAATCATATAGAAATAATAGAAACCAAATATTATTGAATACCCTGCCATGTAGCTACGCTTTAGGGTTACATCTATTCTTGATCAGGTAACATTTATGAACAGAAGTCATATAAATTACATAAAGCAATTGGACTAGTACAATACTGTTGTAATATATATTAATAACTATTGGATATTTATTAAACAGACTTATAACCAGCCGTGGACGCCAATAAATAGTAAGAAATTATCACATGACCCAGCTCTGACCTCAATTAAATTTGCAAATAAAGCAGATACAACAATATCCTTTTTGTAAGTGCGAGAATCAAACTCCACGCTTTCATGTCTCAGCAGTGCCACCACAGCTCTATACGAATCAATATGCAACAAATCGATACCATTTGACATTTGCGTCCAACAATGCCCCTTTCTAACAATTATCTCCTTATCTCTAGGACTTCTAATTAGTTAACCAGATAGCTGTTTGCGTTGCACCACGGTCACACGTAACATACGAAATGTCGCGGAGAACACGATTGTTAGCACTCACTGCTAATTAGCGGGAAGGAGAACAATGGGGTGGAAATCCTGATTGTGGCTCGGTCGAACATGGCTCCACTTGTTTACAGAGCTGCGCGCTGTCGGCGCTGGCGTTTGCTAATGGATTTCACTGGATTTACTAGATATTTTTCCAATATACTGGTGCGGTAGATAATATTTTATACTAGTTCTGTTTTTCTGGTAATCGTTGTACAAAAATATCCTTGATCGTGTAATAGAACGGTTAATTGATTTTGTTTAATACAGTTCTTATATAGACAGTTGGATGTCTATTGTTTGACGGGTTGATGGCACAGATGGCAGTGATACTGTGTTCGCCAATGATTGTGGGTTCGATCCTTAGGGCAAATATTTAAATGATGAATATTTATATTTGGTCTGTGTGTAGGTGATTTATATGCATTTAAGTGTATTATATAATCCCTACTAATATTATAAATGCGAAAGTAACTCTGTCTGTCTGTCTGTCTGTCTGTCTGTTACGCTTTCCCGGTTAAACCTCTCAACCGATTTTGATGAAATCTGGCATAGACAATCTTTAGACCTTAAGAAAGGACATAGGCTATTTTTGAACTCGAAATAAGGGTTGTAAGGGGTTGCAAGGGGGGATGAAAAGTTGTTTGCATGGATCGCTATTTTTAGAGCTAGAAACTTAAAACTTATTTTTCAGGCCATTGATTCGATATAAATAAACGTGACATTCAAAGTTTATATAATTTGAAGTAAATAGGTATGGTACCCAAAAAACTATTCCACGCGGACGAAGTCGCGGGCACAGCTAGTTATTTATATAAATGTAAGTAAGTTTCGAGGGTTCGATTCCCATGCAGAGAAAACATAAATACAATTATCCTTATCGCATAGAGCGATTTCATCTAAGAATTACAAATATAATACTTAGATACATATCAATAACACATAATTCATCAATTATTATATATCAAACCGAAACAAGAAAGGATCACTACCATTTGCACTAATGGGCCCGTTTATACTATTTATAGTGTATTGAAAATGCTAGAAATCTATAATAAACCTTATATAGTTATATATAACGCTTGCTTATTAAAGCTCGATAAGATTAGAATGTGCGTATTAAATTTCAAATTCTTATTCTACATTTAAAAACCAAATCATATATTAAGTATAGCCTATATAACATCAATCTTATGTAATGCAAGTGAAATTGCGCGCTTTAGACTAGAAATGTATAAATATGATGCCAATGCTTATCGTCTTTCTGTATCAGTCAAATGTTTTATAGGCTAACAGTTATCTTTATTTTTTTAACATACATTATCATCACCATATCAGTAATTGGAAATCCACTGCTGGACATAGGCCTCCCCAAGAATGGGGGAATTTCGCCCATAATTGTTGCGCAGGGCAAGCATGTTGTCAATTGCAGATCGCAGCATTTTCCATCTGTCGGTTCTGGTACATTAGTCGCCTCTTATAACACCTGGTACAGGGGGAGGTACTATTCTACTATGCCGGTATTTCACCATTTTTATACATAAAAACGTGTAAAAAAGATTTAAACTGACTATGATATGCAAAAAACTACATTTTTTTTCTTTGTTTATTGAACATTATTGCACAAAATGTACAAATAGCGGACTTAATGTCAGTTGGCAGTATCTCCTAGTCAACCATTACACGAAACAGAAAAAAACATTTATAGTGATGCAGACAATATACGAGTATATACAAATTAAATAAACGTTACATACTATAACTGTTTCAAAGTGATAATGTGAAATTATATCGACCTTAAATTGGTTGACCTATTTGAGGACGGATTTATACATTAATAAAATTAATAATAATTGAGTTTAAGGTTCTGGAATGGAAACCACGTACCGGCAAGCGCAGTGTAGGGCATCCACCCGAGATAGACAGACGATCTGACTAAAACCGCAGGATCACGCTGCACACAGGTCGCATAATTTTTTGGGAAGGCCTATGTCCAGCAGTGGACATCTTATGGCTGATATGATGAATAATAATTTAATAAATTTACACAACATCTCATACGTGCACTCCGAGATAAGTCGTTTAAAGCAATAAACAGAGGAGTCACAAATATACTACTTAAATACATATATTTAATACCTAGACACATAACAAACACAAAAATCATCAATTTAAATTTACTCTAGGTGGAGATCGAAACCATGACCTTTAGCGCACAAAATAGGATTTCTACCATATTGTGAAAGAAAAAAAACTTTAAATGATACTAAACTAAATAATTGTGTGTATTATTAATTACATTTCAATTATATTAACAAATTTAATTGTTTTAGAGTATTAGCGTATTTATAAAATAAAAACAAACACCAGATTTATTAAATTCATTGTGAAAGTACGCTACTAATTATAATCAAAACATTTGATTTTTTTTACGTTGCTATCTATTGGTTCTATCAAATATGGATGGGACTTTCACTTGTAATTAATTAACGTTATAATAAGAGTAATTTAAAAATAATTAGGCAAGCACACAAAAATAACTATAAAATCGATTCTATTGAATAAATATAAAACCCTCACTTTCAAAAAGGTGCTGGTAGCAGAAACCTTTAGAAAACAATACGAGAACAAAACAAAGTCGATTATATTATTTGAAATTAGAACGATATTCAAACATCGAATGTATAGACAAATTAAATGCACAGATCGCAGACTGTCCAAAAAGATCAAAGGGCAATCGATAGACATTTCGCATCACGGCGGTAGGTCTTCAGCCGACAATCGGACCGCATCAAATGATACATCCAGTATTGTAGAGCATTGTGTTGTGTATTACAGAGAATTATGTGGAGAAAGGCATTACCGCAATAATATGTTATTATTGCGACAAGATATCTGATCCATATTATTTATCTGTCCGGTATGTGCATGACAATTTTATAGATTATTCCAATAGCCATTGGGCCATGCATAGACTTTCTTGTATAAGTAAAGTTTTAAGATGACAAAGGTCGGAAATATTCTAATAATAACATTTTTTATCATTGCGCGATAATGATGCGGCTGATGGCGTAGATGGTAGTTATCCCATGTGGTGCGCCAGGTGTCGTAGATTCGATTCCCACACAGGACAAACATCTATATGATAATATTTGTGTCTATATATGTATTTAAGTATTATATTTGTGATTCCTCTGTTGCCTGGCGTCCGTAATGCTATAAGCGGCTTACCACGGAATCAGGTCGATGTATGAGATGTTGACAACGATAACCTAGGACAAATATAAATATTTGTCCTAGGTCAAAGATCTAACCCACGACCTCTGGCATACAGGGTAGGATCACTACCATCTTTTGAGTGTTCATATTTTTGTAATATTTTAATTTTTTTACGATGAAAGTGTTTATAATGTGCCGACTTGAATATTTTGAATTTAAGCTTAAACTACGGTAACCACTTATCATATCTATTGTGATATATACCAAAAAAATCTGTTGTCTCAACAACTTGTAGAGAGGAAGTATGGGAATACATGAATATTGATAGATTAAAAAGTAACTAAAAAACTTTTTTAGCTGCACTTGTGGCATAATATTGAATAAAAAACAGTGAAAGTTTTTGTGAACATGAAGAGCAACGATTGCCCAAAATTCAGATAGAAATGCCGATCAAAATCAGACCGTGTTATTCATACCATTTATATTTTTTTATCCAAATAAATAATTTAATATTCAAAACTGTCTTAATACTTGATGATTACTTTTTGAATTATTGAAATCGGACATTCTATTCAAAAGGTATCATGAAATAAAAATAAAAATACATGCTGGCGGCGGCCGCCACGCAGCGCCTCGAGTAACTAACTTGACGAGAGCAATTGTATTTGGCACTTTTTCGAGTAGTATCTTCTGGAAATCGATACGCTTTGTTGCCATCTACAAATACCACAGTTAACATAGTGTACAGGGAGGCTTTAAGATAAGCATACAATTTTTTTCAAATAGAGATACATGGTCGTTTTAATTAGCATGCTTATTACTCAAATATATGTACCTATTTATGTCTACCCGTGCGAAGCCGGGACGGGCCGGTCAGCCGGCACCAGACGAGTCTTAAAACTAAGTCCAATGCATGTTTTTTTACACTAGCCTTTTGAAAGGGACCTGCAAGAAAAAACTGGTGATGATAAAGGTTTCAAGGTAATAATAGAACCCTTACGTCGTCTGGCGTCGGCGTTATAAAACCGTGGTCTTAAAGCTAGATTAGAGCAATTATATTCCAGTATCACTTCTATAAATATTTCCCTCAGTCACCTTTATCGTTTTCACACAACGATTTAACTGTGAGGACATTGGTACGACAGCCACCCGAGCCATGTTTCAGAAATTAACTCGAGTGCTAGTCGTCGGTTCCCTTCCAATTCCAGACAACCCAGCGGCCTTGCCCATCCGTGGCACTGGAATTGTCGTCTGTGTAGTCCAGAATTAGATTCTTCAAATTGTTTTGTACTATAGATATCACTTGCGCATTGCCAATCTTGTGACTGATTGTGTGTGTGAGTTATATATCATTACCCAGTTATTTCACTGCCTCTCTCACCCTTCAAACCGAAACAAAGCAATGCGCCACTGCTATTTGGCGGTAGAAATATGTGAGAAAGAGGTACTAATGAAGACAATTCTCTAAATACATCTTATCGTGCAACTTTCATGTGTATTAACAATAATGTGTCTAAAGGTTCTAAGTTATCTTATAAATTTTGCATATACTAGATATCGCAATAAGCGCTGGGCGGATCTCTCCCCTTTGTCCGCGGTACACGCTCACTAACCGCACTGCGCCGGCGCATGCTCCCCACATCTTATTGTTTCCACATCACCGTATATCATTAGAAATCGCTAAACGCGAAAGATGATCATTTCGAACTGGAAACTTAATAACAACATTTATATAGTTTATAGTATATCTCTCATTTCCAGATAAATTTAGTTTTATTCCTTTCAGTCATAATGGAAATGGTCTAGGTCTAAATCCAGTACACGACATAGCAGTCTACTACCGTAACCAGTAAAAATTTAAATTTGAAATTGTTAAATAGAAAAAATTCCTAAGATTTATTTTTTGTTTTGTTTTATCATTATCATCATCATATTAGCCATAAGACGTCCACTGCTGGACATAGGCTTCCCGAAGTAATCTCTAATAGGACCGGTTGTATGCGGCCTGTGTCCAGCGCGCTCTGCGGGTTTAGTCAGATCGTCGGTCCATTTTGCGGGTGGACGCCCTACGCTGCGCTTGCCGGTACGTGGTCTCTATTCAAGAACCTTACGACGAAACAAATGCCCTGCCCACTGACACTTCGACTTATTAATCTGCCGGGCAATGTCGGTAACTTTGGTTCTGTTACGAATCTCCTCATTCCTGATTCGTTCGCGCAATGTAACTCCGAGCATTGCCCTCTCCATAGTTCATTGAGTCGTTGTTTTGTTTTTCAGTGTCCAATATAAAAGATGTGCCTACGGCCTACTATTATAAAACAAATAGATACCGTTAATTATTAGGTGTATTTTTAATATCGTCCATTATAGTACTTACAAAAAACACAATGTTTTATCAGCTCCAAAGTTAAAGGGAGTCAAAAGTGACGTGAGACGCTGCCGTGAAACCATTGAAAGTTCACTGTTGGACATAGCCCTCCCCAAAGAGGGAATTTTGCCCATAAGTGACGCGCTGAGCAAGCGTAGTGGCAATTGCAGAGCGTAACTTTCGTGCCTGCGTTACTGCTTCTCATGCCCATCTTGTGCATTTGAGCTACACTGTTTTGGATAGATATACCGCTATATGTCGGTTCTGCTACCTTAATCGCAGGAAGTACGTACTAATCTACTCTGCCGGTACTCCACGGCACAAAACCATCTAGTAGTCCTTAGCATTGTTATGTATAACTCAACCTTAGGTACCTTATTTATTCCCACGGAAGCCTATTACATCCAAACGATTACCTGTTACGACTCGTAACAATCTAAATTCGTTACGCCATGAACCCTCCACATATAAGTCACTCTACTTATTAAACAGAGGTGCGTATGTTTGCGGTAGCTATTTTGGGAGTTCATTCACTCAGTTACAAATATTGCTTACTTTCGAAGAAATTGTTTGATGTGTCCACAAAGGAATTAATGACGGATCTTTGATAAAGGTAAGGTCATGAAGCTCTATTCTTGCCACGTCCTTGAGTCTAGAGCATTTCAAATTATGCATTTGCATATTAGCAGTATGCACTATGAATACGTACTATTTCTTATTTTTTTTTTCTTTCTCAATTTTGTTATCATTGTTATTGAAAACGTTTGTTTAACTTTACAATAGTAATATTATTATGTTATGCACCTTTTGGATTATATGTTGTAATCATTGTTTTAGTTGCACCCTTCTGAATTACTTGATAAAACTAAGGCTTCTCATCATCCTGCCTAATTTATTTTATGATAGAATCTTAATTCATTGATACACTCAATATCACATACATTGAACTGTTGAACTGATTACTTGATAAGTCGTTTTCAGCACTTATTTCACAGAAATATACTGTCTAAACACCTATTTTTACACAAATATTCATCATATAAATGTTTATGGGGATCCGCCCGCGACCCTTGGCACACAGATAGTAGGATTCGAATGCGCAAAAAGAGCCCTAAAGTTGATAAGGCCAGGCGAAAAATGTGTATATTTTATTACATATTATACCATTATAAGTATCGCTCGGTACTTCCAAGCAATTACAAAGTATTAACAAACTTGAATTTAACAAATTTTTTGCGTACTTTCTACGTCTGCTTATTTTTTTTTATAGATGCATAAAGACAAGCATTATTACAAGGAAATCACTAGCGCGGTGCCAACCTTGTGACTTGAAGATATTATGTGACACTACCAAATAATTTCACTCTAACTTTTTTTCTTGAAATTAGAACACAGCAATACACTACTACCGAACACTGGTATTCGGCAGAATTAATAAGTGAGTTTGCGGTAACAATGCAAACGACCGTGGTATCATACATATCATGGTTTACCTAGTGTTTAATCTCGTCATTACTGTCCACTTGCTATGATTTTGATGTTTTTTCCTCTTACTTGTAAAGAAACTGTATTTAACTGTTATATGCAATGTTAATTACTTTTAATATTTCAAATCTTTTCTAATCTCATATAACCCCATCTTCAGAATAAGCCGAAAGTGTGATTAAAACAGCAGTTCAAGTTGTGTGCTTGACACTTATGGATCAACACTAAATATGGAGAAAGCCACCCACACTCTTCTTTAAATTTCAGTTAGTATTTTAGTTTTATTTTTTCTTTTCATTCTTTTTTCTTTGTTAACTACCTAGTTTGGTTAATTTAATTAATTATTCAGAAATTATGTCTTTATTATTATTTAATAGATTTTGATGTATAATAAATTAGGTACTTGCTTGTTAAGCATATAATGACATGCATACATCCCTGTAGAGTTACAGCTTGACTTGAAATCCCATAGATTTTTAGTGTTTTGTTCTTTTGTGATTCTGTTATGTGTGCTTATAACAAATAGATATATATATATATATTTATATTTATTTATTTATTTGTAACAAATCGAATATATAGACATAGTTTTATTACTAATATTTTACACGTAAATGTTAGAAAATATACATTTCCACCTAAATCTTTTTTTAGTGCCATCGTAACGGTGGTCGAAGTGTTTAAATTTATCACAAATCTTACATCGCTACTTAATTACCTGAGTACAGTGGCCAGAAAAAGATAAAAAGTATCACTTACGGACGGACAGACGATCATTTATTCCTGTACTGGTGACAATGGAGTGACGAGCAGCATCCTAGCCGGCCGTGTAACGGATTTGGGGTACAGGGTGATTATAACTTGTTATTTATAACTTTTTTATATTAGTCGGTTTTGATGGAGTCATTGATTTACGACTTCTATATTATTATGTAGAGGAAAGATTTGTTTGTATGTATATAAAAAATCAACTCAAAAACTACCTTATAATGAGAAAATTCATTTTTACCAAGTACAAGGTTATGCTATATTTTCATAAAAATACGAAGACTCAAGTCGACTGATATGAAAAACCCTTTCAATAATGGAAATTAAATGTTACTTTCCATTACAACGTAAGCTATATTATATCCTCACATTGTAACGGAAAAGGAAGCTGCCACGGGTAAAACTACAAAGCACTGCTAGTTAAAAATAAATTTATAAAAAATAGGTAGGTATATTAATTATTTTCATACCAAATCTCATACATTAATCTGACTCCAAGATAAGTAATTTAAAGGACTGTTACAGATTAGATAACAGAGGAATCACTAATATAATAATTAAATATACATTTACTCCGAACTTTTATTTCACTTCGACAGTGCAGCGTATATAGTATTTTAATTTATTTATATTTCAAAAATACCTTTAGCTAGCAAAACTTCGTTTACAAGCCTAGTTTTTACATAAATCACGTAAGTTCTAGCAATTATTAGTCATAATATGAAAACAAAACAAGGATATGCAAATATAATTCGACGGGCCCAATGGCACATATCAGTAGGCATATATCATATCGTATGGCACATATCATAGGCAGTGATCATATCTTGTGCGCCAAGGTTCGTGGATTCGATTCCCACCCAGAGCAAATATTTATATGATGATGTTTGTGTTTGTTCTGTGCCTGGGTGTTAAATATATGTATTTAAGTTGTATATTTGTGATTCCTCTGTTATCTGGCGACCGTAACACAAGTGCTATAAGCGACTTACCACGGAGTCAGGTCAATGTATGAGATGTGAGAGTTTATTATAATACACACAAACATTAATTAATTAATTAAAAAATGAAGATAAGAAAGTATCAAAGTTATCATAGATATTAAATGTTAATAATAAATTAATAAAAACGCAAATTACAAAGTGTCATCATACACATACATGTTATTAATATTATTTACATGTTCTTCATTTATTATCTCCTGAAAAATATCATCATAATCATAGCAGGAAGTGAATTTCAGGACAAGTCTCACGTGATTATACTAAAAACAACCATTAGGAGTTATCTTCCAAACATTTAATCTTAATTCAATAGTTTATTGCAATATTAAACAAAATACTCCCATGATTTTACTTTTTAAATAATAAAAAACAATTTTAGAATACATTTAAAAATCTGTTCAATACACAGCCTGTATATTAAATCATGCTGATATGATCTTGAGTCGTCTTGTCACTTTTCAACCGATTGCTACCACACTAAAGGACTCACCACGCGTCCTTATTACCTTCACAATAAGATTCAAATTAGGTATACACTCGGTGGCGCTTCACTATAATTGATTCAAGCTAATGACGTCGAAAAGAGGCTCTATTTATGTTTGAATACTAGTGACGCCTCCTTGCTTCACTTCAGTTTATCACGTTGTATATAAAAGCAAGAAATAATGCTCTGAAAAACTCTTTTAAGCAATTAAATCGCTTTCTTTTTTGTTTTTTCTATCATGTCTTGTAGCCAGTGTTCAATTTTGTTAGTAAAACCTTCATTTTATCAGCCAAAGAAGTTCGTTAAAGCTTAGGCCTCCATAAGAGACTAGGATCGTTTGTACGTGGCTTGCGTCCAACGCCATCCTGTGTTAATCTTTTCGTGAAGTTCAGTCTATTTCTACTTAAAATGTTCTTAAAGCATATAAATTAGATAATTGATTTTTTATATTATTTATTTATTAAAGGTTTAACAGCAATCGTTACTCTATTATTAAATAACCGTTATTCTTATAAAATCAGGATGCAAAATATTATATTAAGAGTTAAAAAAAAAAGATATATAAATATTTTATGATAATACAACAATGTATAAAAATATTAATTTTGATATTGAGTAGGTAATAATAAAAATCAACATTGCTCCAGGCAGAACGAACACATATGATATTCAAATGTTAGTAACAAAATAATAACACATTTTGTTTTTTATTAAGCTTTTTATTTTATTACGTTATTTGCAACGCTTAAGCGATGTTTTACACTTCGCTATATGTGACTGCTAAGGTCTAGGTAGCACAATGCAGTGCATATTCCGTTATCTGGAGCTTGAAACAGGTTGATTTGATTGTCACATCAAACTTATAAAATATTTGATTAATTGGCTTAATAAAAAAGTGAGTATCGTTAACCGTACAAACATACATGCAATTTTTCTTCAATCTAACGTCGTTATATATAAACACTGTGTGTTTGCTAGTGGATAAAAGAAGTGTGATGTTGGGATTTCGGATGGATGTTTTGATAGCTTGAATGTGTCCATTGTTTTTTATTTTAACGGTTATAGTAAAAGTTTTTTGTGATTTGCTTTTTTATTCTACATCCAGTGTATTAAGCTATGGTACTGTGTTGAAGAAATTATTTGAAAAAGAATTTTCTTTTCTTTTTAGTTGTTCAAAAAAGGTTCATGTATTTTACTAGACTGTATATCTCTACAGTCTAGTAAT
This sequence comes from Heortia vitessoides, assembly GCA_020976665.1. NCBI lineage: Eukaryota > Metazoa > Arthropoda > Insecta > Lepidoptera > Crambidae > Heortia > Heortia vitessoides. Next base: position 12,838,363 of record JACJUM010005601.1, read on the forward strand.
TAGGTTCTCTGTATGAAACATTAATGTAGTTAAACTTTGTTTGCATTAATTTACATGTGAAAAATTTGGTTGCATACATTTTGCATATATATATATATATAAAGAATATTTATATGCCGGACTTACTGCCAAGTTTGTATTATCTACCAGTTTACAATCGGAAGTATTAAAAATCTAATAAAAAAATACCTTTATATATAAAATATGCTCACTGTGTACAGTATGATCGAACTTAAGAAAAAGGATAGTATATATCTCAATCTATAGGAAAGTTCATGTTAAATATATGAGTATTATTAAGACAGGATAACGGGTCTAAAATGTCGGGTCTAAAAGGTCTAAATGTCGGGTTAGTATATACATCACGCCTGTTATCCCATCGGGGTAGGCATAGTCTATGGATCTTCACTTGTTACGAACTCGGCATTCACATCTCGCTTCTCTTATTCACATTAGTCCTTTCATACATGCCTATTTATTTTTGGTACTTCTAACCTGGCCTTCCTTAAATTCTACCTGATTATATATGTTAGATATGTTCGCCTAGGTCGTCCTATACCAACTCTTCCATTCAATTCCCCTTTATATATTCGTGCAGTCATTCTACTTTCATCCATCCTTTGCAAATATCCAAACCATCTCAACATTCCTTTTTCTATTGTTATCACAATATCATCTTTTACATCACATCGATATCTTATCACGCTATTCTGTACTCTATCTCTCAAACTCACACCATACATATTTCAAAGTGCTGTCATATCAACATTATTTATTTTACTTGTGAGTTTGTTCTGCCTTACCCAACATTCACTACCATATACATGTTTTACGAGAGATAGGAAGTATGCAGAAGATATTGAATGGAGAGTGAAAGCTGGTAATAGTGTCAATGGAACCAACACACTTCTATGAACAGCCAGGAATACCATTTTTGTCCCATTTTGGCTGCCCATAAAAGCATGAAAGGCTTCATTGACACTATAACCAGCTTTCATTCTCCAATCAATATCTTCTTCATGCTTCCTATCTCTCGTAAAACACTTTATATATATATATACATATAAAGAAAATCAATGTGTAAAGACATGCATACAAGACATTTATTTTGTACCTGACATGGAAGAAAAGAGGGAGCAGTTCAGATATTTGAAAAAATGTGTGAAGTAAATGTAATAAATAAATTTAATATTACCGTTTGCGGTGTTTATAATTTAATATTACCGTTTGCGGTGTAAATAAGCGGTGTTTATATATTTACGTCGTAATTATAAGCCATAAGTAGTGTCCCAACGTCTTTAAAACCTAGTACGTCAAGTGCCGTGGGTTTAATCTCCACCCACGACGAATTACATATTCATTGTTCGTTCTGTGTGTATATAATATGTAATGTCATCATCATCATCAGCTAGAGAACATCCCCTGCTAGACCTAGGCCTCCCAGAGAAAGAGGGATTCACACCAAAATTGCCTCGCTGAGCAGACGTAATCGCAGTGTTGCTGCACGATTAGAATGCTAAAACCCTTTCCTCGCCCTGTTGCATTTAATTCCACTCATGGGTGAATTGGTCAATCGTCTCTTACGGTACCTTCTCCAGAAAGAGGTACTATTCATCTTTACCAATACCACAGAAAAACAAGAAAAGAGGGATAGAAAAAAGCTAAACTTGTATTCGTAATCCACACACAGCAGCGAGCAACCGGAACTCAAAACAAAAGGTTGTCCAAACTATCAAAGACAGATCCAACGCAACACACAAACAGTTTCAGAGATAAAGCTTTTAAGTTACAGATAAGGCCGTGATGATCGATTGTGGGAACAGTCGGATGGGTTGGTGACAGTGGGCTACATTATGCTGGTTACGTTGATCTCGCTTAGTGCATGGGCTGGGTTGCGATACTATCGGTACAGATGTAGAGTGCGCGATTGGATTTGATACTTGCAATTGGCGATTCTTGATCTTAGTATCATTTTGAACAATTAACGTTGATAGTTTTAGTGTCTAGGTCTTTTTGACTGGTGTGAAGGCAAATGGTATTGGTGTTTATTGTGAATGCAATTTTAGGCTTTTTTTTAAATTAACGGTGTTTGGTAATTTTGCTTGGTTTAGAATGTAAGATTTGCTTATATCAATAATTCAGAGAATATTGATAGTTTCAAGTTTGGATAAATACTGAAATAAATTAAGGTAATTAATCAAATACGCAGTAAACAATATTGTTTTATTCTTACAGACTTTATGTAAAGTTTTAGCTTTTATTGCCTTCATTTTAAACTTAAACCCTTGCTCTAAGGCCGATGAAAGTTTTACATAGTTTCTTCAAACCAATGCATTCAAATTTCTTGAATTATTTTAAATTACATGTGTTATGTACTTATGTAACCTTCACAAATTTCATCAAAACACGACAGCATTCGTAGTAATTCTCTTAAGCTGCTGTATGCTGGATAAAATCCAGATTGGCCTGTTATTTGTCCTCAATATTTATTATGTAACTTTGTATCATAATCATTATCATCATTCCAGCCATTGATAGTCTACTGTGGAACTTAGACCTCTCAAAAAAACGAGGTTTTTTGCCCATAGTTGCTGCGCTGGGTAAGTCTAATGTCAATCGCAAAGCGAAACTTTCGCGACGTGGATGCTGCTGCCCATTACCACCCTGTGCATTTGAGCTGCACTGTTTCTGATGGATATACCACTATCTTTCGATTCTGGCACCTAAGTCACCTCTTACGACAGCTGGTGCAGTAGGAGGTACTATTCTACTCTGCCGGTACCTCTTTACACTTTGTATAGTCTATTGTAATGCTATCCGTGATTTATATTTTTTTCTCTTATATTTTTTTAACAGCTAATAAGTATTTTTATCATTTCCATCTCAGTAAGACATAGCTAATATCACATTTGCTTACAATTCAAGAACCAAAACTGCAACAGTAATTAAGAACTCGCAAATAATTCTATTTTTATTACAAATAAAACTCGAAGTATCAAAACCACTCGTACGTATCGCACAATCGAAATGCCTCTTCCATACATTATGAGGCTGACATACATTATAATATAATCCTTATAATCGTACATAATAACCTCATTAGAATTAGTGCGGTCGGGACTGCGTGTGCGGTCCTCTGTAGACAAGCTTTTGTAGACGCGATTAGAAAGAGCAGACGTGGGAGCGAGCAGCGTTTGTATCTGGAAAATTGTTACTGAAAATCTATTGCTGCTATTTTACTCTGGTACTGTGGAATACGAAGGAGGAGCAAAGAGTACGTCGCAACACGCGGTGATTTATCATCATCATATTAGCCATAGAAAGTCTACTGTTAGACATAGGCCTCCTTAATGTAGGGGTATTTTTGTGTAGCAGAGCATTGCAGTTGTTTGCCCTTTTAATTTTAAAGACTTTATAGAATCTTTAGTAATAAAGATATTTTGTTTTATATTTAAAATTCATAAAATTCATGAATGATGATCTTGCAAATGTAACAATTACAAGAGTTAATTTTTTATTTTATTAGACCAAATTGACAATCAATGACGTAACCAACCTTATGACATGAAAATATGAGACATAAGACATATTACCTAGTTATTACATTACCTCTCACCCTTCAAATTAGAATACAGTATTGCGAACAAATCGTCATCTCCGTTGGAGATAACTATTTGATTGGTTTATGGCGTGCAACCATCACCAATCTTACGGTTATAAATATATTATAAAGCTACCGACCCTACGGCGCCTTGCGACGCTTTCGAGGACCGATACCAGTGTAAGAATCAGATATAGCAGGTCTTGCCGGTGGACCAGGGCCTATTTCTATTAACACTAGTACCTCGTAGATCGAAGTCCCCTCATTCTTACCCCAGAGAGGTAACGGAGCTGTAAAGTCGCGTGCTACCCGTAGCCGCAATCGACTATTCACGAATTGATCTTCGTTTGAGACATTGGATAAGCCGATCACCTCTCTTTTCCACTTCCCGATGTACTTACATACCCAAGTTTTTTTATAGCTGCTGGGTCGACAGGCACTCATGCTAGCGACTCATGGAACTCCCAGCTATCGGCTGCTGGCATCGAAAGTGCTTCATAGCAGAGTAACCCAACCCCACCAATCCGCTAACGTCGCAGTAGAAATAGGTCAGATTGAGTTAACAATGCAAACGACCCTTGAACAAGGTCTACTTCAAGTAGACTGGACTTTGACCCGCTCCCGCTCCTCTCATGTCCAAAACCATACCTGTACTTTAAAAAGTCACGAAACCGGGACGTGTGTGGGGCGCCTAATGTCTTATTAGTACGTGTGCCCAAAGGTCAGGCATGCAGGAAAATATTCGGGCGACAGCGCCGGAAGCGATGAGAGATTGCTCGCGATACTAATCTTGTGACATTTAAAATGTATGAGTAATTATGAGTTGTATGTGATTTGGGATTATGGAAAGGGTTATTTGGTCGCTGGTGCTCGAGGAAATATTACCTTTATTGTCATTCGATTTGGATTTAGAGAGGGATTTATGCGATAGGCACGATTGCGCAGAGGGTACTGCTTTTGTGCTCCAACGGTCGTGAGTTCGATCCCTATCCAGGACAAACATATATAACATGAATATTTGTATGTTTTATGTCTGTTAAATTTTATTAATCATTTAAGTTTTATATTTGTGATGCCACTGTAGTCTGATGTCAGTAACACGAGTGCTTTAAGCGACTTATCTCAGAGTCAAGATAATGTACGAGATGTTGTATAAATTTATTATTATTATTAATATATTTGCAATGACTCGTAACGCTTATAAATGTTAGGATTGTTTTGACCAGGCATATGCAGTCACGCTTTTTATTCCTCTCTTATTCCTTAAATAATTTCAATTGTTCTTGGAAAACCTATGGCTTGCTTTGATAAAACTCTGGAGGAAGGGAGGGAACAAAATTACTCAAAAACTAAAATAATAGTACTTCTAACTATTATTTACTCCATTATATCATTTTATTGAAGCAAATGAAGTGTATTATAACATTTAAAAAAAAACCTTTAAACTGAATTTCATTCGAATAACTTCATAAACTTTTTACTCTCTTGGGGGGTGAATTTTCAAAAATCCTTTCTCACTGCTTGCCTATGTTATAAAAGGAACCTCTGTGCAAAATTTTGAGTTTCTAACTCTTATAGTTATCCTCACAATATCAAGAACTACGCAGAGCTTTAACGCTGTTTACTTAACATTTTATATTTTTGAGGGACGTTTCAGTTTTTGCAATATCTTGTAGACGTTAAACCATAATGCCGTTAAAATTAGTTTTATTACGACTTAGTAAACTCTACTTGCAATGTACAGGATACAGTTGTGAGTCTTTAACTAAAGTTTACCGCCAAATAGCATTTCTTTGTTTTGGTTTGAAGGGTGGGAGAGGCAGTGAAATTACTGGTTAATGTGACATAATATCTTCAAGCCACAAGGTTGGTAATGCGGTAGCGAACCTAGTGATATTAGGAACGTCTATAAGCTGCTATGGCGATTACTATACTATCACGCGGACTGTATGCTTGTTTGTCGGCCTGATCTAATAAAAAAACAATACATTTTAATAATAATAATAATATAAACTTAATTAATAAAAAATAAAACAAAAACTGTAACATATTTTGATAGTTGAGTACCTTAACTAGATACCATGTAATGATATGAAGAAGTTGCAAACATGACACTAACAAGGCGACATGTAAATCAATCAAGCACACCGCGACAAGTTCAACCCTACCCACGCCGCCTGGAGAATAAACAGGCCGTTAACGGAATAAACTCAATTTCACGAAAATGTGCCCGCGGAATCTCGCCGTTTTCCGCCGTCCCACGCCCGTGACGGCCTATACGTGGGGTAACGTAGACCCGTATGGGATTGTCGTGTGCGTGCAACAGGTGGCCGCCCGTAGGGTTAACCGGCCCGCTCCACTCGTATGTGAAGATGCTCTAGCATGTTTTTTTATTATAACTTTGGTCGGGGTTTGGATTTTATGGTGTCTCGCAGGAGAATACGTTCTGGCATTTTTGAGATACACATAAAAACTTTTTGTCTGTCCATGTTGAGGTTATTTTATGATCATCTGACTTGAAGAGTTTAGAATCAAGATTAGACCTAAAGAATGTAAGATTCCCTTCATCATTGCAGCCGTAAAATGTCCACTGTTGGGCATAGACTTCCGCAAAAAAGAGAATTTGCCTATAACTGCCACATTGCGTGGTGGCAATCGCAAATCTTAGCTTAGTGACGGGAATGCTTTCATTCCCGCTCTGTTGGATAAGAGCTACACTGCTTCAGATGGATATACCATCATCTGTCGGATCCGGTACCTCAGTTGCCATGTACAACAGCTGGTGCATGTTAAAGGTATTATTATAATCTGTCAGTACTATCACACGGCCAAAATTCCACCCTTTGCCTTTTTCATTTGATTCCCTAGATTATTCATTATTCTTATGTGCGCAATATCTGTGTTTATAATTACTTTATTCATTAACCAAGAAAGCAAAATTTTAACACTGCAGATTAAAATGTAGCTTAAGCCATACCTTATGATATTAACTATCTGCTAGTGAATGTATATATATCTAAAATCGATTTTAGAAATTTGCCGGAAGCAGACAGACAAATATTTTAAAAAATATTATATATGTACAGTATTTACTTACATATCCATTAAGTGAAAAACTGTTAATTTGAAATTACAAACTTAAATATCAATATGGATAGATAATAATGGTTTAAGGATCGACTGTACCACCTTACTCTAACTGACTAGGCAGGTAAGGACCTGTACCTGGTTCTGCCGCCAAGCAGTAATGTTGACATTACTTGAAATTTTAGTCTAAGAATAATAAAATGTTGGCTACAATGACCATTCATTATCTCGCTTGCGAACCTTTTTGCCTAAATTCTTTTTTTTAAAAATGGATAATATTATATTCATGCAACATTTTATATATTGACTTGATTCAGACATAAGTCGCTTAAAGAATGTATATTACGGACATCACAGACAAGGCAGACAAAAAAGGGATCATATATGGAATATTCAAGTATATATTTAACACCCAAACAGAACAAACGTTAATATTAATTATATAAAGTATGTCCTATGTAGATATCGAACCCATGACTCTTGGCAAACATGTAGTATGTTATCATCTGCGCCCGTCTACATGATCAATGACTAGCTCACTATCCTAGTTTGATCAATTCGGCATTTTTTTGTTTCATACATCCAAAATGCAATAAACATTGGTAATGCTAAGTGGCATTAAACCAGACGAAAACAGAAGTACGTATAAAAATAAAAAAGAACGAACGTGCGTTCCATAAACCGGTTATTTCCGATGCAAAGAGAACACGAGAGAAACCACAAAAAAACAACTGCCAGACGCCACAAATCCCGCACCCAAAATAATAAAAATAAAGTAGAGTAACCCTAAAAAATAAAAATGCGATGTCGCCCCGGAAAATGTTTTCTCATATGGTGGAAAATGCCGGGCTAATGCGTGTCGGGCCCTTTGTTTTACGGCGGCACTGAATAAATTTTATGTACCGCCGGCGGCTGAGGGTTATGTGGTTATGCGAGTAGACGTAAGCCGATGTGATTTGTGACGGGAACCATTATTTTTTTTCCGTTTTACTTAAAGAACTGTGTAAGGGTTATGTTTCTTTTAGTACAATGCAGGCATGCAGTTTGAAATTCAATTAATGAGAGGCTATATTTTAAACTTAGAGGAAATAAATACATTGAAAATTATAGCATATTTTATACTAATATTATCATCATCATTATCATCATCATCATCATATCAGCGAACAACGACCCGTTCAATGTTGGACAAGAAATGGTAAATGTTGTCTGTAACTGACGCGATGCGTAGACGTATTGGCAATCGTACTACCTATCCCCGCCTTGTGCATTTGAGCTACACTGTTTCGGATGGATATACCGCCATCTGTCGGATCTGTTACGACACCTGGTGCAGCTAGCGCAGGGAGAGATCCTATTCTACTCTGCCGGTACATACGGCCATATATGTAAAATGAATAGGGGAATTAAGTATTAATATTATGTACATTTCTAGATTTTTTCAGTTTGATGGGCTTAAACTGCAGTTATGTGCCGCAACTAATTGAAAATTCATTGAAATTTCAGTGAAAGTCGTCTGCATCATTACCTTTTTCCTTTTCATCTCTACCAATGACTTTCTTCCGGATTTTAGGGTGAGTGGCAGTGAAATTAATGCGTAATTCGACGGTCAGAAATTCATTTGGCGAAAGGGACATGTGAGCAAAAATATTTCTATTTGTTCATTTCTGAATTTTCTTAATGGTTTCAAGTAAAAGAGGATTCAATGACCATAATTTTTTAAAAACAGCACAAACATAATTAAAAATAGCTTTTCAAATAATAAAGTTATTACGAATTAATTGTGATTATTCTTTCTGTAAACCTGCTCATTGTTCCTTACAACAATTGAATTTATGACCGCCAATGTCATGATAGTGATATAATCGTGATAACAGGAGACTTCTTGTATTTATAAACCGACAGACGATGTCCTGTCTTACACTTTTATTATCCAAAAAAATATTTCAAGTGTAGATTGAGATATAAACTATTCTATCTTTCAAGTTGAAACAAACCGTACACAGTAAGCAAAAACTTTCATCCTGGACAAACAATGTAACAGGAAATTTTTAAATGTAAAAAAAGAAGTCGGCTCGACCAAAGACAACAACAATAACAGGTTTCGTCTGTTTTTGACAGCTGTAATTACCGAATCAATAATGAGTGACAGTTGTAGATGCCACGCGCTTGGCTCTTTCTCCAGCCATCGTCATCATTACATTAGAGCTGAACCCTATCCGTCTGCATCACTGCACATGCGCTTTAGGATTCGAGTAATAATATCTACAACGACATTGAGGAAAATCATTTTAGGATTTTTGTAAAGACACGGAGTCTAAATTAGTCCCTAGTTAATGCCCATACAATTTTCCGTTAACGTAAATAAAACCAGTTCGAATTGTCGTTGTACCAGGTAATTCGTCATACGTCTATAGAAAGAGAATCTGGTCTCGAAGATGTTTTTATAAATGTTTTTTTACGTAGAATGCGTGCAAATTGGTAAACGGTGAATTTGCGAAATGATATTGCTTCTGACCAAATGTAATGTTCTCGGATAAGATAAATAGGTGAAAATGAAAGAACCAATAGAGACAACCATATTTTTAAATGAATTCCCACAGCATCTCATACATTGACCTGACTCCGTGGTAAGTCGCTTAAAGCACTTGTGTCACGGACGCCAGACAGCAGAGGAATCACTAATATACTACTTAGAACATACACAAATATGATCAAATAAATATTTGCATCGGGCCCGTCTGTCAGTATGAGACTTGTGTATGAGTTTTATTTAATGTAAGATAAAGCAGGTTACTGCAAAAGGTCAACGAAGTGATCTCATAGGCACTTTACATCTAAGGTACAATATCAAGGTTATATCAGTCATAAGATGTCTTCTATTAGACATAAGCCTTCTTAACAGATCACTATAAAGCCAGGTAGTATTTAAATTGTACTTTACGCAATCTTGTGCTGTAGGTCCTACGCTGCGATTGCCTGATGCTTGCATTAAAGAAACACTGAGTGCAATATTAACCAAATGAGTACTTTATTAACTTCCATGATAATTTTAAACTTACCAAAGCCAGCAGATTTGATTTTCCAAACCTTAAAGAGAGACTTGATAAATTGTAGTGTTTCTACCACAATACACCGGGACGGGAGCCAAGATTTACGGGCTATACGCGCTTTTCCCATATTTTTATGAGTCTGTTTAAAATTATGAAGTGGGTAGTTCTTTAGAGTGAGTTATGATATGCTTTTCTTTATTTACTCCCAGTTAAGTTTATGTTATTGAATAAAGTAAGTGGATTTTGATGTCGGTTCATAAATATTTTTTTACTGAAACTTATACTCGAGAAATAGCTGAAGAAATGTAATCAACATTATCATCATAACAAACATAGAACACCTACTGCTAGACCTAGACCTACCCAAGAAAGTTAGAGATTTGCCCATATTTACAATCACAGAGAGTAGATTCGTGACAGGAATGCTGCTGCCCAACCCCGTTCTGTTGTATTAGTGCAACCTTATGACGGATGGATATACTGATACTGCCCACTTCCTGCAGTTCAGCAGCTAGGTTATTCATGTGTTGACATAATCTTCTTTGATATTTTTTGCTGATTGACTCTATTTCTTCCTTCACTGTTCGCATTTTAACATCCAGATTCATATATTGCTTATATGTGGTGGAATGTTGAACATAGCTCTCATTATTTTATTTTAAAACCTTTCGAGTATTTCGTTATTGCTATGGCAAGCTGGGCCCTACGGCTGGATACCGTAAGTCTATACAGATTTTAAAATGGCTTTGTAGATAGCCATTTTACGGATTTTTTTATAAAATCACAAAAGTAATATTGGTAAAGAAAAATTTAAAAAATTGCGCTATAAAATCTTAATAACAAAATTCAAGTTAAAACAATCAGGATCAAGTTCAACTTCAAACAGTTCATAAAGTTACCCAGTTCACATGACTCCCCCTCCAAGCTCAACACCCACATTAGGGTAATGTTATCAGTTCCCGCGGGACCCCCGACACATTATCACGTATTCCCGTTTAGCTGGATTTTACATGTGTACCGCAATTTACGCGAAATTGCTTGGTAAGAGGGCGTTGAGGTATTTGATGTTTCACTTTAGGGTTACAAATTACAGAGTGTTAGTACTCTGAATTCATTATTGCGACATAAATTTAATTAATCAAGAGATTATTACTAATTTGTTTTGAATTTGTTTTTAGTTTTATAATTGTACTTTTATAAATAAACAGTGTTTTATTTTTAAAATCTTAAGAATTTATAAGATTTAGAACATTTATAAGATAAAACTAGATTGATAATATTAAATAAGGTTAATAATATACTAAATCTGATAAAAGATTATTTTACATATATCTTTATTGCAAAAATAAAGATATGTAGTTATACTAGTTTCCCTATTCAATAGAGTCCCTATCTTTAATAATCATAAATTATAAATTCCCATAACATCTCATAATTTAATCTGACTCCGTGGTAAGTCGCTTAAATCACTTGTGTTACGGACGCCAGGCAATAGAGGAATCTACTATGATACTTAAATACATGTATTTAACACCCAGACATGGAAAAAATACAAATATCATCATATAAATATTTGCTCTGGGTGGGAATCGAACCTATGACTCATGGCGCACAAGATAGGATCACTACCATCTATGTCATTAGGCCCGTCAAATCTTGTGGGCCAAGGGTCGTGAGTTCAATCCCCATCCAGAACAACTTTTATATATTGAATATTTTTAATTGTTCTGTGTTTACATGTTATAAATATGTAATGAAGTATATATTTCTAATTCGTCTCTTGTTCGATATCTATGACAAAAAAGCTTCAAGTCACTTACCACGGACTGAGGTGTATGATGTGTTTGGTAAACAATAATGTTAGTGGTTCATATTAATTAAGTGAGTAAGTAATTATAAAATAATATTTAAATAAGGTTAGGAGCCTACATTACTTGAGCTTAACTCATACAACTCCTTATTTATTTTTCCAAGTTACTAATTACATGAGATTTTTTAAAAATTGGTAAAAACACTTTCAGTGATAAGTTATAATAAACGAGCAGTACAAAAATTTTAAACACAACTTATAACTTATTGAGCAATTCAAGCATTTGTTGACCTAAAAAATAACATTTCAAAGTCGCCTTAATAAGGATCTCATAAATTGACCTGACTCAAAGAAAAGTCGCTTAAAGCGCTGGAAGTCCATTGCTGGATATAGGCCTCCCCAAGTAAGGGGAAATTTTGCCCATAATTGCCGCGCTGGGTTGCTTGGTCTGCGATTGCCAATAGGCTTGGTGTTGCACATCACAGCTTTCTCGACGGGAATTCTGCTACCCATACCCACCCTATGCATTTGAGTTACATTGTTTTGAATGAAGATATATCCTAGCCTAGTTTTGGTACCTTTGTTGCCTCTTACGACACCTAGTAAAGAGGGAGGTACTATTCTACTCTACCGGTGTCACACAGCAAAGGCAAGACACAGAACAAACACAAATATCATCACTTAATTTATTCTAGGTGAGGATCGAACCCACGACCTGTGGCGCACAAGATAGTATCAATACCGTCTGTACTATCGAGCCCATCGAAATGTAAGAAAATACTGCGTTCAATAGAGACCACCATTTATACTGCACCGAATTGTTTGTATATATAATGTACACGCCATTCAGTTTAAGTGATCTCTCAACAGCTTCAGGTCCTGTTATCCAATATTATATAAAATCCTTTCAACATGATTTATCTTTGAAAGCCCATATTTTAGTCCGAGACATTCGTACCCTCACAAATCCAGGACCAACTAAATCTTCAACCAAAGCATCCAATGTCAAATAGCAATCCAGCATTGAATTGCACGTATCTCAGAACCATAGTATACAACAAGATAACAATACCATTCCAACGAATAACATAGTAAACTTCTTAAAATATCGCTCGGAGGTCATTGGCAATAAAATAAATCTACCTAATGTGTTTGCCACATACCCTTTCTAAAGTGGACTCGGTTTTCTTCCTGTCTAGATCTTATCAGCGGTGAGTAAGGGCGGTTTTTGTTTGTGTCAGAGCTAAATTGTTTTGTGGCGGTAATGGTATGGCTTTGTAAGTATGGAGTGGACTAACGCACAATCAGATGACTGGACAATGCAAGGCTACGAGGGAGTGGAGACGCTGTTTCTATATTAATATATTTTTTTAGTAAATTTATGTGGCAATCTTAAGAAATGTAAAAGTAATTAAACTCTGTTAATAGAGTTCTAGCTGTACTTTGCAATATGAAAATTTTTCTTCAAAAATCTATAAAAAAAAGTACCAACATTATTCAATATAGTGTACACCCAGCAATCAACCTACATTAATCTATCAAAATTACACATTGAATTTTGAACTCAAACACTCATAATTAATGATTTATGTCGATTTGACAGATTGGTGTAGCTTGGTTTAGTGCTGAGCGTAGATAAAAAGTGTAATAATATAAAAAAAATATTTTATATATATTGTAGTCTTGATTTCCGTATCCCTTTTGATTAACTTTAGTTGTTTACTTACTAATCTTACCCTGCAAAACCAAACTTGGATCAAATTAGACAACAAAAAATGTAATACTTAAACACTTTACGATCTTCATTTCACAAACATCCCCTAGTATTATTAGTAACACTTGAAACTCTTTCCACAGAAGTGACCTAAGGAAATGATAAACAATTCCTTAGCTCCTGTAACCCAACTGGCTTCTGATAAATCTGAGCAACTCAGCGCACATTACAATTAGACCAAATCTGGAAACACATAAATAAGCCACGACATTTAATAAGTGATTCCTGCTTGTGGAGCCAGGGCCGTTGTAGGCCAATCGGGGCCCTTGCAAACATACTTTGGATGGTTTACTAGCTGAGGTAGACCTCTTACGATGCTCGTCTGCATAGGTCCTCGCTTTCACTTAACTCTATGACCAGACAGTAGTGTTCGCATTGCTGTAAATCACCGTGAGAAATAGTGCAATTACGGAGTGTTATTGGCGACATGCCATTTTCATTTGATGTTTCTTATTAAGGTGGCAGTCTGGCATCACTAACGTGTATACTTGATTTATCATCTAAAATGTTCTATCCAGAAATTACTGGTTAAAGGTACTCTTGGTCGTCATTGCCTTCTTCATTATCACCATATCAGCTGTAGGATGCCCATTGCTGAAAAAATATACTCCAATACACATAAAGCGTTATAAGTAACGTTTTGGGAAACCACAACTGTCCAGTGTGTTCATATGAGCAAAAGTCCTCTTCCATCGCTAAGGCGATGGGATTACTGCTGCTTATCCCCACCTTAAAGGTATACCGGCAGGGCAGGTATCTTATACTGCAAGGCAGGTGCTTCATCGATATCTATCATTCCTTATATATTATCCAGATTCCAGCTTTTGTTACTAATGAGTGAGTGATAATTAAATTTATTATGATTTTATCTGGATATTATGATTCTTATTATATACTTATTATATACTTATTAATTTTTATTCTTAGCATAGGCTACAGAAATTATCCAATAGGAATTATTAATTAATATATAGAAATATTGGAAGTCCACTGCTGGATATAGGCCGCCCCCAAGAATTTTTCCCATAATTGCCGCGTTGGGCAAGTGTGTTGGCAATTGCAAAGCGCATACCGCGGGGGTGCTGCTGCCCAACCTGTGCTTTTAAGCTACACCGTCTCGAATACTGCCATCTGTTGGTTTTAGTACCTTATTCTCCTATTACAACACCTGCCGGCGCTCTCGTTTTTTTATGTGCCTTAAATCTGGTAATTAGTTTACCTCAACGCCTGTAAAAAAAGGTTTCGATTTAACATATGTTAAGACAGCTAGATACTTAGTATCATCAGGCATTACCATGGGGCCCTGATAGTGCCCTTATTGTAGAGACGTAACTGCACACAGTATTGCATTGTTAGCCAGATTTGAATCGCGATCGGTCGGCCGATCAGTCAACTGACCGGTGCGAGGATATTTTCGCGTGTCTACATATTTAATTACTAGATTGTTGATTATGGAATGTCATGTTTGTGCAACTGATCTTGTGTAATGATACCGAGCAACTGTAAACTTGTGTGCGTACGTTTGTTAGATTTATTGCGATTATTCGAGTCCGTGTGTTATTGTCGGACGGCTAAATACTTATATACGTGTATACCCACTGCGTTATTGTGTTGACTGTTCCTCTAAAGTCTAAGGGAATTCAACACTATTTGTACGGTCTCCGATGAAAGTCGTTTATTAATTTCGATATTGCACCTATACATTTTAAGGTGTTGCAGTATATAATATTAGTGTAGTACATGACCCTGTCAGAGTGTCGCAAACATACCTACAACTTATCGAATTGAACTTAAAACTAGTAATTTCATTTGACCATTTGACCTATATGAGCATTCCGTGTGTCATTTTATTTTTCTGCCAAGAATTCGTTTGTAGTGTAGTACAATTTTTTGATGAGATATTCTTTTAATATACTATTTAATATAAATATTGATACTGGTTTTAAACGGTATTTCTATATATTTAATAATTATTATACTGGAGGCATGATAAAACTAACAAGTAAACGTTTACAAGATTGACAAAACGTCGTTAAAAGACTCTAAAGTTAATAAAACAAAACAAGTTTTGAGTCCGTTAAAAGTCATCAAGTCGTATCAGTTAACGCTTAGTTAGATCCACTCCCTTTTATGGTTATAGATTTTTTTTGGAATTTTCTAGACAATAAATAGTACCCATTTATGAAGTAACTAGCTTTACTTTGAAATTTTTTATGCATAGAAAATGCTCAATTATATTTAAGATGATATTTACATTCAACTTATCTTAGGTTGGACAGGAACCTGCATCTTTCCCATAACGGGAGATTGCATTACTATTGTGATACCTAAGCCTTAGCCGACATGTTGAAATTTTCCTAGTATTTTTTGTACTGAAAATCAGCGCTATTTCTTCATTATTGTTAGTAATTACCAACGCTCAATTAACAAACTTTTTACAAGTTTAAAGCAATCGATAAAGAAAAAATGTTACTTCATTACAAATGTGCATAGAAGATGTTGAATTACATTTGAGATAATTTTTGTTTGTGATATTATGAGTTTTAGAAAATACATTTTATGACTTACGTGTCAAACTAGTGTGTGTATAGAAAGCAACAGATTAACATATAGTGAAAAATTGCACAACCAAATTGGAACATATATTTTGCAAAATTTCGACATATTTTTAGAAATTCATCTGATGCTGTGCACAATTAGATACCGAAAAAGTCTGTTAAACATAATAATAACAGAAAATAATAAAAAAAAGTGCAAACTTCGTTGCAACAAATCTTTTGACGGTCTATGAAATCGTTTGAAAAACACACTCGTTTTTACAGAGACACAAAGTGACAAGAAGTGGCAAAAACTAAGGACGTGTGACCACATCGTGTAGTCATAAGGTTCAGCGCGCTCGACCTTCGTTCTAGATGAACGAACGCGGTGACATACATTATAGTAAAAAGTATATCTTCGACTTTAGTCAACTGAGAGTCGCTACCTATTTCGGTCTTCGCTTTAAGCGTTACGAATTCTCAATCTACGTAGTTTTGCACAGTATTTATTGTGGAATCGGTATACGTTTTACGAAATAACTACCAACTATTAATAAAATAGCACATGGCAGAAAAAAATATGAAAAAGGCTTTTATTATTTATTTATTTTAGACCAGGACGACAAACAAGCATACAGTCCGCGTGGTACTAAGCGTCACTGTAGTCTATAGACGCTCGTATTATATCACATCACAAGGACATCACGAACGGGTTGCCAACTTTATGACTTAAGGATATTATGGCACATTACCCAGTAAATTCACTGCCTCTCTCAGCCTTCAGCCCAAAATACAGCAATGCGAAAAATAGAAATAGGTATCATTCTATTTGTCGAGAAGCGGACCACATCTGATTGTGGATACGGATGATATATATAATTATAATATTTATTTTGTGTTCTGAGAGACATCCAATTTGGAATAATTAACGGCAAGTGCAGCGTAAGACGCCCACCCACAAACACATGATCAAACTCTAAATACGAGCTGATAGCGCGTATCTTCATTACGGAGATGCTTCTGGATATCACAACTTTTTATGGTTTGCTGTTTGAATTGGGCCACTGTGACTGAGCCACCTGTCAGTTGTGATACCTACCTTAGTTTCCTCTGACAAGGCTTGGTACACAGGTAAACAAGTACCTTTATTTAAGCAATTTGGATATCATCACCTGACCACAGATGTGATGATACATCTGTCGTAGGACAACCGGTCCCACTGAAACTACTTTTGATCTGATCATCTGCCTACTTTGTGAATGGATGTCGTTGTCTGCGCTTGCTTGTGCGTGGTCTCCATTCCACAACCTCATTGATCCATTAGTGATCGGTTCTACCTGCTATATGCCCTGCCCTTTGCCATTTCAACTCCACTTACGGATCTCATGTACTAAGTTAAAAAGTCCTGACCTACTTACATATTATTCTACAAAAAGAGTTTATATGCAACTGGCAACTGCAAAGTGATGCTAAAGTAACCAGTGATATAAAAACTCATAATGAAACCAACATAGTAACAGTTCTAGTCCTCATAATACATTCTGATTCCATTTAAAACATAGAAAAAAGCGCTGAAAGCTCAGGCGAAGAAAAAAGGAAAATATGTAATGTTTTAATATTCCCATCCGTCATGAGGTGGGCCGAATGATGAGCGATTGCGTGAGGCTATTGATGCATTTAAATTAATGTGCTTAAGATGGGGTCATTTTATTTTATCACTAGCTGTGCCCGCGACTTCGTCCGCGTGGATTAGTTTTTTTGGGTACCATACCTCTTTACCTTAACTTATATAAACTACAAATGTCATGTTTAGTTATATCAAATCAATGGCCTGAAAAATAAGTTTCAAGTTTCTAGCTCTAAAAAAGCGATACTTTCATACAACTTTTCATCCCCCCTTTCGACCCCTTACAACCCTTATTTAGAATTAAAAAATAGCCTATGTCCTTTCTCAGAGTCTAAAGATTGTCTTTGCCAAATTTCATCAAAATCGGTTGAGAGGTTTAAGCGGAAAAGCGTAACAGACAGACAGACAGACAGAATTACTTTCGCTTTTATAATATTAGTGGGGATTTTATCAAAGGCTAGCTTACAGAATCTTGTGCTTATGACTATATCCATAGTAATTAAAAGGTCAACTAGAGTATCTTTTTAAATTTAAGCTCCAGGCTCAAGAACCTTTTGTATTTAGAATAACTAATATAAAAACTTTAAGTGAAATGGTTTACAAATATATGTTAATATTAGTGTATTATACTACAAACCCATATATTCTATAATCGTGGATGCTTATAAAAAAAATTGAATGAAAACGTGGCCATTTCAAAAAGTTCTTTGCCGTTTGTTGCCTTCTAACGATTATTCGTATTTCCTCTTATAATGTAGTGCTATACTTTTTTCTATCATAATCTAAACGCTTAATTCATTAATACCGTGTTGCCTGATTAACGCTAATTCACGGCCAAAGCTATTATATGCCTTGTGTTAAGCTCTTTATATTAATAAGATACAACATAAGGTTATGGGGGGAAATGAAAGATAATATTGTTTATTTAATTACATTATTTCTTTTTTTTTTAGGTGGTAACGTAACTATAATATGTATATATTCGATGTTTTATTACTTCACAAAAACTTCTATTAAACATATATATTTAATTATTTCACTAATGTTGATATCTTAAGTTTATTTTTAAAAATTTTGTGATTTTGTCAGATAGGGTTAAATATTAATTGCGTTATTGGTTTGCGAGATAATTAAAAAAAGCGAAAGTAGCAGTTGTCAATAAAGTTCAAAGTTCAATTACAAAGTGTAAAATTAGGACCTTATTTACTAATGCTACATATTGAAGGCTCCTGTTGCAGTTTCTTTTTTTAAAAAATGTACCGCGGTCACCCGTCACTCGCGCCCGGGCAGTGTGACGTGCGGACGTGTCATTAGTCGGTTGATGAATGCCGGGCGTTAATGCGCCTCCATTCAAACAGATGCGTTGGCAGACACGCGCTGCTGCCTTATCCTGGCCACTCATATTTCATAGTTACTCGAGATCTGAATACATTTGAATGAGAAAATTAATTAATGACAGTTTTGTATTGCTTAAAAATGTACACAAGGACAATGTTAATCATGCACACTTCATGGTAATAACTTTACTTATTAATATTATAACTGCAAATGTAGGTCTGCTATTATGTTTTGCTTTCAAAACTTAACCGGTTGTCCGGTTTTATTATAAATTTGCCAAAATTATTTAAAGAATAGATTGAATATAATATTTTTCGAAAGTTTAATTAATGCTGAAAAAAAAACATAAATGTATCACAGACATGCTTGCTGCAATGCATTTGACAAGAAATAGCAATAGATTTTTCATTCCTTTGTAGGTACGGCACGTTGGGTAGAAATACTTGAAAAATTTATGACTTTGATAACTTCAATTCAATTCAGTTGAATTTATTTATTTGTGAGCATACAACGGTGGCGAAAAATATATTCAGTGAAGTGTATAAGTGTAGCTTAATTACAGTGAATAACAATTGTATAATGTCAACAAAATTAAGTGATTATGGAGAAATAAAATGTATTTTTATAACACATAATATTGCACCTAGATTAAAAATAAAAAAAATTTAAAGAAAATTTAAATAATAGAACAACGTCAAAGAATTTTCATATTCATCATTAGTTACTAACAATCATCAGTTTTAAATATGTCAAATCATTCAAATATAGTCATTATAAAAAAAAATTAAAAAAAATTAAATTAAAAATAAAATCGTAAGGATGTTAATGTTGTAAATGAAAGTAAAATAATGACCATAAACTAAATAATCATAACATAAGATAAATTAAATTAATAAAAGTCAACATAATATTACATGATATAATAATTATAGTTTGTCTATTAAAAATCTATTATATTATCATATTTTTAACAATTTTCTATATGTACTTATGTTAGTCTCTTTAATATCTTTGGTCAGTTTATTATACATTTTAGAAGCCATACTGTAGAAACTGTTTGCTTTTAATGCAGTTTGCTTGGCTTTAAACGGCGAATTCGGTTTATTTCTATGACGTTTACTTATTTTTGTTCCATCATTGTCACATCAGCCGTTTTACGTTCTCTACTGGACATAGAACTCACTTAAATGGGGGAATTGGCCCATAATTGCCGCGCTAGGCAAGCGTGGTGTTTGACCAGTATTTTGGTTTGACCAGAAATTATTATAAGAAAAAGGTGCGGATTTCAGAAGGAATGTTTGTTGGAGTAAACTGCAATTTCTATAAGGAAACCAACAATGCATTTTTTTTAAATGGAACTGTCAATATTTTCAGTTTAACAAAATATTATTTGCAGCTATCCCTACGTTTTAAACATTTCATAGCCCTGATGTACTCTTTTTGGGTCTTGAAGACTTTTTCTTTGTTTTTATAAGATATAAACTGTCCATTATAAGCTGTAAACTGTCCCTGAATGAGCTTCACCTTAGACAGTGATCTTAGAGCGAAAACAAATTTACTCAAGCGTGTGCTTAGGTCATTATTGCGAGTTAGCCAGTTGGTTTGATAGTCATATAAACCTAAGGACTTCGTTGAGGTTACATCTTTTATAGTAGATTCAGTATGACGTATGGTCTAAGAGCTGTTTCCTTCCTTTTTTTATAATCCGTTTATATTGCATTTTTATAAGATTTTTTTATATAGGGTAATTTGTCTGCGTGAAACGGATATATATACATTTAAATTAATTAAAAGCATTTGTCAGTGACTTTCAGCAAATGCAATTGTTATTAATGCATACAATAATAATAATAATAATAATAATAATAATAATAATAATAATAATAA
>JACJUM010005601.1:12863567-12919428 GCA_020976665.1 Heortia vitessoides
TTTTGTATGACTATTCAAGTTTGTGCGGAACAGCTGAAAAGATCTGATGAAATTTGGCGCGGAGAGCATTGATTTATAGTCTGGACATAGACTACTTTTTACCTTGAAAACATATTTGCGTTAAGTTTTTCTAAAGAATCGGCATAAATTTATGAACCAGTACAGGAACCGTCAGATGGCAGCATATCAATTTGAAACGGTGTAGTTCAAATGCAACAGAGCAAGTATGGACAGCATTCCTGTCGCGAAGTCCACTCTGCAATTGCTAGCACGCCTGCCCAACGCAGCCATTATCTAAAATAAAAATTAATTAATCGGATGTTCTTCAGATGATGATGACTTCTCTTTAAGTATTTTCAAACATGACTTGAATAATTTAAGTGACTTTCATCTTAAATCAATCATTCATCGGCAAATGCTTGCTTGAAGACATATTTCCATGAAATACGTCGATAGGTAGATATAAGCTAACAAAATATTTGTAAGCATTAATTCAGCATAATCCTAAACAATTTCGAACTGTTACCCAATAATCCATAGACAAATTTGTCAACATTTAGGCAGGCCGTTTTAGAATACAACATCGCTACAGATTTGCAAGTGAGTTGTCCTATCAAACTCCAACAAATCGTTAGCTTTGACTAACCATAAATTATTGGTGCATAAACCAAAATTTTCTATAAATCAGATTAATATACCATTGATAGGGAATAGCGGGCGGCAATCGTAGACAAATCATGATTATCGTTTGTTGTAAATAAGTGAAGTGGTACACATAATCGTGGTTCGATATGGGTTTATCAGTGAGTTTGTGTGTCGCTGGTTGGACTGGAGTGGTCCGGTGCTTGATACTAGTATCGCTCGCTAATGCAGTACTAACTCATGAGCAGGCGCCGTTAGCGCAATGTTCGCGTTGAGTTACAACCCAACTGTTCCTTTAGAATATCTGTACTCGGTTTCCTGGTCGCGTGCCATGATATGCACTTATAAGGTCTAAATCTAGATTTGGTATTAAGTAGGTACTATATAAGTTTATATTGACGATTTAATTTATCTTTTAGTTGAATATAGATAATAAACGGTGGTAGCAGTCACGAAAATTGAAACTGTTTGTTTGGTAGAGTGAAGGGTTCAAGATATGGGCGTTAGAGAGGGCGTTTGAGGACCCTTATCTTGCAGGTTTGAGATATATTACGCATTTTTTAAATTACATTCAATAACCACCCTGGGTATGTAGGAAGCGTCGTCACATCGTCTTAATAAATACCTCATTTTGTTTAAATATGTATTAAACAATAACAAGACTGCTTTATCAGCTGACGAGAGTATAGTATGGGCCTCCCCTGTACCAGGTGTGGTAGGTAGTGACTGAGCCCCTAGAACAGACATATGGCTGTGTATCTGTCAGAAACAGCTCAGCTTTAATGCGCAGGTGAGCAGCATCCCCGTTGCGAACCTATTCTCTGTAATTGCCCTGCCCAGCAGCGGCAACTATGGGCAAAATTACCCCTTTTTTCATCATATCAGCCATTACAAGTCCACTGCTAGTTACAGACCTTTCGAAAAAAGACGGTTTTTTGCCGATGATTGTCGCGCTGGGTAAGCGTGTTGGCAATCGCAGCTTTCACGATGATGATGACGCTGCCCATCCCCGCCCTGTGCATTCGAGCTACACTATTGTGCATGGATGTACAGCCACCTTGCGGATCTTGGACCTTATTTGCCCCTTACGACACCTGGTACAGTGGGAGGCACTATTCTACTCTGCCGGTACCTCACGACACGGTTTGTGGATAATCAAATTAAAAATAAAGAGATCGACTAGAGAAATGGGTTTCATAGGCTATTAAAACTTTTGTGACAAGTCAGTGCGATGGTCTAGTTAGAATTAAAGGGAGAGAGTGGACGAAGGGGTCTTACTCTTAGGAAAGTCTTTTAAGAAGACATAAGCGCTAGGTTAAATACTATTTACAAATCATAAGCAACGGTTTTAATTATGTTACGTATTCATAGAGGATTGGATGCATTTATTCAATATTATTACATGCCTAACTTCTATCTAGATCCTAGATACTAGGCAACATATTTGGAGCAGGATCGAGCTTCCCGATAAATTGATTTAAAAATTACATAAAGAGTAAGCTTATTTCTAAAGCATATTAAAGTGTTAAAGATTGTATTAATGATTAAATTTCTTTTGATTGAATTGCTCCAATCTAGCTTTAAGACAATGGTTTTTCAAAACCATTTCAACAAAGTAGTGTTTGATGGAACTTTTATCACTACAACTTTTTCTTGCAGGCTCCTTTCTGATATTTCGTATAAGGAACCAGTAAGAAACTGAGTTCTAAGACCGGTCTGGTGCCGGCAGACTAAATTTACATGTTAGATGACTTATGATCCTGTGAGGTCATCAGGGTCATCAGTATTATGAGTAAAAGAATTTCTTACTACATATTTGTGAAATATTAGTGTTTTTTTTTGACGTTTCGAAATTGTTGTCGTTTAAATGGATCTACTTGAAAACATGATATTTTGAGTTTCAGCTTGAGTTTATATAAAATAAAATATAGAAATATCCCTCTCTTACCACACTGAGAGTTCTAAGTTTGAATATAAATTTCAATACCTACTATATCAAAATTAGAGCTTCGTATCTTCTTCAAGAGTCTCGATTATATTTAATATCTGTGTAACATAAATTGAATGCGATTAAACATTAGTATACTGATATCACTGGATTCGACTGACACCTTTTTAATGAGTTTACTATCAAAAGAAGATACAGTTCGCATGTTTTTATGCAATAAAACGTTGCACTTAGTTATGATTGTACATTTCCTGCTCTGTAGCAATCAATATCATATTGATCTATGGATTATCAGCTTGTAACCTGATTGGTTTGATTTCACGGATAATCTGCTATGTGCAAGACATAACAGGTAGCGGGTTTATGTAATTAAATAACAAAGATATAATATTGCCAGATTAAATGATCTCAGACACAATAATTATATTAGTTTATTGGTAAAGGTGTTTTACTGTATTTAATTATACCACTATTTATAAGATATCGCAAAAAGTAGAAATAAATAACAGAATCAACAGTTGGTAGAATAGATGCTAAATATTATTATTATTATTATTGGAATCACGATAGTAATATACTTGTGATATTACAAATATCTAAACGCTTACTATCATGTGGATTATATGCTTGTTTGCCGGTCTGGTGTAATTGTAATAAAATATCTTAACAGATATGATCTTAGACAGACAATAAAGATTAAATAATTTATTGAGCGCAAGTTATTTATTGTGTTAAATTTATTCAACCTTCTATATAAGATATCGCAAAAAGTAGCCATAAGTACTAGAGTCAATAGTTGGTGGTATGAACGCTTGAAACAGCCGTTAGACATACTTTGCTCGGGCTTTCCCAGGAAAGGGGCATTTTTGTTTATAATTGCCGTGCCGGCTAGGAGGAAATCACAGAGCATAGAATTTTGATGTAAATCTACGTACAATCTGATACATTTGAGGTACGCAATATCGGGTGGATGTACCACAATTTGTCGGTTTTGGTACCTCAGTTGTTAATAAACCGCCTGGTACTGAGAGAGGATCTTTTTGTCTTTGCCGGTACCATATACTTAATTGACTTAATATATTACGTATGACTATTTGACAAAGAAAAGTAATTAAGAAAGTAAAGAAACCGCATTGCACTTAAAGTAATATTTCCTGTCCGCTGTCGCTCATGTTTGGCTAAAATGTTGTGTAAACTAAGTTTTTGATAAAATATGCTGAATAAAACCGCCTCCGCTTTAGCGCATATCTAGCTAAGCTCTATCAATAGACCAACCGCGTCTTAGTAAATTCATTTTGGTGTGTGGATGAGAATGGATTGACATCATGTGACAAATAAGGTTATAAATAGCGACAAAATAAAAAGGTTTCAGACAGTTGTTACTGCAAATTTTCTAACACCGCTACCGCTTAAGCGTATGTCCGGCCAACCTCCACACATCGACCAACCATGGCTTAGGTAAGACACAGCACGTTGGTGTAAGGCTGACAGATGTCTGACAAATTTATGCGACAGATAATCTTATCGGCGGGCCGCATACAGCTTTATTACCCGCTTTCTTGTCCCAGATTATGTGGGCGTAGATACGACACATGTCTGATTATTGTGTTGCTAAAATGTTACGTCCAACTTCTGCGGAAGGTTTAAAGTATCACGACCAAAGGAATCTAACATTTAGCAAATTGTATTACGTTTGATAATATAAACTAAAAATTAGGCTAAACCGAAGGACTTTGTTTCTTGCAAACAACAACATAATCAATAACATTAAGTAACAAACATAATCAATTTGAAGGTTTACATACATCTTGTCCATTGACTTGATTCCGATACAAGTCGCTTAAAGCACTTGTGTTACTACGTAAAGAGTAACCTTTTTCGTATTATAGTGATTAGATTGCATTAATTATAAAATTGCCTTTTAATTGCTCTAATCTAGCTTTAAGACAATGGTTTTTTAGCGCTGAAGCCAGTAGGGGTAAAGGTAAACCCAACACAGGTAAAGTTGATGGAACTTGATCTTGCAGGTTCCTTTCTGGTAGTTCATGTAAGGAACCAGTAAGATACTGAGTTATAAAACCCGTCTGGTGCCGGCAGACTAAATTTATATGTTAAATGACTTATGATCCCGTGAGGTCATCAGGGTCATCAGTATTATGAGTATGATAGAATTTCGTACTACTTATTTATGAAATATTAGTGTTTTATTTTTTGACATTACTTGTGTTACGGCCATCAGACAACAGAGGAATCATGATGTATGTAATAAAATCTACACACATTTTTTTTTCTGGTCGACTAACAAGCGTACCGTCCGTGTAAGCGTGACAGCAGCCTACACACGCTCACAATATTACAAAGATAACACGAGCATGTTGCCAACCTTGTAACTTAAAGATATTCTATTACATTGCACAGTTATTTTACTGCCTCCCTTACCTTTCAAACCGGAACACAGCAACACAAATACTGCTATTTGGTGGTAAAAAAAAGGCAAGAGTGAGGTACCAATGTAGACGACCTTTGCATGAGGCCTACCTTATGTATCTATCAATATAAATATTTACATACTTTATTCTATATTATCGAACCCACGACCCTTGGCGCACAAGATAGTATCACTACCATTTACGCCATCGGGCCCGTCAATCTAACGTATATTACAAACAAGATTCTAAGAGCAATCAAATCAAGCTTTTTTTTTAGAAAACCAGACACGCAATAAAAGAGCCAACAAGGTAAAATGTACTAAATGTACACTTCAAGTACTCAACCTCTTAAGGCTGTACATAAACGCTGTTACATTATGTGAGGAAAGCCTAACATTTTTGCAAGTTGTAGCGCGTGGTGCAGTTACGTCGAAAAATAAACAATCTGGCGAACTATCACACACAAGGGTTAATCTTGTTTCCTACATTAGTCTTTTTGTGTAAAGGCGCTGGCGCAGTGATGAAGGACAACGGAACCCACTGTCAAAAATTTTTTTGATGCTACGAGCTTCAATTAAGGCAAATGCTTAATAAGCTTGCATGAGGTAGACCTCATACAAAAGGTTATCTGCACCTTACTCTCGCTTATTTCGACCGCTTAGAAGTTGTGTTCTTTTGGTTGATTCAAATGGTGAGAGAGGAAGAGAAATGACTGGGTAATTTATTTAATCCTTCTGCTCAGTGTCACAAAAGATATTAATTATATATATATATATATATTTATAAAAACCAAACATTAAAAAAAAAACACACACACAAGTATATATTGTAATTTTATGTAAGGTCTATCTCTAGCAGACTAAAATGGATCTACTAATTTATATTAATAATACTTTTATAATACTTAAGAGCTTTTTAATTATACTATTAACTATATTAATTATATTATCCGGAAGTAATACATTTTGACGGTCCCAATAGTATCTTATCTTGTGCGCAAGGATCATGGGTTCGATTTCCAGCCAAAACAAACATTTATATCACGAATATTTGTGTTTGATCTATGTCTTTATGTTAGGTTGAATCTATTTTACAATTCTGCGTGTAATCGCTAATCGCTGCCGCCGCCACCAAGCACACAACTTTCTGGCCACACTGACGACATGTCCCGCTAAATCAGTAACCTGATACGGTAGTGTACGGCGCTTGTGTACGAGCGGGCCGGACTTGTGCGCGCACTGACGTATTTACCATTCTATTTGATGCAATTTTTTCCAACAGATTTTGTAAGTTTGTGTTGCTTATTCTGAGTGACTGATAAATATGTTGAATAAAAAAAGTTTCGTAATCACCATTACCCGAAAAACATCCACTGCTGGACACAGGCTTCCCCAAGATAGCTGGTATCTGCCCATAATTGCAAACCTGGTGGCAATCGCAGGGCATAGTTTCGCGATGGGAATGCCTATCCCCGCTCTGATGCATTTGAGCTACTCAGTCAATTTCGGTACCTCAGTTGCCTCTTACGACACCTGGTAGGATAAAGTACAATACTACTTTGCTGGTGCCTCATGGCACCAAAAAGGTTTGCTTGTTTGGACTTGAATGTGCTAGCACATATAATATTATTTTTTAATTTACCAAGTCGACAAATAAGCATACATACGCTCGTATGCTTTGTTGTATCATATACCCTAGTAAGTTCGCTGCCTCTCTCGCCTTTTATACCGCAACACATCAGTTAGAACGTAACTATTTGGCGGTAGACATAAGTGAGAGACCTATGCAGATGACATTTGTATGCGGTCTACCTCATGTAAAATATTATTATTGTACTGTTTATCTGCAACTAGGTTTGCGTCAAATTTTTGAACTTTTAAAGTACAATTATTTAAAATAACCGATGACAATTCAATCACTATTAAAACACTTCAAATACCGAGTGTAAATCTTCTATATACTTAATTTTTTTTATCAAAGTTGTACTTTTGGTATACCTTTCCATTCCACAAACAAAAACTGAATTTATGCATACATTATCCGGAATAAAAAGCATATAAGCAATACCATGACAGGACCGCTGGCGCAGATAATAGTGGTCCTACCTTTGCGCCAAAGGTCGTAGGTTCAATTCCCACTCAGGACAAATATTTATATGATTATATTTGTGTTTTTTCTGTGTCTGTGCGTTAAATATGTGTTTGAGCTTTAATCAAATTATCTCGGAGGCAGTGCAATATATGGAGTTTTGTGAATTAATAAAATAAATAGACATTAATCTACTTCTGTGTGAAAAATTAACAAATATCCAAAACAAAACAAATATTTACTTGTAGTATAATAATACGATGATAACTTGAAGGAAAAGGCTTAACATCAAGTTTCAATTGATATGTTTGACTGTTAGGATTTCTGTATAAATCGAAATATTAAGTAATTTTTTCTACGAGATTCAAAGAGAGAAAAATCCAACGAAATCATTTTCACCTCAAACTAAAGAGTAATTATTCATAGCATAAATACTTAAATGTTGGACGATTCTACAATTATAAAAGTATATTTGAAATGGTCTTTAGCTATTCTGCTCATAGGCCAAATTTTAAATGGTTTTCAAATGTAAAACATTTTGATTGATAGAAATGGATTATCATGATTAGTACATATATTGTATATAACAGGCTTGATGGCGATGATGGTAGATAGAACTTTCTATTGCGTCAAAGGCACAAGTATATAAGGAACCCACGTATATAACAACCATAACAATAACTATGTAATTATATTTGCGGTTATTCTGTGTCTTGGTTGAATTTATTTAAGTATTTTATTTGTTACTCCTTTTTTATCTCGTGTTTGTAGTACAAGTGCTTTAAGCGACTTATTACGAAGTCAGGTCAAAGTATGAGATGTAAATTATTTTCTCTTCCAGATAGTGCATACCTGGCTAATCAAGTCGAGGTCCGTGCCTAAGAGGCGTCCTTGAGCGATCGCCGTGGGTCTCGTTCCGATCGCGTAACTTTACGGGAAAAGCAAGCGCTGCTCATAAATGAGCGATCTGGTCTCTTTCCTGCGGTATCGCTAGTACTGTCGTCAGAGTCAGCCTATTGGAGGTCCATTGGTAAACGTCGTCCTCCACTGCGATTTCCAATAGAAATAATCCTGGTAAAGAGAGTAAAGAACATAGCTGATTCATAACAAAAAAAAACAACCTACAACATTGTTGCATTACAAATATTTAGAAATCAGCCCCACACAATTACAAAACTAACATTTTACAATTAGAGGTTGTAAAAACGGTAATATAAGCTTAACAAGTTCCACGCGTTTTACATTGTAAGTTAATGTAACACCGTCCAAAGAAAGCGAGCGAACATAAAGGTTCGAATTACCAGAACATGCTTTCTGTTATACGGAATATTTATGTTAATAGTGCTGGCTTGTTATCTTTCGCGCAATTTCCTTATTACGTGTATGCTTTGCTATGATTGAAAGTGCAATGAAAGTTCTATCGTGATTACATACATACGAGTACATACATCACGCCTGTGTCCCATCGGTGTAGGCAGAGACTATATCCATTTGCTATGATCTTGTCATACCTCTCTTGCTTCTTTTACTCTCTTCAGTCTATTCATACACGCTTGTTTATTCTTGTTACTTCTGAGTTGGCCTTTTTAACACCTTTTGGACCTGATAAGTTAAGTTCGTTTAGGTTGTCCTGTACCAACTCTACCATTCACTTCCGTTTATATATTTGTGCAGACATTTCCTTCATCCATCCTTTCTATATGTCCAAACCATTTCAGTTATTTTTTCTCAATTGTCACAACATCATCTACTACACCACATTGATCTCTTATCTTCATCATAGCAGCTACTGTAAATCCACTACTGGACATTGGCCTCTCCAAGAAAGGGGGAATTTTGCCCATAATTACAATGCTAGGCAAGCGTGTTCGCAATCGCAGATCGCAAATTTCGCGACAGGGATGCTGCTGCCCATCCCTATATATATATTCATTTGAGATACGCTGTTTCAGAAAGATATAAGATGGCCATCTTTTCCGGTACTACAATTGCCTCTTACGACACCTGGTACAGGGGAAGGTACTATTATACTCTACCGACACCTCAAGGATTATTATATATCTCTTATGTCTTAGTGACTATGTTGATACAAATAAAATTTGTTCGAAATTTTGTCTTTAGGCGTATGTAAGAGAAACATTTTTAAACTGTCCTCTGATAGATCTTACTAACATAGTCTTGCTGGCAAGTGCTCGCTTATTCCTATTGTATTGAAGTTATGTTGTTTGGGATGGATATATCTACGTTTCCGGTAATTATGCCGCTTTTTTTGAACTACGCAGACGTCAATTGCACAAGCCGTTCTTTAATGAAGTACCCTATGCCCGGTGGATCCCGCGTGCCCTGAGGGAGAAACTCAATCGCCTTGACGGCATCTGGCACAGAGGTTGATGGTATATTTCAGTTTAGATTTTGACGGTTTGATGGTATTTGTATTTGGTAATAGCAAACTTTTATAAATTTATTTCTGCCGATTTATGTCGACTATCTTGAAGAAAATATAGTATAAAAATAATAAACACTTGCTTCTTATCTGTTTTTTTCTTGAACGACACAATCTATTTTGATGATGTACTTACTATCCATAATACGTTTAAGAAGGACATTACTAGGTAATCTCTATCAGTCAAAGCAATAGCCTCCGTCCACACGTGACACGTAACAAAGTAATGTATAAGTGAATTAAACACATCGTGCATTAGTTTAATCGCAACGTGTCGCAGCGAATCGCGTCGCAGCCGTATATCGGCCGAATGACGCCGTTACTTTGAGATAGGGTCGCCGAATCTGACCGATGGATAGCGCGACTAAGTGGTCTTGATACTAGAGCCTGTAGGCGTATGTAAATCTGAATTTATAGGCGCACTATAGGGTGGGAGCGGATCTTAATTGTATGTAATTAAATGCTTTTAATATGTCATGATCAGGAATCTACATGTCACAAATTATTTCGTAGGGATTTAAGTTTTAGATATCGTTATTATCATTATCATATCAGCCACTGAAAGCCTTTTGTTGGACATAGGCCTGTACAAGAAAGATGGAATTTGCCCATATTTGCCGCACTGGGCAAACGTGTTGATAATCGCAGAGCGCACTCTTTGCGACGGTGATGCTACTGCTCATCCCGCCACGTGTATTTTATTGGTCAGCCTGTTAAAAAAGCAAAAGTAAATAGACTGTTATTTGACGTTTTATTAATTATCCTATTTAAATTTAAATTTTATTTGAATTAATTGTCATTAATTTCTTGGTTAATGGCAGTT
This sequence comes from Heortia vitessoides, assembly GCA_020976665.1. NCBI lineage: Eukaryota > Metazoa > Arthropoda > Insecta > Lepidoptera > Crambidae > Heortia > Heortia vitessoides. The sequence continues at coordinate 12,873,941 of JACJUM010005601.1, forward strand.
CTTTATCAATTTTATTCACTATTAAGGTCAGTTTTTACTTCAACGCCTTACGTGCCTTTGCTTTTGTATCTCACTAGCCCTTTTTTATAGTTTACGCTGATTTAAATAAATTACGCATCATCATCATCATATCACACAGACAATCATCAATCACAGTACGTTCACTGCTGGACATAGGCCTCTACAAGTGATATCCAATAAGACCGGTTGGATGCAGCCAGCACCCAGCGATATCTTACGGTTTTAGTAAGATCGTCTGTCCACTTTATGATTGGACGCCCTACGCTGCGCTTGCCAATACGTGATCTCCATTCAAGAACCTTATGACTCCATCGTTGATCGGTTCTGCGTGCTAAGTGAACTACCTCGCTCACTTTCACTCCAACTTGGTAATTTTCCAATATATTTTAGTTACTTTGGTTCTTTTACTGAAGTCCACATTTCTGACCAACGCAATCGTATAAAGAGACTCGGACTCCTTTTCCATAGCTCGTTGGGTAATTTTCAGTTTGTTCATAAGACCAAAAGTAAGATATCACGCTTTGCTGCCACAAGTTCTGGCTGGTGGCACACAATAATCACAATAATGACTCTATTTGAGTCACTGAGAGAAATTATATGTCGTAATCATGCAAAATCGTACAATATCCAAAGAAACAGCATTCTAGTTACTTCAACTTATGGCTATCTTTTCGATATTTCTTTGCGAAAAAAGCATTAATTTTATAAAAAAATAAAGGATCAAACCATATCCAGAGTGTACGATTTGCACAAAACTAAGCGAACGACCAGGTCTTTCAACGAGCACAATTACCAACGCACAACATCACATTGGCATTTTTTTAAAACATTGCAAAGTATCAAAACGAATCACGAGCCGTACAAAATCTGTGGTGCATGGAGCGTTGTCACTGCACACATTACGGTGAGATACGGAGGTATTGTGGAGGAAACACGCGATTTAGCGCGGTATTAGCCCGAGTTATTAGACGTGAATTAGGCCGACACGCCCACGGTACGACGTTTATTGTTGGGCATGAGTTTTCTTACACCCACTTTGTATCAGCCATTATGGTGTGAAACACTTGTAGAGGTTAGCCATAATCCGACTGTTGTGGAGCGGTCAAAAACATATTTACACACACCAGCCATTAGAAGTCCACTGCTGGACATATGCCTCTCCAAGAAAGGGGGAATTTTATCCAAAAATGCCAAGCGTGTTGGCAACCGTAGTGCGCAGCTGTGCATTTTTGCTGCTCAGATTTGGATGGATTTGGATATATACAGGGGAGGTACTATTTTACTCGTCCGATACCACATGGCCTCCGGCCTCAAAAATATAATATTTTTGTTCAAGTCTAAGTGTTGAAAAATCAAGAAAAATCTACAATCAAGTTGGCAATCGCAGATCGCAACCTTTTTTTCCTACCAGTCAAACCTTATGAACACATATACAGATTTATAGGAAAAGACAAAGGAAGAAAAATAAAAGCACAGAATTAAAAACGAAAAAGCTTTACTTTTTTATGTAATGTGCCGAGAATCGAACTTAAGACCTCGCGTGCAAGCTTTGCCTACCTACTATTTTATATTTAATTAACTACAAGTGATACAATAAAATTAAATGTTCAAACAACCTTACAAAAAGAACTTCCACGAGTCCACGTCAATAATAAATACCAACCAAAGATTAGCGATGTATCCTATCACATATCATTTAGTGAGTCGTGATCCCCGCTAATTGGCCCATGGACGGACGGCACGACAGTCAAACACATTAATCATAAGCATATTGATAAACAATTGCCCTACCTTAAATGAGGGTCAGTGATACCTATCCGAGCTTGATTTTCGAGCGCCACCATCTCACACAACCATTCAATACCCAACCTTATTTCTATACATACAACTTCGAGTTCCCTTAAAGCAAAATAATTTATGTTACCTTTTGTGTTGCAATAGTTGTGAATTTTTCCAAAATTATTTATACACAATAATGAGTGGTAACAACTTGCGATAAGGTTGGGAATTGTATGAGTTCGTATCAGACACACGACTGGCATGTTGTCGGCATCGCTTTGTCGCGGGCCGACAAAGAAGGCACGTGGGAACATGCGCGTGCGCTCTTCCTTAAGAGAATAGAGTATTGTAATGTATGGTTGCTATACGTGATCGTAGATCGATTTCGGATCGATTATTTTTTATTGCTGCGTGTATGATAAATTTGGGGTCATTGATTTAGCAGAAAGTGTGGTAATGTTTTATAGAATTTAATTCTTAGGGAAAATTTATAACGTTATATTTTCTCGGGTACATGATTTAGTCCGTTTTGTCTAATCATAGCATCAGGGTGGCATTCAAAATGTAGAAAGCTTAAATGTCCTATGTTTTTTAAAATATGATATTCGGCTTTTTAATATTCATATTAAAATAATACATACATGTATACTTTTGGACTAAGACGCAAATATAATGTGAAATATTTCACCTTGCCAAGTAAAATTAACACAAATAAAGGTATAAAAAAGAAGTGCATAAAGCTATGTCTTTTATGTTAAGACTCACCACAAAGAAATTCATTCATTTTAAAATTTAATTAACCATGGTCTAATTTTGATCACCGAGCGATCGCTAGTAACACTTAATTACAACAGAATAATAAGACCAACATAGAGGAACAGCAATACACTAATTCATATTAATAAAGTATCACAATTGAATTATATTGGCTATTAAACAAAATCAGATCGCAATGGATTCCCAGAATTTCAATCAGCGATTCAATAAGTAATGATCCATATTAACAAAAAATCTGACCGCAAATGTGTTGTTATCGATATTATAAATCGATGTAATTGTTTTTTGCGTGGTGTCCCGTTTGTTTTCTCTTAAATATTTTAATTGTATTATTATTGAACTTTCCTAGTACCTACTTTTAAGGAAAAGCAAAAGTTTTTAAAAAAAATAAGATAACATATACCTACCTCGAAAAGTTATGGCCACTTTAAATTGTATGAACATAAGATATTTCTTATTTTTTTAAAGATATCTTTTTATAGGTACAATGGTGTTTGAAGCATCAAACTTGTGCAAGGCCTTGGTTCAATTTTATCTACACCTCAGTCGGTACATCTACTATTATTATACTACTTATTATTATACTAATTATTAAGAAAGGTGATATATATTATGTCCATTAAATAATTTATTAATTTAGAAATTTCTATTTCGATTCACGAACCTTGCAATATAATACAATTAAAAAAAAAAGAAATACCTCTCCAAATTTTGTAAATAAATCTTTGTGACGTATAAAGATAAGGAAACAAAAATGGTTAACTTTATGTGTGATACCGAATAATTAGTATGTTATTACGGTAATTGACCATGTTACCAGGTTTGAATCTCACCTGATGACAAACACAAGTTTCTTTTCTGAACAAAAAAAGCTTTGCTTGTAATTTAATCTTACATTGTTTAATTCCTAAAATCCAAGCAAATTATATTTGATCTAAGTATAAATAATTAAGCTTAATATAATATTTTTTATAGAAATAAATAGAAAATCAAAAGATTTATAACTGGGCGCCTAATGATGAGCAACCGTCCCACGTCTAAGCACATGCGTTGCAAAGTTTTTAGACGTAGAACGTAACGTACATTGGGTACTGGTACTGATCTAAACTCATTAGTATGTTACTCTGTACTACTGCCCGTTTCCTTGCGAGTTTTTGACGTGATAACGTCTTATAAATTGGTTTTCCGGGTGACACTTCAAGAAACTGCGTTACGCTCCGCTCACGTTATGCGCTCACAATGAGAGCGAGTGAGAGGCACGCGTCCTTCTCACTCGCTCTCATTGTGACGTGTGTTACGCAAATGTATTGCAAGTTATTGTATGTTTTAAATTGTTACTATTATTTTATCCTTATTCCTACTATATGAATGAATATTCACCTTAAAATTATTTTACCACTCAAAGTCGTTGTCACGTAAAACTTTCGCCCGTATACCGACTTTACAGGCAACCAATTTTTTTCTTTATATCTCGTCCCTAAGGAGCTCTTATTATTCCGGATAGAAGTCTATATCTGTGACAGCTAAACAAACAGTGACAGTGCAAAATATCGTGTTAATTTTGTGGAGAAAATTTAATTCCAGATCTGAGCCAGTCCAAGCAAGCATACAGTCCTTGTGACAGCAGCCTATAGACACTAGTAATATCACCACAATGAACACAGCAATGCGAACACTGCCATTTGGCGGCAGATGTACGTAAAAGTGAGGCACCAATGCAGATGACTTTTTGAGAGAGATCTAGATTTAGGAACATAAACGGCCCATCGGCCCATATTGTTGACGCGAAATATTTTTTTATTTGTTTCGCTGCTATCTTAGTCATAAAATATTAGCTGTCCGGTAACATTCTCGAATAATGATTTAAGATATTATTAAAATTATTAAAAAAGAAATTACAATTTAAACAACTCAAATATGAATTGAACCCTTGGATAGCATATCTATTGCACTGACCGCTGAGTTTGTGACATACTGGGGCAGAATACCTTAATTTTTGGCAGAGCATTAATATATATAATCCAAGTTATGGGTTCGATTTATACTCGGAATTCCCTGAAATTGAATGAAATGATTGATGAAATTTTATAATAAATATGATCTGGTAACTTAAAGTATTTAATTAAAAGGTACAAATAGTGAAATTCAACCATAAGACTTTTTTTTTAAGTTTGAACTCCAGTTAATTTTCAATATGTTTACTTCATTAAACTATTTAAAAAATGTTATCAAACAGTAGTGTTTGTATTATTTACTTAATGTAATTATTAAATGTATTTAAGTGTTGCACTTATTTTCAATATTAACTTAAGTGAGTCAAACTTCACGTTCACTCGTTCTTCGCTAAGTTTTTTTAATTGTGGTACAAATATTCCTAGTATATATATATATATATATCCTAGATACAGATAACAGGTATAGTTCGGTACGTAAAATATTTTATTAGCACCATCGCCCCTAGTTACGTCGTAGCGCAGACCCCACATGCGGGCTCAGTCCGCAAGTCATGCCCAAATGAGTCGATCCTATTAACGATACACCAGATATCATCGCCGGCGCTTGTTTTATCCCCGAGACAATGTGGGATACCGTACTGGAAACAGTATGGTATACAATGATTACAATGATACCAAACAGTATAGCTGGTATACTGTTTAAATTTTTATGGAACTGGATTTATATATTACGTGTGTCTTGACGTGATTATTGGAAGTACGTTATTTAATAATAATTACGCAATATATATAAATTTACAAATAAAAACAATGGGCTAAGCCACTTCATCACACCAGCCATTGGAAGTCCACTGCTGGACTGGCTGAATTTCGCGCAGGGCAAGCGTGTTGGCAATCGCTGAGCGCTGCGTTGGCGAAGGAAGCGCCTGTTTTTGGTTATTAGACTAGGTCGATTAACAAGCTTAAAGTCCACTTTATAGTAAGTTTCACAGCAGTTTATGTCACGTTTACCTAGTAATTTCACTGCCCCGCTCACCCTTCAAACCGGAACACAGCAATGCGACACTGCTAGAAGCAATAGACGAGACTGACTTCAGTCCAATGCAGATGACCTTCATGTAATCCAGTAAATCTTATGCAATATAACAAAATAATAAATGAATTTCATCTAGTAAATAATTTAATTTCGTGGTCCTCATCGTCTCAAATGTATTTTTAGAATGGACTATCATAACGCGCATACAATATGAGCTTCTTTGCTACCTGCATTATCGGATCGAGCTCGCTTGTAAACTGTACTGTCTCATTAACATTGTATGTGGGCAAGTATCATACTCCAACGAATATGCGGCATTGATAACAAGAAATTAAACGCCTACTTAGCATCACACAGCAGAAAAAATACAAGCAGAGTTAAATAGTACCAGGCGTAATAGGCGACTTAGGTACCAGAACCGACAGATTGCGGTACATATATCCATTGGAAACAGTGCAGCTCAAATACACAGGGCGGGGATAGGTAGCTGCAGGTTTGCCAACACGCTTGCCGAGTGCGGCAATTAAAAAAATAAGATTCCTCCATTCTAGGGGAGGCCTCTGTCCAGCTGTGGACTTCCAATGGCTTATATGATGATGGTGATGATAGTTAAAGAAGAAAAGTTGTTGTATAAGTAACAAATAAACTCAAAAGAAACTACGCTACTTTTTAAAATTGTTTCATCATTAGAAAATTATATCTTTACTAAATAACATAGAAAAGGGATTCTTGACCTAAGCTGTAATAATGGAACAATAATGTTTATTCCATAATCCAAAATACAGACATAACCAATTTCATATGAATATATAAAAAAATAAAAGTGACCGTCCTCTCGTCCTGTGCTAGTATTAAACTGTGTCACAGCTGCCTGTGAGTGCCCATGAGTGAGCACGCAAAGGGAAAGAGATGACAAGACATAAGCAAGATTTGTATCTCTGTACGTTTGTAATAAGTAGTTTCAGAAATAACCGCTTAAATTTCTAAAACATTTTAATTGATCAACAGTTATATTAAAAATAAATAATGTACTGTTTTATTTACATATTTTTTCGGTAAAAGAACCTGACGCGTTTAATCCCGCGGAGCGCTGTTAGAATGTTTATGCATATAATAGAATTATCAGAATGTATGTATGATGATTCTATTACTTATATAATTATACTACAACGATTGCATCAATTTCAATATTTTTGCTGTTGTTGTGTTTGCTTTTGGTACTGATCTATTCACAATATATAAACAAATTATATATTGATTTATGCTTCTGTTCAAATTTTAAATTAATTTATTTTTTGTGGTGGACAAACTATGTACAATATAAAATAGAGTTTCGTGTGACGCGCTCCATAGGAATTGCAATATGTAAGAACTAACCACTAGCTATCTTTACTAACAATATTCAATTTATATAATCTAGTATATAATACAATTTATAACAATAAATAACATCTAATTTATAATAAAATTTATTACAATATTTAGATTTTTAATAGATATTTACACAAAACTACAGCATTTGACACATTAGTTATTAATTAACTAATTTTATAAAGTAGAAGAGGTAGTACATGTTGGCGTCAATGTCAACGGTATACAATTTTTCTATGTAGCCAGACAAAGTTGGGAAAGCACGCTAGTTTATTGTAATCGACTGTTAAGAAAAAAATTGTTAAGCTATACAATTTAAATAATTGACTTATCTAGTGTTTATGAAATTTCCTAGCCAAAATTTAGCCTATAGAGTGACGGCCCTATTTACATAAAACTGTCTAGATATATGTTTTTTTATTGTTCGTTATACAATGGTTTAAAAATGTCTTGGTGTTAAAAATACGTATTTTCTTAATATATTTGTAAAGCCTCTGTTCGTCTGATGTCCGTACACAAGTGCTTTATGCGATTTAACTCGGAGTCAATATTCATGATATGTTGCGTGAATTAATTAATTTAATTATAGTAAAAAAAGTAATGTCAAATATGTGTTATCATGTTGTTCCTTACACGGGTAAAATAATAATATTATTTAAATCATTAATTATTTATTTTTCTGTCCACAATTTATAAAATATAAATGACCGCCGAATGATGCCCGTGTAGGTTCGTAGACCCGTATTACAGGTACTTAAAGTACAAGGCACAAAAAATAAAAGAGCAGGTTTAAAAAATAAAAGAAAAAAATTAAGACAATTCGTAAAAATAACATTTATGAATGGATTATCCCAGAATCACATGTAATCTACAAATGAGATTATCCTGATTCCAACAAATTTTGACCGGCTATTGAATACAATGGTGGTTGACAGACATATATGTTTTTGCAAAAAAAAAAATAAACAATATAGAGGCTACCCATACCGGCTTCTCTATTGGTCAGACATAGACTACAATAAAAGCCAGGGAAGCTCAACCCTATCATTGTATCTATTATCGATGTTTCATAATACATTATTGACGGGTTGTCTCGCGTGCCGTCTTGATATCCGGTGGTAGTGGTGGGCTTGTCGATATAATTGTCGATAAATTTAATACAGTGTTTATAATATTTAAATTATTGCTTGTTTCATTCCCGTTTAATATTATAACAATATGTGACATTTTTTTGTAATAATGGAAGTAATTGTTTTTGGTAATATAAGATGTTAACTAATGATATTTTAGTAACGTAAGCAAGTAACGTTAAATATCGGAAAATACTATTGAAAACAAGTATTACGAGTAAAATCGAACACTCTTACGATATACATACAACTGCTCTCTTAAAAAATTTCTTAGAGGCTTATATCCAACAGTGGATGCACGGCCATATCACAAATATAATACTTTGTGTAAATAATTAAATTTGTTTATTATACAAAACTTAACAGCACATACACATACACATACATACACTCCAATCTGCTAAATCACACAACATCTCTTACACCTGGATCCGAGATAAAAAGCTTAAAGTACTTGAATTACGAGTATCGGACGAAAGGAAATTACAAATATAATACTTATAAATAACAGATACAATAAATACAAATATCTTTATATAAACATTTGTTCTGAGTGGGGACTGAACCCACGACCTTTGGCGCATAAGATAAGGTCACTACAATCTGTGCCATCGTGCCCATCAATATATAAGATATGAAATACTAATGAATAAATTGCCACAACATCTTATACATTTACCTGATACCATGATAAATCTCTTAAAGCACTTGTGTTAAGGACATTAGACAACAGAAAAATTACAAATATACTACTTAAATACATATATTTAACACCCAGACACAGAAACAACATAAATATCTATTTTATTCAACATTAATATTTGTCCTGGGTGGGGATCGAAACCAAGATCCTTGGCGCATTAGATTACTACCATTTGCGCCATCGGGCCTGTCATATTAATAGATATTAGTATTATAAACATGATTTAAAATATAATTTCCAACAACTATAAATTTTCTATCGACTACGTCCCCTCCCTACATAAAAGATCACCAGTCATCAAATTGATACGGATAACACGTGTTTTGTTTAATATATATAATTAAGTTGGAATAGAATATCGACAATAATTCTATTGGGCACACTGCGCACGCGTCTACAATCGAACATTACCCGCGTTGGTCGGCTGTAGCTAATTTCGAGATTAGATTGATATACTGTGTCATCGCCACCTATAATTTTCTAAGGGAGTAGGAGGCTGTGGAATTGCTATTATGTAGCATTCACTAGCTTGTCGCCCGCGACTTTGGGAGTCTTCGCTTAATATCTCATCTCGGACAAACTGTTGTTATTCCTGGGAGGAGTCTATGTCGATCACTAACAGCATAACTGTGCAAAAAGTCGTGCCGATTTCATAGAGAAAAAAAAGCCAAATGTTTCAAATGGTCAAAATCAAATATGGTTTCATGATAATAAATGGTACATCTAGACTATCGATAAATCTCCAAAATTTGATGCAGTTCTGTTTCCTCAACCCGGAGTAAAAGACTAACAAACGGATCCTTGTTTGTGTTTTTTATTTAATTTATATTTATGTTTTTATACAAAATTGTTACTATAATACTAATTGTTGTTACAATGTTTCTTATAATCTGTTGCAGAAGACTGGTGCCTGTGTTTCAGTTGTATAATATAGTATAAAGTTATGAATTTGTTCTGTAGACCATTATTTTATTTTTACATTATTCATTCAACATCATCATATCAGCCATTGGAAGTCCATTGCTGTTGGAATGTTCCATATGTATTTATGTGGAAATTTATCCATAATTCGTCCGATTTGAATAATTCTTTTTTTGTTGGATAGTCAATTTATAGAGGAAGGCTTTAGGCTATATAACATTTCGCTGAGACCAATAGGAGCAAAGCGTCACTGAGAAATGTAGCAAAAACGGGGAAAAGGCTACTTATCCCCCAAAGTCACTATTCTACGCGGACGATGTCGCGCTGCTAGTAATGAATATTAACATAGGATACCGGCTGAGTAGAATAGTACTTACCTACCTACCTACCAGAAACGATAGATGGCGATATATCCATCCGATACAGTGTAGCTCAAATGCTGAGCACTTAAGGGATGGGAGGGGGGGCAGCAGCATTCCTGTCGCGAAAGCTGCGCTCTGCAATTTCCTACATGCTTGCTCAGCGCGGAAATTATGGGTTACAAAGTTACCCTATTCCTGGGGAGGCCTATGTTCAGCGCTGGATTTACAATGACTGTATGTACCAATCAACTACTTACTTAATATTTTTCAGCAATGACTTCCTCTTCCTGCAACATCGTATTCATTCCACAAATATGCCCCCAGACATATTTGTTCCGTAGTTGAGGAATTCATAATATAAATATTTATAAATTCCCTCGCCCTTACTTTGACTAATTATATCACTGGTCAACACCGATTTTGCCACACGAACTTTGATAGCTAAATATGTTTTATCAATCTTCCCTCATCATTAAATCAAAGTTGTCATGTGTCAGTTAGCCTTACATTTGTTGTGATATGGCAATACTCATAACTAGTACTACGGCGATAAATTAACAGAAACGCTCACAAGTAAATCGTCATAAAAGTATTTGTAGTTGAATTTGAATATTTTTTGTGATTTATTAATCCTGTGAACATGACGAGGAAGTGTAATAATGACCCTAACTCTTTTTGTTGTCTGCGGAGAACTTACATTCAAAAAACAACGACGAAATTTTACGAATCTTGTGCTGGAGTGTTATCACCAATGTTTTGGTTTTTCTGTCGCCCATCAAGACAAATTCTGGGCCCCTCATGTCTGTTGCATAACGTATGTGAAAAATTTAACCGACTGGAAGAAAGGTGCACGAGCTATGCCGTTTGCTGTACCCATGATATGGACTGAACAGCAAGATCACGTTTCGGATTGCTATTTTTGTCTCACTGACATAAAGGGTATAAATTACAAGAAAAAAACACAGTTATCTACCCTAACGTATCTTCTGCTATAACTCCAGTCTCTCATTATAAATACGAGTAAATGCCAAAACTAATACCAGTTGCAACAACGTCTGTTGAGAACGACCATTCACAACCGTCTGCTTCAAGTCTATGTGTTGACGAGGATGGTGACTTTGAGTTTTGAAGGAATTGAAAAGGAGCAACATTTGATAACTCAAGGAGACCTAAATGATTTGGTTAGAGATTTAAATTTGTCAAAAAGGAATGGAATTTGCTACATCATAAAACAAAAGATAGCTATTTTCGAAACCGTGATCAACACTTCTGAACGTATTTTTCTCAGAATGGAGATTTGGTGTTTTGCAATAACTTAAATGAGATTATGAAAATGTTGGACACCGATTTTGAACTCTCTCAGTGGCGTTCATTCATTGATTCTTCGAAGGCAAGTCTAAAAGCAGTTATATTGCATAATGGTAATATGCTTACGTCTGTACCTGTGACCCATGCTTCAAATATGAAAGAAACCTATGAAAATATGAAACTTTAACTTAAAAAAATAAATAACAGTTCATATTCCTTCAAAATTTGCGGTGATCTTAAAGTTGTTGCACTATTACTTGGACTCCAGCTGGGTTATACAAAGTTTTGCTGCTTTTTATGTAAACAGGGTAGCCGAGACAGAACTAATCACTATATAAAAAAAACATGGCCTACGCGTGCATCGTTAGTTCCTGGCCAAAAAAATGTAAAGTATTTACCCTTAGTAAAGCTTTTCCACCATTGCATATCAAATTAGGATTAATAAAAAAAATTGTGAAGGGAATGGATCGCAGTGGGAATGGATTTTTGTACCTAAAAGAAAAATTCCCTAAAATAAGTGATGCAAAAATAAAAGATTATTATAGATATTAGAGGTATTTTTGTTGGCCCTCAAATCAGAGAGTTAATAAAAGATTCAACATTTAGAAAAATGTGCATGGAACGCATTTAAATGCAAATTTTTTAGGCAACCACAAGAGTGACAGCTACAGAGATGTGGTTAGCGAGCTCTTATTGTCATATCAAGCATTGGGTCATTGCAACATGTCACTCAAGATCAATTTTTAAGACCTGGCCTTTTTTCCTGACAATTTAGGGGCTGTCAGTGACGAGCACGGCGAGAGGTTCCACCAGGACATTTCTAGTATGGAAGAGCGGTACCAGGGCAAATGGAGCCCAAATATGTTAGCGGATTACTGCTGAACAATTAAAAGGGACCAACCAGAAGCTAAAAATTCAAGAAAATCTTAAATTATTAAATAATTTATAAAAAAATAAACGTTTGATTTACGAGATCTGTATTTTTTCCTAATATTTTAAATTACTCAATAGAATAAAATCCTCAGCTAGCAAATTTTTTTAAACTATTTATTTTTTCTTACAATTACCAATTAAAGTAAAAAATATCAAAAAAGTCCGTGTGGCACGAAAAAGTATAAATTTTGTTGACCGATTATCCTGTTGATTCTGTTACTTGGCCTGTTTTGTTTTGTAAAGATTGATATGAATGATTACCGTCACCTATTTGACAGCAAGTGTTCTTTTGTTTAAAATAAGGAAAGATATAAAAATCACAGAATAATTAAATTAAAAATTACGCTATAACTATTTTTCTCGTCATTTAAATGTTTCGAGCCTTAAGGCTAAATGAAACGCATGCTGTGTGAACCTAGTTATTGTACACTTAGTTTTAAGTTCTGGCTTTTGTATACATATTATCACGGTGTAACAATTACTTGCTTTCTAACAAATGAATAAGGCAGATACGAAAAACAATGCCAATTTAGTCAAAGCGTTCTCTAATTTCGAATTTACAAATAATATTGTTTTAATAATAATTTAGAAAGATTCAGACTGATAGATAATCAAACATGGATATATCTATTTAATTTATAATGTTTTAATTGCAGAATGATTTTTCGATTCTCTCAAGTAGCTACAACACCAACTGTTCCCCGATTTTGATTAGCTCTCTACGTACTCTCATTAAAAATACTGCTTCTAATAAACATCACAACTGCACCCTACTTGAAATTTCAACAAATTCAGAACAAAATTACACTTACCAAATCAAACAGAAACAAATATAGCCAAGCCCTCACGGTTCGTATGCAATAGGAATAAATACTCATTATTAATTCGAGCATTCAAGTACTCAGGCTATAAATAGGCTATTCTCCAATTTCTTCATTTTTTTTTTAAATGTTCGTATATATCTGATAATTCATTATAATTTTTATTTCAGCAAAATATGACCGATTTATGCCGAAAAAAAAATATTAAAAATTTGTCGTAAAATATACGCGCCAAAATACCATCCGCCATTTTGGTGACGTCAATAGTACTAAAATATTGTAACCTCAAATTGACATTTGTCATTGACACGATATTGAGTTTGTCGGCTTTGTTGAGTTGTTTTTATTTATATAAAAAGATGAGTTTCTATAACCCGTATCGTTGGTGTGTTGCGTTAAATTGTAAGAATTCGACATTGAAGACTCCAGAAAAGTTATTTATTACTATTCCGAACGATGTTGTTAACCTCAAAATAAGAAAATTTCATTGAATTACACCTATGAATCACACAAATGATATTGTTGTGATAAAGTAATAGAAAGATTTACTTACATAGCTGTTTTTATATTTCTGCATTCGGCAGAAAAGAAATCTGTATTACACGCAAAGAAGTTTGTAATCATTACCGCATCTATCTTCGGTAAATTAGTACTTTCGGCTTTTACAAATCCGACGTCCATGTTTAATTATGCAAAAGTAGCGTAATAAAATACAAAATCTCTAAAATAAAAGGAATTATACACAAAAAAAGTAAAAAATTAAGGAACACAGTCAGTTGTTTACATTTAGATATTTTAGTGCTTGTGACGTCATTCTGGAAAAAAACATGGTGGACGGTGTTTTCGGTCACGTGACTTACAGATAATAAAACTCGGATTTTAATTTTGAAATATAAAATTAATCTTAGGTTTTTATGGAATAACGACATTTTTTTTCAATTCCTCACGTTATTATTTATTCAAGTAACATAATGTTATATTTTTTTGTTGATAGATGAAAATAGCCTATTTTCGCGACAGAAAACTGGAGCTATCGAAACTTCACGGTCCGTATTCGAAATTCGATATCAAACAATACAGTTTTTCGATTGGAAGCGATTTTGCGCGGCGCAATTAAAAAGTTTTCGAACGCGACGTTTTTTTTGGTGACATTTTTTTTGTACTGGCTTCGAGACAAAAGAGGGTGAATGTTATTTACCGATGCATTAATTATTTTACTTTTAAATGAGTATTCTCTGTTTGCTAAAAGTCAAACATGCCAGTACCATCTTAATTAATTGAAAAAAGTAAAAAGTGTGCATATTTCATTTTAGAACACAAAAAGAATTCAGTGGTTGTGTGTTGACTTTAATGTGTTTTAAAACAAAATGGTTTTACAGCTCCAGATACGGAAAAAAACAAATTGACCTCTTTAAACGATACAGAGCTGAACAAATACGACCAATTAACGAACTGTGGGCAAATTTTAAATAAATAAAAAGCAAACTGAATGGATGCCAAACAATGTATGTCCGAACACACAGGTTAAGACGCGTTCATAATACGGTTTTATTTGATACAATTTAATATTTGTATAATTAGGTATCTGCATATTCTGACATAAGTTTAGTTAGTCGGCTTGTTTTTTAAATATTTATCAAAATGTAAGGTATTTTATTTTATTTGTTGTAGTATATAAGTATCTAATTTAAAGCTTATTAGACAAATTAACCAAACTCATAACTATCAAATTTACCAAAATCGAATTGTGCTCACCATTCCATATACGAGTTTGACCAATATATAATCAAAATATGAAATAATTAATATATATCGATGCTTCTGTGTTACAATGCTGGAGTGAATAAATTTAAAGATCTTTTAAAACTGGTTTGAATTTTATTTAGAATGTTATATTTATTGAAGTCGTCAAACTTAATACTTACTAACACATTGAAACTAATACATCTGTAATAATCATATCATCAAAAAGCCATCGAAAATACCTCCAACATAAACACGTCCCTAACAAAGAAATCGCTGATGTGTCAATTACTTCCCGCCATTTTTGATTCAACATGGCTGCACTGGTGCAGTCAGCGATTTTCCGTCGTATTTGCTCGAGCTCGGCCGGAGCGATCGATGTTATTCTAGTGGTACTTTTAACATTGGTCATAGACAAATAATTGCTTATCCTTAAATAAATGTAGATTCATAATAATAAAGTGAATACTTGTATCTAGGTTGTACAGGCTGCCCGATAATTTAGATTCGAAGGAATATATCATTACAAAAATAATTGTACACAACATCTTATAGATTAATTTGACTCTGATATAAGTAGCTTAAAACTTATATTTTACAGATATCAAATCTAAGGTACTATAAATATAACACTTAATTATATATACAGAGTTTTCTTATAAGACCTGGTTGAATCGGATCTTCCAGTGGGACCCTTCGTTTCCGTTAGTTTGAAGAATACTGATGACACGTAAAACTGATGGCTCAAGGTGTCATGAAGTTCCTTACATGTGTTTATAATACTAAATTTGGTGAAAATGAAGCCGGAGAAACCGGAGTCGAAAGTTGATGTTTACACACTAAAGAACTCAAATGTAACAAGGCGGTAATGAGCAGCAGCATCCCCGTCGCGAAGTTACGCTCTGCGATTGCTTCTACGCCTACACAGCAAGGCATTGCAAGGCAAAAATTTTCTTTTTTTTGGGGTGGCCTATGTCCAGCAATGGACTTAAGATGGCTGATATTATAATGATGAAGTAAACTTAGTTAAATTATGTCAGCTGAACGTCAACTGCTGGTCATTGGCCCTTTAACTAATTTACAGCAGGACAAATTGTATGCAGCCTGCATTCAGAGCGATACTATAAGCGATGAATGTCAAATTGTGTCAAAAATGTAATTTCAAAAATAATAATGTCAAAATGTCAAAACGCTTTATCGGCCATTGTTTCTGCGTGCTAAGTGTCACTATCCACTTCCACTTCAACTTGCTTATCCATGGGCTATATCAGTTACTCCGGTTCTTTTACAGATCTCGTCGTTTCTGATTCAATCGCGTAAAGAGACTCCGAACCTTTACTCTTTTCTTGGGCTGTTTAATTTTTTTTTTCTTATGAAGTCGGCAAACAAGTTTGTGGTATTCCCGCTTGTGGTAAATGTGACCGCAGCCTATTGACGCTTTTGTCATCACAAAGTTATCACTAGCGTGTCGCCGACCTTGTGAACTGAAGATACCGTGTCACATTTAATCAGTAATGTTTGCTGCCCCTCTTAACCTTTCAACCGGAATACAACAATGCGAACACTTTTATTTGGCGGTATAAAAGATGATAATGAGGTACCAATACAGATAACATTTGTCAGAGGTCTACCTTTAGCAATGTTGGCTAGTAAGTAAGTCATCGCTGGTAACACACATTAATCGAAGACTTTCAACTTGAGACACTAAGGTATGTTAGTTAGAAAACTAGAACTAAAATTCCTTAAACTTAGCTTATATATGTTTTTACTATACCAAATTAACTTTTAATGACAGGAGTTTGAATGTTGTGATTTTTTAAAATACTAAATTGCAAGGTGTTTAACCAAACCTTTCAATAAATCTCTTATTACCTTAAAACTAAAACTCCGTATTACTCTTAATAGAGGAAAAAAACATTGAAGGCGACAGTTCCAATAAAATAAAGCAACCATTTTTCATAAAATCAGAGACACAAAAATATTTTTTAAATTGTCTATATTTCTTTGACAGACGTCTGCGTTTCTAGTCTATGGACTGTGATTAATATTCGCAGATGAGACAAGTAAAGACAGATCAGTGTTAAATCCCGTGCAAGTTTTGAATCCCAATACAAATCGCATATACCCATAACTTGAGGCACTGCGAACTTCGGACAATCATTAAGATTTGAGCAAGGGACGAAAGTAGAATCACTTCGCAATTACAGACTGACAAATGTCCGGGTATTACAAACACATGTGGCACCGAGTTCTTGGGATCTTGAGGGGTGGGTGGGAAATGGGGAGGGGGGTGAGAGTCACTTATGGCTAATTCAGGGAGTTTAGAATGGATTGGGCTTCCTCGGACTGTTTTATGTTTACAGTTATGTGAGTAGTTATATCAGTATTAGTAATTAAAGCTTATAACTTGAAAGAAATAGAAGGCTTATCAAAATTTTATATATCAAAAACGATGTCGTCACATCGCGTCTAGAAATCATCTTAGACGTATTGCAAGCAAATTAGTATTATTTTGTGCACTAGGGGTCAAAGGTTCAATCCTAACGAATACCCATAAAGGAGAAAACGATTCCCCACCAAGGACAAAAATTTGTGTGTAAGCATTTGTGTTTGTTCTGTGCCTGGATGATAAACATGCATTTAAATAATATCTATAATTGCTTTGATATTTTTCAGTGTTATGGAGTCAGCAAGCAAATATACGGTCCGGTTGGTGATAATCGTGACCACAGCTTATATAAACTCGTGTCATCACAAAGATATCAGCAGCGGGTCGCCAACCTTGTGAATTGAAGATACAATGCCACATTTACTCAGTAATTTCACTGCCTCTCTCACCCTTCAACAAGTACACAGCAATGCAAACACTGCTAGTTGGCGTAAGAAATAGGTCAGAGTAAGGCTAACTTAGTAATATAAAAAAATAATCTTAATATTCCTTCTCTATTGTTGTCAACAACATCATCTTTCGATCTCTATCTTTATTGATGAAAATACGCCATAATCTGAAGTAATAGAAAGTATAGACGGAAATATTGACATCCTATTAGTTATTGGATAACTAGGATTTAAAATGCTCGGATATATAATTACCAAAACTAGTTAAATAACTATATATAGTGCTCTAGATATTTTAGTTAGTTTATCATTTTTTTTCTCACTTTTAAACCATCAAACACATTACTGCTATAAGCAAAGGCATTGACCATAGGCCTAATTCCATTATAATTCTGGATTTTAATGCGATCCACTAAAATATAATCTCTAATTCGGATCGCTGAAACCTGTGATAGAAGTTAAAGATATCAAAATATTCTCTGTATTTAATCAGCATAAAACCAGATATAACCTCTTCGATTTAGATGTTAGATTGTCGAGTTCCCATTTACATATAAGTCATAATAAGCCTAGCTTTGTAGGTCGTGATAGTGAAACTTGCCCTTTACCCCCGTCTGGCGACGCGGAAGGCGGCCAGATGTTCACACGTTGCCGGTGTGTGGACATCATTCTATGCCTTGCTCGAAGATAGGTAGCGGTTTCATTAACAAGAAAGAAATAAGGTACCAATAATACCTACCATTAGGTGTTATTGGAATCAGTTTTTCTTGCAAGTTCTTCTCTGGTAGCTCGCGTAATGAACCTGCTATAGACTTAGTTATAAGACCCGTCTGGTGCCGGCTGACTTGAACTGAACTATTAAAGTTAGACACTTAATGACTTATGACTGAAACAATGACCTTTATAATAAATACGCCTATTTAAATAAAGACATCTTTGGTTATACACACCATGTGAATATCGTATTCGGCTCTAATTGATAGAACGCGTTTTAAAACTGTTATTGCGATAAAATTTATCGATGGACTATTACAGTTCACAATCATTTATTTATTTTTTCTTTTTTATTTAGTATTTTGGCGATTACATTCTTATACTGGGGTACCGGCAGAGAATAATTGTATCACCTTCAGTACCAGAAACTACACATTGCGGCAATTATAGCCAATTCTTGGGTAGGCTTCTTATAGAAAATATAACCATAATCGCTGTTTCCCTTACTATGTCCTCATCTCTTTTTATGGACGAAGCCAAACGTAGGCGGTGCGTGGGCGCACAAGAGTTCCTCACTTATTACTTACGTGGCAATCGCGAATCAACCTAAAACCAGCACGTCAGGACCTCTCTGCCACGTCCACACATTATTTATCCATACAAATAGCCCTGAAACCTCGACGTGTGAGAGACCAGATTACATTGGTAGTATTGCTGATTCGATCGGATACGCTACGAGTAATGTTTGCCGGATTAATGATGATATAGGAAGGTGTTCGGAAATGGTATTGTTAGATAACTATAAACAATCTCTTAAATAGACCATAGAATGACTTGTAATTATATAAATAAATTTATGCGACATCTTAAGCATCTCATCTCGTGCTCCAAGATTCAATAAATAACACGCAGATAAACTTTTGCTCATGTTGGGGATCAAACCCACGACCAAAGCCCATCGGGACCGTCGATTACACTTTTTGAATTCACATGTAATTACAACTGCAAAATATAACTGCCTTTTATAAAGTTTTTGTTTTTGTACATTCTCAATCAACAAATTTGAACTGAAACTCAAAATATTGACTGCTAGCCGCTAGAACTTCGTCCGGGTACAGAAATATTTTATCCGCTTGATCCAGTTACCGAGGGAGTTTAAAAACCACTCTTTGGTCTCAAAAATAAAAACAGCATACATAAGCTGCAACTTTTTTTTTCATATAAACTTCTTATCATACCATAGATAACTTCATATCATAGATAACTTCCGGTCATACTTAGTCCTGTCAATTACAAAAGAAAAAAAAATTAGGTAGTCGTTTTAGTGTTTTGCACGTTGATGTTTGATTCACATATATAGATTTAAATAGTCGCACCGCCATACAATTATTACATTGACCATATAAATTCGTAGATAAAGAAGATATTCAGATTTAAAATGACAGATCCGATGGCGCACATAGTAGTGATCCTATCTTGTGCGCCGAGGGTCGTGGGTTCGATCTCACCCAGGACAAATATTTATATTATCATTTTGTATTTCTTCTGTATCCCTCTATGTGTAAGGTATGTATTTAAATGTCCTTTTTTCTATTTTTTTGACCTGACAGATGGCGATATATCCAGCAGCATCCCCGTCGCGAAAGCTGCGCTTTGCGATTGCCAACAAACTTTCCCGCGCGACAATTATAATTAAGAAACCTCCTTTCTTGAATGTCAAAAAGTAGACTTTCAATGGCTGGTATGATGATGGTGATGATTTTTGTATTGTGATATAGCAACGAACAAAAATACACACAAAATTTACTCATTAGATATACTAATTTATAATTTTATTTATTAAATCAATCTCGTAAAGATACATTTCAGCGTAGAATTATTTTAGGACCGAAATGATGACCCTTAGCCACACTTTCCTACTTGCAGTTAAATTATATAAATATTTTCACCAAAATATGAAAATCAGAAGGACAAAGCTCTGTAAAATGTTTTCAATGGAATACTGATAATGAGGTTCTACTCCAGCAATGGATATTCTACTTCTGATATAATGGAGCGACGTCAGTTCAAATCTTGTAATTTTCGGAGTGCAAGATGATGGGAGACACTTCATAGCATAATTTCTGTATACGCACGACTTCTCATCATCTGATGTAAATTTGTCACTCACACAATTGTTTCATTGGTAAGTAGTAAACTTTATGTATATACAGTCTGAAAATAAAACATAATTCCGTTGGGAAAACATTCTTATTCGACGTTCATGGTATCTTTTTCAAAAGTACCTCCTGAGAACTGTTCCCGCAAAATTAGTTTTATTATGAATACTGAACGCGTTGGTATCATATATGCATAGGTGGATATGGTTGGTGGTGGCCAACAACCTGGTCGACTTCACCAAAATTTTAATTAAACCCGCCGTAATTCTCCCGGATTCTCGCCGAATACCTTCACCAATTAACACGGGAGATCCTCACACATGTTTCATTCGCAACAATGCGGGCAACTGCCGCCATTAAGTTTTCAATAAGCGACGACGGGCCACACATTCTGGGATATTCGGCCATTATAATTCTGATACGGGTAAGGGATCGCCGGCAGGAATTAACTTATCACAGCCGCACCACATCTGCATACCTTAAACATTTATAGCACAGAGATGGATTTAGGTCCATTAATAAATAATAGATAATAAAAATAATAGTTTATTAATCTACTGCAAAAATTACAAAAACTCTTAACGTAATCACACAAATAAAAACAAAAGAAAAACCACAATAGATTACACTGATAAGCTAAAATGACGGCAGCCGTGCCAGTATATAATAATACACTTTATTGTGCACCTAAATTTACAAATAATATTAATAGTATGTAATACATAGTGAAGTACAATTTGCGGCCTTATCGCATAGAATGATTTCTTCCAAGCAAATTGCATGAAAAATTTGTGGAAATCATATTTAAAACACGAGGTGTACCAAATATATTAACGTAAAAAACATGACACAAACTTCAGTTCTTCATTTGTTTTTGTACATTTACAGTGTATTACTATGTATTTACAAAAAATGACTGACTGGAAACACTTTAGAAAAGGTCTGATGTGGTCTGTTGATGTATGAATTTCAAGGAGGCAAGAAATGCATGTGTTATTATTATATACTTGTCAAGTTTTATTTGTACTCTATCTCTTATCTACTTATTTAAATTGGACATTATTTACGATTTAGTTGGTTCTATATATCTCAAGAAACATCTTACGTTAATGTTATATTTTTGAAAATAATAATATTCTATAAATGTAATAATTATAATAATAGTATTTAATTCTAAATAATTCATTAGTTTGTCATAATAAGAACCAGAAATTTAATTGCTTCATAAAATTATGAAGTATACAACAGGAAAATTTTAAATGCTTACTATCTTTATGAAATTACACTATTTTTTATAATAAAATGTAAGTGGGTTAATTTATTGTGTGTCATGGAAAAATATTGCGTTAATAATTATTTTTTTCTTCTTACTTTACCATTGTTTTTTATTTCAGTTGTTTTATGTATGCAAGGCATAACAAACGGACGGATACACATTCTATTTTATTTTATTAGTATTGAAAATGTTGGCTAATTTCATAAGTCAGATTAATGTTATTACTAACATCTTGAGAATAGTATAATCGTAACTTATAAAAGGTGTGTGTAGTAGTGAGTCAATTAAGTTCGTCCCTAGTACCTCCCTGTTCGACCCCAGACTCGGACACAGGGTGGCTTAAGACACATATCTCAGACGGGGATGCAAGAAATGCCCACACCCCAATATGTAGATTTGTACCTCCAACTGATGGTGGTCATTATTATACGTCGACCAAAAAGTTTTGAGACACACAATATAGTTTTTTTATTTCATTATTCATTTGTTAGTTAGCTCTTGATGTTTTAGAACGAATTTATTTATTTTCTGTGAGTTACCGGCAACGCAAAAGAGTATCTCCTACTTTACCAGGTGTCGTTAGAGGCGACTAAGTTACCAGAACCGACAGATGGCGCTATATCCATCCGAAACAGTGCATCTCAAAGGCACGGGGCGTGGATAGTCAACAGCATCCCCGAGAAAGCTACGCTCTGCGATTACCAATACACTTGCCTAGTGCGTTAATTATGGACAAAATTACTCATTTCTTGGAGAGGCGGACATAGGCTAAACAGTGGACTTCCAATGGCTTTTATAATTTATGTGCTGAAAAATTTATCCACGTGTTAATCTGTGTAACAGTTTTTACTATGTTCTTTATATCTATATAAAGAAAAAATTACATATTATTCATAGATTTATCCTCAGACATTTTATGTAAATGTAAATTTATGGTATAATATTGGTTAAATTTTCTGAACCCTAAAATGGTAGTGGTTGATTTATAACAATCTAGATTAACTTCTCAATAATAACTCAAAAAATAAAACATTATACTTGCCGTAGGGTATCAGCGAATGTAGTACCTTAGTCGTCTTTTACGACACTTGGTACGGGGGAGGTACTATTCTACCCTGCCTGTACCTCATGGTTATGATTAATATAAATCACATAAATTCCGATTGGACAAGTAGCATTAAGTATCACACTACGATTGTTCTATACATTTGTGATCCTTGTTCTCTTTTCTCCTCTCTTTTGACACTTGACGCTTGAGCTGTAATGAGCACTTATAACAATCCAAGTATCAAGTCAGTTCGGCTGGTCTAGCGAGCATTCCTTCCAATCAGCACGTAGGAGTGAATGTTTTGTCTCCGCGTGTGCCGTACGCCTGCCTCGTACCCCGGGTATGCCTCGAATATCCCTCATTGCGGCCGACGTATTCCGAAGACAACCCTCGTGGTCTAGGAGCTGGCAATAAGATTTCTAATATACTCGATTAACTAGTCGATTTATTTGTCTCATATAAAAATTGCAGCTATATTATTGGGATAAAGATCCAGTTACGTTTCATAATTATTAATCTTATAAAATTTTTATCATTAGCACGAATCTTTGGTAGGACTTTAAAGAAATGTTCTGTTTTAAAACTTTGCTTGTTTTAATTGATACTTTTAACCATCTTACTTATTTGTATCAAATAACTGCGGTTAAGTTAGCATTTTTACCTTAGCAATGTAGCTGTGATCATTAACTTTTTCTCTCTTTGTATAACATAAACAAAAGTAGTTATATCATGCTTATATAAAGTAAAAGATTATATAAGTTTAGAATTCATAGCTAGATTATAAATATGAATCTACATATATATTTTTTAATTGGTTTTATTTTTTAAGGTCGTAAGATTTCTTTGCTCGTAGTCTTAGAGTCGTAAATTAGTCAGATGAACAATGTTTTGATTTTAAATTATAATTTCACATGTTCTCTTATTAGATATTAATTTGATGTATTGGTCGAGTGGATTTCACTAATACATCGGATGCATAATCTTATAAAAACTTTGTAAAAACTTATATTACAGCATATATCCTTTAAATGATAAATTTGATTATTATGATTCGGTTTCCGAACCAACACATTTATCAGGTGCTGGTTTGAACTGGCTGTAACACAAGGGGGCAGGTTGTCATTCGGAACTGATATAGTAGAGTCATATCTAAGCGTCTCTGACCCGACTGCCACCAGCATAATAACTATGGGCATATTTACAAAATAATGTTTCTCTAGACTTGGCGAGATGACGCAGATGGTAGTGATTCTATCTATGCGCCATGGGTCGTGAGTTCGATCTCCACCCAGGACAAATATTTGTATTATTATATTTGTGTTTGTTTTGTATCTGGGTATTAAAACATGTATCATCATCATTGTACACCACATAAACAACACATTCAAATAACATAGAAAAACATACAACAGTATAGCACAATAGGCAATCGTTGGACAGAATACATACAATACATATAAACACACACATACACACCAAAAAATAAAGAGGAGAATATAAAACGAATAATATACAAGTAACAACCACAATGATAGGTAGTACTCCTTTACCATTCTCTGAAAAATCGGCAGTGATTGCGCGTCTGATCGACAAAGGAAGCGCATTCCACAACTGAACAGCTTGGACTGAAAAATTTCCTGAAAAATATTGTGGAATGAACCGGCATTTTAAGTAGTAAATTCTCCGATGATCGCAGAGATCTTTCGTGGCTGTCACCTAAAAACACAATACGATATTTTAAATAATTAGGGGAGGAAGGAATAAATAATTATTTATATAGTAAAGAAAGAATATTATATTTGTGATTCCTCAACTATCTGATGTCAGTAATACAATTGTTTTTGCGACCTACCACGGAGTTAGATCAATGTATGAGATGTTGTGTGAATATATCTTATGTGAATATAAATCACAACCTACAGATGATATAATTACAACACAAATTAAATCCTCTTATTATGGTGAGAAAAATGTATAATATTAGTTGTTTATTGTGTTCCTGTTTATAACACTATATACTTCTCCTTAGCGGACGTCCAAATAAACTCCACATAAAAAATCAAAATCATAGAATATTTTGTTCAATTAGGGCTTACCATAGGTACTTTTGAATAGTAAAGAAAACAATCTAACAAAAACTTTACAATGCTACGATGAGTCACATATCACATCGGACTAGACTAGACCATAATTGGACGGGTCTTACAACTAAGTTTACTGCAGGTGCATTAGAAAGGTGCCTACAAGAAAAACCGATTTCGTTTTGCTTAAAACAATTAAATGAGAATTGACGCCGTCTATTCTTTCAGCAGATAGCCTGCCTATTCTATTGCGAAAATCAGACGTGAAAGGTAATAGACACACTAACTTTTGCATTTGTAACTGAAGATAATAAGCGAAACTAGATTGCGCAAGAACGAAAAGATACTGTTTACGTATTACATTTCGAAAATTCATTGTAAATCTCGATGAAATACAATCATCTGGCTGCATTTTAGTTGTGCAATACAACAAAATTCTATCCGCTAAGCACTCGAGTACAATTTCTTAATATTTATAAGGCTACTCGCTCCTGGACTAACGTCTCAAGACGTCTTCAGGGCTGTCTATTGCAGTCCAATAATATAATAACATGGCTGGGAGTGTCGTGTGTGTCTGAAGGAATTATTAATGCTATCCCGCGCGGGTCTCAGCGTAAGCTTATTTAAATAGTTTCCTTGGAGCGTATTTAATGTTAGTTCTAGCTATTGATTGGGACAGGCGTCGGATTTGATGGTTCAGCGGCTGGATTTAGGGTTTTGGACGGTCGTGGGGCGAGAGATTGGAAGTTAGGTTAGGAAGGTATTGATGCTGATCAGATTCCGTTTGTTCGTTACTGTTTAGTTGGTTGGTTGCATTTGGAATGGAATAGTTTGATATATATTTTGTTTTCGTTGGGCTAGTCAGTTTCTTAGTCTAGCCAAAAAGGTGGTTAAGTTAGGGTTGCCATACTAATAAGTGGAGTAATGAAGTCATATTTATTAGGACAGAGATATAATAGTGTTGTCCATTCATCACTATTTTACTGTTAATTAATGAGGTATTCATACTAGTTTTTAACTCTGGTATAGAACAATGATTTGTATGGGTCTTTTCTGGCTACGTAGGCTGTAGAACATTTTTAATTTATAGATTTATATCCAATCTTTCGTGGCTAAATTTAACCCTTTGCTATCTTTGAATTATAAATTATAAGTTTATAATTTTATAGCTAATAGATTTCATCCATGACTTCGTCTGCGTACGTGTCTTTATGAATAACAGCCTTAAATTTAAGATGATATATAAACTAATTAATAATTAAATATTTATTAATTAGTTAATATATTTTAATTTATTCGTGAATTGGCAAGAAACATCCTTCAGGAATACTTCTTATTAGTAAAATATTAGAATTAGTCCTTTTTGTGTGCATTCAAATTCTACCGACAAGTCGTAACTTTACCGTCTTAATTAAATTTAAGAGAAAAAAATAGAAACATTAATTTAGTTAAAAAATAGCTTTGGCAGCCCTCGCGTCCCGTATCGTGCAAGGAGCCGGACAATGAAATATTCGCTCATTAGCCCGTCTACTGATTAATTGGGCTTCTTACTGAGGAGTTGGGGGTTCATTGTAAGCGGTTTAGGGGTGTTGCTTGCGATCAAGCGATTTTAACCCAATCATTCTTGACTTGATTATTAATCATTTGAAATTATTTATAATCTAGGTACTGGTATGTTTTGTTATTGATTAATATTGCGTATTTAGATTATTTGAAAGATTAAAGAT
Organism: Heortia vitessoides; assembly: GCA_020976665.1. NCBI lineage: Eukaryota > Metazoa > Arthropoda > Insecta > Lepidoptera > Crambidae > Heortia > Heortia vitessoides. The sequence goes on from JACJUM010005601.1 coordinate 12,900,644, forward strand.
TAAATGAGAAAGAGATTTTTTATATTAAGACTTTGTTATACACGTTTAGAAGTGGGGCAAAGTAAAATAGTCCTCCTGTACAGTTGTCGTATGGTATGTATTTGAATTACGTTAGTTTCAATGCAAAGTATATATAAATGGGCAACAGTATGTACGGTCAACAGTACGGTCTGCAATTGCGACCACGTTTGCTTTGCCATCGCGAAAGCTGCACTCTGCGATTGCCAAAACGCTTGGCAATTATGGAAAAAGACCTTCTTTCTTGGAGAGGCTTATGTCTAGCAGTACTAATGGCTGGTGTGATGATCATAAAGATAGGTGTACCTACTTAAAATAGTACTGTTCCCAAAAAAAATACACGTACGAAGTCACGGGCAATAGCTAACGGTAAGATATAAACTTTACATGAAATGTATTTCTACTGTACAGTTAAGTTTTACACACGAACATCTACCAAAAGTCGCCCAAATCCTAAAGGTGTCCACCTAAATCGAGCCCGCTGTGAGTGGGCCCCCACCCCAACTTGTCGGCTCTTTACTTAGCCATTGTATTGTTTATACGGGAGATATAATGTGTTTTGTCGGTAGCGTTGTGATATAGCGTTGTTTATGTGCCAGATAAACAGTTCCACTCAAGAATGTGGATTATTATTATCTCCGAGATAATGGCCATTCAAATACTGAGTTTACAAGAGAGTTTACCTTTTTCGTTGCTTCTGTTGATCGCCGTTTAGTAACTGATAAAAATTGTTTACTGAGCGCTATTAAGATAAGGACTTAGGTGCAAGGTTCGACTCGGTCTACAAAAAAAAAAATGTTTTGTCTAGACCGAAATAACCAGAACCGGGTAAGTCTTTCTTAAACGAGTTAACATGATGAGAATTGTCATGTAATACTCGCTATCTGTCTGTTTGCCTAGTAATATTCCTAGTAGAGAAATTATCAAAGTCAGTCATCCTAGTCAAAGTTAGGTAATCTCAGAATTCTACCATGAGGCACCAGCAGAGTAGAATAGTATCTCCCATGTACTATATGTCGTAAGAGGCGAATGAGGTTCTGGGACCCATATATGACTGACAGTATATCCCTCCCGAAACAGGGTATATCAAATGCAAAAGCGCGGGTATGCTCTCTGCAATAGCCACCACTCCTGCGCAGTGATTATAAGCCAACTACCCTTTTCTTGCAGACTTCTTATATCCAGCAGTGGACTAAATCGGCTGCTATAATGACGATGATATTCCGAATTTGAGATAGCCGGCTATAATCTAAAAAACCTTGAAATCCTTATATTTGTTCTCTAAAGATGACATCTGTATTTGAAAGGAGTCACTTACAAGATTTGATGTTTTTTAGAGAGTAGTTCAATCAATACATACTCTAGAGAAGATCGACCAATTTTTACTATCTGTCAAGTGACAGTGGTTTCTCTTACGATGTAACTGTGAGAGGTTTTATGCATAGAAAATCCTGAATTATATCTTCAAAAACTAAAGTAATGACAAATGCAACAGACAATGCAATTGTATAATATATACATATTACAATTAATGAAAAAACGTTACAGAGTATACATACTTAGGCCAACAGATTTCAACCACAGGTATATATCGTCGATGATCGTGCAATACCGCGCAAGTAGCAGTTGCAAATAAAGTTGAAAACTCAATTAGAAAAATGGAAAATGGACCTTATTAACTTAAGCTACATACGCGGTATTGAAGTACCATCGACGATAAGTAAAATAATGATATAGTGGATAATGTGTATGTGTGATGTGTAACAAAAGAAGTTGACACAAGAGGCCTTAGCCAAATTACGGCTACCGGACGATGTTTTCAATTTTGATGACTTACTAGATTCACCAGCAATTCTAAACTGATGAAAATACATTGTACTTCCTGAATAAAAGGCTTATTATTATTATGTATTTACTTCACGTAGTATCAATAATTTTTTTTATTTCAGATAACAATAAATGGATAATTCAAAGTTTCCAAAAAGGGTCCTAACATTCCCCAACAAAGTTTTACGGTACACCTGAACGATACATTAAATCGTAATTAATTTCACACCTAAATAACAATCGTCCCATAAACTGCTCGTAAACCCAAAACGTTTCAGGTAAACAAACGTGACAACCCTGACATTTCTAACATAAATCCAAAACACACTTTGGAGGAAGACATAAAGTTCAAATTCCGGTGATATATCAGTAGGGCTGTAGGTTTGGAGATCATCTGTCTCTATTATTATCGTATTGCGAGAAAGGACGGGATAGTTAGCCTCACATGAACATAATTGTCGAATGCAGATGTCGCGCGATCCCGTTCGAGATTAATTCTAACGAGGGACGCACTATAATTATACGAGTTATGGTAAAGTCTAAGTAACAAGCGATTGACCATATTGTTAGTGATAATTTATTACTGATTATAAATTATTTCCTGTATCCCGTAAAAAAAGTAAGCGGTATATAATTATCGATAAAGAAGGCAGGAAAAGCAATGAATTTTCAACACCAATGCGCGAAACACAATGCTGGATTCGCTTTTGGATTTGATTTATGTTGTAGAATAATTAACAGAAGATTTCCACGATCTTATCTTCAATATTATTTACATATTACAGCATAACTTCAAATGATATTATTAGCTAACTACAGTGGCACTGACTGACAAGAAGTACGACACATGCATCAAGGTATATATTATCATGTGCATAATCTCAATGTACGAGCAATCAAGTCAAAGCCATGGTAACAAATATTGACCGAGAAAATGTCGTATGTATCCTATGACTTGCACCACACATCAGCAATCGTGTATTACATACGCAAGCCAGTAACGCATCGTGCGCGCTATTTCAATGAGCGCACATCTAAAACAAAAAGTAATTCATTTACCAAACAAAAAACGAATCTTGTTTACAGACTAGATATCTTATGACTTGCACCACACATTAGCAATCGTGTATTACACACGCAGGCCGGTATCGGATCGCGCGCGTAATCCCGATGAGCGAGCATACGCGACGCTAAGCCGGGATCACTTCACAAATATTGGTTGGATTTGCATTCGGTCTGTTTTGCTTTCGAATTATTTTGTTATTGGTACTTATTGGAACTCCAGGTTTTGCATAAACTTGATTTGAAAAGTTTGAAAGAGCCGTAAGGGTACCGGCAAAGTAGAATACCTAGTAATAGTAATAGTAAGTATCTCCCTCTCTACCAGGTGTCGTAAGAGACGACTGAGGTACTAGAACCAACAGATGGCGGTATATCCATCCGAGACAGTGTAGCTTAAATGCATAGGCGCGGGGGGGGGATCTCCATTACGAAAGCTGCGCTCTGCGATTGCCAACACGCTTGCCCAGCGCGGCAATTATGTGGCAAAATGATGATAATGTTGATTTGAAAAAGATAAGTTAAGCTTTGTTTGTAACTTTTATAAGAACTAGCCGGTTGCTTGTTCCTTTCTCCTTTATATATTTTTTAGATACACCCTTTTGAATTTAGCTCAGGTGTGATGTGGCAGTGTTCCTGTCTTGTGCGCCACAGGTCGTAAGCTCGATTCCCAGCCGGGAAAAATATTACACAGGTACATAAATTGTTTGTTAAATATATATTTAAGTATTATATTTGTGATTACTCTGTAGTATGATGTCCGTAACACAAGTGCTTTAAGCGACTCATTTCGGAGTCAGATCAATGAATATTATATTGGATTACCATGTTATCATGTGTGCATAAATTTATGTAATGTATAATGTATGTAAATTGTGCATAAATATTATGATTATAAATATTTTACGTTTTAGTTTTTTACCAAAATCACTAACATATCAGCCGTAATATGTCCATTACTGGAAATAAGCCTCGTCTAGAGATTTCCAATAGGATCGGTTGTATACGGCCTGTATCCAGCGCAATCCTTTAGTTCTAGTCAAATAGCCTGTCCACTACGTAGGTCCTAAATAAAGTAAATATTATCATCAAAAAAAAATAACTGGCCCAATAAGAAATATAACAATATAGATCCAGATTTCTTAGTTTAAAAAAATAGCTTTCATTAAAACAGTCATTCATACAATATTAATACATATTATTTATTATTCTAAAAAAATATGCATTCCATAAAAGAATCTAGTCCGACTCAAAGATCTTGCAGCATTTCCACAGCAAGATCCTCTGCATCAGAAAAGCCCCGGAGTGCTAGTCCAATCGCCGGTCCAATAAACGCCTTCTTGATTCTTTGATAAAGCAGTTTCCTTCTTTATTCTATACTCCAGATGTTTCAACAGCAACTGGCACGAAAGAATAATTAGCTGCCAATGAATTGTATTTGTCTTTTTTAAGTCTGGCAGCAGTTTCTGATGCAGCATCAGATTTGGCCGCGGTTGAGGTCACATGCGAGAGACTAAAAGTTCAAATATATGTAAAATCCCATAAAACGCAACGACCTCTCCCACGGTATTTAAAACAGGCCATCGGTACGACTAAGTCCTGGTGGCTCAAGAACAGAAGGGACCCCAGCCGACTTGATAGCTATTCTAATGATCATCACAATGATGTCATTCACAGAGTGGTGCCTAGATAGTCGACCATCACTTCGAACACAATGAAGGCCGTGCCGACCCAGGGTATCTACTTCAGCCCCACACTGTTTAGTAGGGCTAAAGAGTGTGCTGTTATTTATTAATAAAACTTGTTATGAATCTGTAATTTTTAAATTATAAGCCATTGACTTTCATTTTTTTTTGTATACACTGAACTACGTCTGTTTTTAAAGCTAATAAAGAAATAAAAAGTGCTCAATGGGTAATTCTCGTTTTGTCGTTTGTTTGTCCCATAATTACAGCTGCATCCGGGGAATCACTCATAGAAATGAAACGGCTCATCTTGTCGGGAAACATGCAATTTGCGGGGCTCGAGCCGCGACCGGGCACCGAGTGCGCCACTAAAATAATAACAAACAAAAACAAGAAAAACACCAAAAATATGGGAAAAGGATACAAAAATTCGGTTTAGCGGCACACAAGCTGCACCGAAACGTTGGATTACCCTCAAGTAGATACGAGGTACGGGCTCAAGTGTGCGGCCATTAAACTAGCGATTTTGCACAAACAAAATTTACACATAAAAAGTGACTCCGAGGTAAGTCGCCTGTAATAAACAAGTTTTCAACAGCTAAACACAGAAAAAATACAAATATTGATCACATAGATGTTTGTCCTGGGTGGAGGTACAACCCATTAACCTTGGTGCTTGGATTACCATCTACGTTATCGGCCTTTCAAGTAAAGCACACCTTAGTTTAAATGCTTGAGAATGGGTAATATCAATTTTACATATTGAGGAAGTAACAAGTGCTGCAAAATTTAAATTTAAAAAGACGCCTGACACGTTGTATCTTGGTGACCAATTAAGACATGTTTTGTAGAATCCTTTTTTTTTCTTTAAAAAACTTTTATTTATCTACAAAACAAAGTTTAACGATGTCTCATCAGTATCTAATAAAAAGAGAAAAGTTAATACAGCACTTTCATTTCGTTAATTAAATTTGAAACTATATTATTCCATGATTTAATAAATTACGAGCACCTACCTAAACTTCATTATGCTAACCCACTAAAAGAAACTTGCAACAAAACCAGGTCCCCCAGGTAACCTATGTCACCGCCCGTTTAGTGGCCCAACTCGAACAAACGGTACGGCTGAAGCAATGCTTTTTTTTCTCCTCTTCTTTACCGGGAAATGACTTTCTGACTCTTAATCTCTCTGGCAATCTCATTAAAAATTCATAACTCAAAACTGCGAAAAATGAAAAATTGTTATAGGTTTCCAACTACCTCTATTTCGCTGGGAAGTTTAGCCTGCTTATTAAAACATCAAGGCTATCTACTTTGCTATAGAAATGTTGCAGTTCCGTTCTCATCCCTGGCTAGTGCTATACTGTCGGATTTTGTTACCGTGTAATCTAGAAGAACAGGTCTCAATATCAACTAAAATACTTAATAATATTAGGCCAATCACACGCACACATTAACATGTGAACATGTATGGCCATAAAACAAGCGGTCTCAAATCCTTTGATGACACGAGTTTACGCGAGATTTCAATTGACTATTAGTTTATTAGCGGAATTAATCGTTGAGAAAAATGTGACACAGCTTCCTCCATTCTTCGGATATCATTACCCGTACTATATATAAGAAAATTCGTTCGAGAACTTTCACCACTTGTTCCGGCAAGTGCGTGCAGTTCCTGCCTAACGGTATAAACAATAAAACCTGTGTTATTCTAATCAAAATAAAAATCTTTATTTTACACCTGGGAAGGAAAGACTACATTACTGTTTTTGAATTACCATTGCCGGGCCCGAAGACGCATTTCGTAGCGTCTTTTATTCGTCAAAGAACCACGTCATCGAAAGTCATCGTACCCACGAGGGTACGATCTCTACCCGTTACAAATATTTATATGAACATTTGTGTCTGTTCTGTATCTGGGTGTTTTATATATATAAGAGTTGTATTTGTCATCATCATCATACCAGCTATTGAAGGTCCACTGCTGGACATAGAACTTGGACCAAGGAAGGAGGATTTTTGTTAATAATTGCTGCCCTAGGCTAGCTTTTGCAACGGGGATGCTGCTGCTCATCCCCGCCGGATATACCAGCATCTGTCGGTTCTCATAACTTAGTCGCCTCTTACGACACCTGGTGCATTCAGATGTACTATTCTACTCCGCAGGTACCTCACGCCAATTTTTATTTGTAATTCCTCTGTTATCTGATATCCTTAACACAAGTGCATCAAGCTACTTATTTCGGATAACCTAAGCAATGTTGTGTTAAATTTATATATCATAGAAATCAGAAACTGTCTTACGAAAATATAACAAGTCATTACGTCTTGGTCGTGTAAAGTTATATGGTTGTTAGTTATTAGCATACATTATTGTTTATACTTTACGTGCTGATTAAATAAACCTAGACACGTCTGCTATAATAAAAATACCCAAAAAATCGCATACATTGATCTGACTCCGTGATAAGTCGCTTCAAGCGTTACGGACAGCAAACAGAGGAATCACAAATATACTGCTTAAATACATATATTTAACGCCCAGACACAGAACAAACATAAATATCATCATATAAATATTTGTCCTTGGTTGAGATCGAACATATGAGCTTTTGCGCACAAGACAGGATCACTACCATCTGCGCCATTGAGCTCGTCAACTATAGAAACGAAACAAAAAAAAACCGGTTCAAGTACCGCACTATTAGCAAGCTCAGCAACATCGGTGTACGGACCTTTTTTTATTTTACAAACGCCAGCAAAAGGAAACGGGGGTGGCTTCCGCGGAACAACTAGGGACATCCACAAAAAACAACCACAACAAAGCACGGTTGTCATTCTTTCTTCCGTTGTTCTAGGACCGGTGAATAGGCCATATAATTCTGTTTTAACGGATTTAAGACGCGATTTATTTAAAAGCAACGTCTCGCAGTTTCACCTGCGTAGTTCTAAAACGTTTTATAAATAAATAAAAATCATCCTTAATCACTCATTGTAACATTAGAATTCTGCCAGTAAAACTCCTTAGTATACTTCAAATAGATAGAGGAAAAATAATACCATACATTCTTTCATATGACTATTTTCAAAAGCTGTTATTTTGTCACTTCCATTGTATTTATATAAATAGATGCAAATATTTATTTTCTTTTTGAGGTAGATCTATTTTATTGCTTAGGCATCTCCTTATGGCAGAGTAGAATAGTACCTCTCTTTGTACCAGGTGTCGTAAGAGGCGACTGAGGTGCTGGAACCGACAGATGGCGGTATAGGTATATATTACATTCTCTTGGCGTAATGTAGACTATTATTTACAAAAAAATAACATACCTAACTAAAAAGGATATAAGCAAACGGAAATTTTAGTTTTACAGTCTTGCAACAAATTAACATTGTGAGCCGCGAGGTACCGGCAGAGTAGAATAGTACCTCAACTTGTACCAGGTGTTGTAAGAGGCGACTAATGTACCAAAACCGACAGATGGCGGTATATCCATACAAAACAGTGCAGCTCAAATGCACAGGGTGGGGATGGGCAGCAACATTCCCGTCGCTGCGCTCTACGATTGCCAGCACGCCCGTCCAAAACGGCAATTATAGGCAAAATTCCCGTTTTCTTGGGAATGCCTACGTCCAGCAGTGGACTGTCAACGACTGATATAATGATGATAATAAGTAACATTATCAGCAAACAATATCTTATATATATATTCCCACATGGGTGAAACTATGAAATCGGTAAACCGTTTCATATTGAACCTCATCGTTATTATTTCGTTATCTCAACGAAATAACGTAACGGAGAGTGTGTAGTAGAGTCGACCTAATTAACCGCGGGTCAATTATCCGGCGATGAGTGGGCGGCGCTAACTGTACTGCCGGTAATGAGACAATCGGTTACGCGTCGCTGCGCCTATCTAGTGTGAACGCTTGCCAATCCTAACTTAAGTACATGTGTGCGTAAAATACTTAGTTCTTTTTATTTATTCTTGGCTGTGATTCATCCCCGTTGCGAGGTTACGCTCTGCAATCACCACCACGCTTGCTCAGTGCGGCAATTATGGGCAAATTCCCCTGTTTATGGGGAGGCCTATGGTGATCAGTGGACGTATTTAAAGGTGCAATGATGATGATAATTCTTGGCCGTGAAGTACTGGCAGAATAGAATTGTATTTTGTTGAATAAGGTACCAACAGATGGTGGTATATCCATCCAAAATAATGCAGCTCAAATGCACAAGGCGGTAATGGCCAGCAGCATCCTCGTCGCGAAAGCTGCGCTCTGCAATCGCCACGACGTCTGCCCAGCGCGACAATTATAGTCAAAACTTCTTGGAGAGACCTATGTTGTATATTATGTAAAAAATCAAATGTTCATCATAAATTAGTTTGTCCTGGGTGGGGATCGAACCTACATCCTTCGGTGCACAAGATAGAAACTGATGGTCATAGAACGATTGAACATTGAACTTTTGAAGAACTCGATTTTGTTTATATATTTATCATCAAGCAAGTTTCACAGAAAAAAAACTAAATCAGATTAGATTAAAGGAAGAACAGATTTTTGAAAATATATTAGAAAAATAAAAGAGATGACGATAAGAAATGTTCCTCGTCTTAATTAAAATTCAGAATCTTTCAATCTTCAAGTATGCCTTACTTGCTATGACTTAACTATCACCATGGATATAGTTCTGTACCCACATGTACATTACACGCAGTATAAACAGGCGCGCTCATAATTGCCGGCGAGCGCCCGCGGACCGGCGCGTGGCGAATCGCCGCTGCCGTGTGCGGGCGCATTTACAACGCTATTACAGACTTCATTATTACTATGGTATCGAAATGCAATCAGGGACACAATGTGGTCTACATACGCCATGAATGCAGCGACCAGTGCCCTCTGGCGTGGATATTTTGATATTCATGTCTCTAATCTTATCTATGGAGCGGGAAATGGGTCAAAAAAAAATATTTACCTAATTTCTTTTTGTGTCAAGAAAGTGGCAAACCAGCATAAGGCTCCTTGATGGCAGCCTTTGGGTGTTTACAACACCGACATATTTGGAGAACTTGATCCAGTTGTCTTCTGGGAAAACCTTGGCTGGAAACGCATTCCAAAACCCACATGCAAACGAGAGGACATGCCTCTGAAACCGTTGGTATCACGACCATTTTGGTTCTAAGGTTTTAATATAGATAATGTAGAATCCACATTAGGTGGTGAAGTCTCACCTCAGACTTAAGGGGTTATATTGTGAGCCTGGCATTATCAATAATTCTTACTGCGTTTCTAGAACTAGTCAAAAGGAATCAGGGTGGTACTAAGGTACTCCTGCCCAGAGAGTTTTGTACTTATATTTATAGTAATAGCGGTAACTTGATGAAGAGCACCACCACAATATACATCCATACATACATCATGCCTGTGTTCCATCGGAGTAGGCTGAGTCTCGCTTCCCTTACTCGCATTAATCCTTTCAAAAACGCTCGTTTGTTCTTGTTGGCCTGTATACTTGGCCCTTCTTTAATACCTCTTCTACGTGGTTAAGATTATTTACCTAGGTCGTCCTATACCAACTCTTCTATTCAATTCCGCTCTATATATTTGTGTAGTCATTCTACTTTCATCCATTCATTCTACATGTGCAAACTATTTCAACATTCCTGTCTGCTACTATCTTCGTATTAAAAACTCTAATTCATATATAAGGTAAAATAAAATGGTGAAAGGAAGGATCATTAAATATAAGGCCAAGTAGATCCATTTCATAACGTAGAATTTAACAATTTCTACAGCAAAATAGTAGTGTTTGCATTGCTGTGTTTCGATGTGAAGGATGAGAGAGGCAGTGAAGTAATTAGGTAATGAGACATAAAATCTTCAAGTCATAAAGTTAGCTACTAGTTATATTCTAGTGATATTACGTGCATCTAAAGCTGCGGTATGCTTACGATCAAGCAGTCTGTATTCTTGTTTTTCTAATAAAATGCAAAGAAAACTCTACATACCTATTTCAATAAAAATGTATTATTATAAAAAATGAGAATTTCTGAAGACTATAAGGAAAGAAGAGGACGCATTATAAATAAATGACTATTATCCAACTAACCACTGTTTGTTTGTTTTTTTTCGTGCCGTAACGGTTAAACAGTTGACTATTTGGCACAGAGAGTATTGACAGTTTAAAATAATAAATAGGCAACCATTATCTCGGAAACATTATGGCCTTTAAACAGTTTAAAACTACAGGGTGCGGATGGGCAGCCGCTTCCTCGTCGCAAAGTTGCGTTCTACGATTGCCACTACGCTTTTCCAGTGCGACAATTATGAAAAAGAACCCTAATTGGGAAGGCCTATGTTCTACCGTGGACTATCTATGGCTGATATGACGATGATCAATTTTCTCTAAGAAATCAGCACGATTTTTCACACAGTTTTGCTGTCAGAGAGCGATATAAACTTCGATGAGATAAAAAGTAAAGACGTAAGGGACAACGCTGTGGGCGGGATGTTAGTTAGACATAATGAACAAAAAAGGTTTGTCAATAGTTACAGGACGGCACCATCTTTCTATCGATTATTCTTTTTGAATAAATTGTATTGACTATTTTTATAGTGCAAATAAAACCAATATTTATTTATTAGGAGGGTAAATTTAATGTAAATTTCTATGTTACGTATACAGTAAGCAGAAGGTTTGTTATTCGTCACGACTACGATTATAGCTTTTGAAAATCGTTAATCTTTATACGAATTTGTTGTTATTTAATACAATTTTTTAGTAAAAAAATACTCTCGCCCACTAGTATCCTACCCAAGGATGCTGCCTGCTCCCCCCCCCCCCCTTACTCCCATGCCTTTGAGCTACACCGTTTCGGATAAAAATATATGTCGCTTTTAGTAACTTAGTTGCCTCTTACCTGCGTCAATTTTTACTGTAAGGTACCGGAAGCGAAAGAGACGACTAAGGTATTGAAACCGAGAAATTGTTGTATATTCATCCAAAATAGCGCAGATCAAATTAACAGCAGCATTCTCGTCGTGAAGTAACGCTCTGTGATTAATACTACGCCTGCCCTGTAAAGGTCGTGATTTCGATCCTCACCCAGGACAAATATTCATATGATGATGTTTGCATTTTTTCTGTATCTGGGTGTTCTGTATATGCATGTATTTAAGAATTATATCTGTGCTTCCTTTGCTGTCTGATGTCCGTACCACAAGTGTGCATTAAGTGACTTATCATGGAGTCTGATCATCGTATGAGATGTTGTGTGAATTTATTACAATTATAGTACGTAAAAGTATCGATCGACTGATACATCGATACCGACACATTCACGTCTCTAATACAGATATCGAAATGCAATCTCCTTTAGCATGTCTCAGCGAGTGGCCTGTCATTATTTTGGAGTTAACGTAAATCTTACTTCGGCGTTTGCTCTAATTATTTTCCGGAGCCATTATTGACACTTGTATATTGATTTATTGAGTTAACATAAAATTTAATTGGCCTGTAATAATGTTTGACTGCATTTAATATATCAGGTTTTAACAACACACAGCTGATTGATATACCTGTTTGTAGAAAATAGAATTATTTTTATCATGTTTAAGTGTGCAGTGCAGAAACTACTTGAAGGCATATAATGAAACAATTTTTTAAAGGCTTTAATTAAATCATGGTTTAATTAATCTTTTGCTAGTTTTATTTGACGTATTGGTTACATTGCGGCGACCGTTTTCAAAAATGGTAGGAAAAGTCTTCATCATTATACCGTTAAAAGTCTACTGTTGGACAAGAAAGGAGGTATGTTGCTTATGATTGCCGCGATCTGTCAGTTCTAGCACTCTTACGACACCTGGTGCCATCCTGTCTAAAGTCTGTTTAGGTCAGCTAATAGGTATATTTGCAGTTAAGACAGGACGACGTCTGTCGAGTCATCTAGAAATAAATAAACAATTAATCGATGAAATGTATGTAGGTACTCGCATCCCTCGAGAATGCGTCCATCAAAATAAGTAATTCTTCTTTTGTTGTGTTTGTATTTAACAGAACTAGGTTTGTGTGGGATCATCGGGATCATAAAAATTTAAAGCCGGGGGGGGGGAGGAGGGTACTATTCTGCTCTATCGCTACCATACGGTAACAGAGCATAAAATAGTCTTTAATTTGTATCAAAACCTTCGCAGTCGAAGTCACGACTTCGCAGACAAATTTATCATAAACAGAAGAGCGCTGCTTTAATTCAAATTCTATTTAATATCAAACGTAAGCAGAAACATTAGTCTTTGAGAAGATCTTAGCCAATAAACAGCGCGCGTCACCTCGACTATCTGTTCTCACACGCCGTCCGTGGACATTTGTTTAAATTACATTACCATGTGCATACTTAGACTAACATTTAATTCCAGGACAAGCGACGCTCTCGATGCCTTGCAGAGCGAGAAAATAATAATCTCAGTGTAGTTTGGTTAATTTGCAATATATCGATGTAGATGTTTTATGACATATGAATAACTCAAGTTATTCTTAACGATACTTAAATCAGGCAAGTTCTTGAGGGACATTAAACATACTATTAAATAAAGTCCTAGGCAAAAACTAGGGTATATTAATGTGAATTTAGGTTTTCAGAAAACACAATGCGCATGACGATTAAAAAAATATTCGACGAACAAAAATATTATTTCTGGGTTCTGTGGTTCTCATAAAAATCAATTATTTATTTTTTCTTCAGTTTTTTCAATATCGATGCATTTATTCTAAACTTAATTGCTACAAACCAAGCGAAATGATTTTTCGATATTATTTACTATGAAATGTATATAGTTAAAATCTCTTATTTTAATATTATCAACAAATGTTCAGATGACGATACAACATTTATATTCATGTAAATTTTAATCAACAGAACAGTATGTGCTTTTTGGGACATCAATCTAAAAAATAAAACGTCGTATCGTCTTTCTTTCTCCGGACGACGATCCTAAGGACGTTTGCAACAGTAACGTGCGTGGGCGCAGCTTCGTGATGCGTGCACGCTGATTAAATTGCATTAATGCAAACACTAACATACTTAAAGTATAACCTTTGTTGGCACGGTATTCATGCAACAAGATATATTCCGCTAGGCTTTTGCTTGATGGTATTAAATATTTTTAAAATGGAGTTCAGTAACTCAGAGGAGTTTATAGAGCGGTAGTTTATTGAGACTCGCCGCACGATTGTTGAAATTAAGCAACGCTTGGTAGGATTAGTATTATGATGGGTGACCCGAAAATTGGCCAACGTAATGAGTCAAGGCCTGAAAAACCGCCCCTTAAGTAGGGATAGTCAAAATTGGTGATTAGCCCTTTATAAAGATTTGTTTCATATTCGGAATTCCTGCATGACTTTTGATATTATAATACTTATTTACTAGGCGGGGTAGAATTGTACCTCCCAAGTGTCGTAAGAGGCGAGTAAGATACAAGAATGGATAGATGGCGGTATATCTATTCGATACAGTTCAGATGCTTAGGGGTGGGTATGTGCAGCAGCATCCCTGTCGCGAAAGCTGCGCTCTGCGATTGCCAACACGCTCTTCTAGATCGGCATATATGAGCGAAATTCCCCTTTTTTGGGGAGGTCAATGTCTAGCAGCAGACTTCTAATGGCTGGTATGATGATGACGATATGATTTCTTCTTTTGCTTTCAAGGGCGGGATTGTAACTAAGTGATGTATGTTTATATAGTACGATATACAAAATAAACAACTTCCAAACAAATGGAACTCCACATTTATTATTTTAAATCTTTATAACTCTGTATAACATGTTATGTTAGATCTCTTTACTATGAAAACATGGGGGTGTGAATCAATAAACTCTTTACAGACGGTTTGGACTTGCAAGAAATTGTCCTAATTCCAGAAGAAATGGTAATCTGTTGGAATAAGGTCCGGGGAGTTCGGTGGATGTTGCAGACGTTCCGTTGTATTTTTTTTGTTGTGCAGCGTGTGGTTTTGCATTATCGTAGAGCAGCAGTGGTCTAATCTCGGTTGTTTAGCAGCCAGTTTTTCCTTCATGGATTGCAGTTACTGACAATAGATATCGATATAGAGATTAATATTTGAAATAGAAACGATGAACCGCGTGACCTGTATCGGGTCAAAAGTGTATTAGGTTCTTCCTTTTCATAATTTTGACATGCCCGATTGGGAAGATGGTAGTGATCCTATCCTAACTTGTGGATTCGATTCCTACTATGATATATGATATGATAAATGATAATATTTGTGTTTGTTCTGTGTGGGTGTTCAAATATGTATTTTAGTATTAATATTTGTGATTTTTTTATTATCTGATATCCGTACCACACGTGCTTTAAGCGGTATACCTCGGAGGCAGTACATGAGATGGTGTATGAATATTATTTGTAATTTATTTATAAAGCAATAGTCCATGGACATATGTTCTATATACGGAATGCAAACCACGCATTCTGACACCAGGGATTGACCGAAATAATCCTGTTGAACCAGAATACGAAACAGACTGCGCTCTGTCATACATGCTAATACTATCGGAATGTCCTGACACGTAACTTTGAATTGGAGAAACGTAATTTGGCTTTAACACGAGCACCTACCGCATTGATCTATTTGACCCGAAGACATATTACGAGTATAGAGCATGTATTATAGCAGAGCAGAGCATATATATGTATATACACACTTTTATATTATTATATAATAAAATTAATGAGTCAGTGTTTAATGCCTATATTTATTTTTCTGTCTGTTTGTTCCGACTAATATCTGAAACGGCGGGATTTATTTTGAAGAGACATTTTCTGGCAGATAGCTGATGTCATGAAAAGTAACTTAGGCTTGTTCATCAGATTAACGCGCGTGAAAATGCAAGTATTGCTACTATTGTACTACTCTAACAATAGAGATAACGTATTCTGGTTGTAAATTAATTCCGATTGCGTGATAAGTCGCTTAAAGCACTTGTTTTCACATCAGACAACAAAGGAATCACAATATCAATTTTTGACACCCAGACGCAGAAAAAACATAAATTTAATTGTATAAATATTTGTTCTAGGTGGGGATCGAGCCCACGACTTATAGCACAAAAGAGAGGATCACTACCATCTGCACTATCGGGCTCGTTAATATTTGTTATTTATTAATATGCGTGACGTGTTGTTTTTCAATTTTCTATATATTAAGTAGAACTACATTGAAACTTAAAATAATAAAAATGCACTACATCTCATACGTTGATCGGACCGTATAAGTAGCTTAAATCACTTGTGTTACGGATATCAGACAGCAGATGAATTGCAAACATAATATTTAGATACATATCAACTAAATTCAGATACACAACAAAAACAAATATTTATAATGCAAATATTTGCTCTGGGTAAGGATCGAACCCACGAACTTTGGCGGACATTATAGGATCACTACCATATGTGCCAACTCGGCCGTCATAATAATAATACCGGTAAAGTATATGAGTACCTAAGCTAAGTCACTGGAAGCAATAGTTAGCGGTATATCCCGGACCAGGATGGTACGAGCATTCCTGTCGCAAAGCTATCCTCTACTATCACTACCACGCCTGCCCACCGCACCAATTATGAGCAGTATTCCCGCTTTATTATTATAATCAGCTGCTAGAAAGATGATGAAAACTTCGAATTAGCCGTGTTAACAAAAGTAACCCAGATACTTTCATGTGCATTCCATATCAGCAATTAGATTTTCGACATACATTTATGCGACCTCTGAGCATACATAATTTTGCCACTCATTAAGTCATTATCAAACGAGTGGGTGGCATTATTATGGGCTCGAGTTATTCAGGCTAGGACCTCAATTTAAATAGACGTATCCCAATTTGGGATCACATGCTTGCGGTGGCACGGCAGCTTTGTTATTGTGGAGGCTGTTTGGGTTATTTGATTTAATAATTAGAATTGAGTTTGAACATTTTCCAAATTCCAAACGGGTGGAAAAGCTGGGTTGATGAATTGGCAATTATGAAAAATAACGTATGTTCGGTGAAACAAAATAAAGTTTTTGTCATGCCGTCATCACCATCATTACAGTAGACGCGGAACATCTACTGATGAACATAGGCCTCCTTAAGATAATAGGGAATTTTCCCAAAAATAAATTAAATTTTCCCACGACATCTCATTGATTGACCCGATTCTATAAGAAGTCGCTTAAGGCACTGGTGTTACGAACATCAGACAACAGAGAATTCACAAATACGAGTATACTACTTAAATTCATATATTTAACATTCAGACACAGAACAAACACAAATATAATATTATAAACACATGGATGGGGATCGAACCCACGACTTTCAGCACACATGACATTTGCGCCTTCGAGTAAGTCAAAATTATGAAAAGGAAGGACCTAGTCTAATATTGATCCCACGCGGTTCATTGTTCAATTTGAAATAAAATCTTTATAGCGATATGTCCTTGAGTAAGTCTACAACCATTTTTATACATCAGAATTCAGCAAACAAGGACATCATCATCATTATCTTAAAGATATCACTAGCGTGTCGCTAACCTTGTGAACTTAAGATTACCTAGTAAATTCACTGCTTCTCTCACTCTTCAAACTGGAATACAGCAATGCAAACACTGATATTTTACTGTAGAAATTGTTTAAATCAACCTCATGAAATGGAATAGAAATAAGTGAGAGTACCTACCATAGCAGTCAATCTTTGGTCTACCTCTAAGTTATTGCTATTGATGAAATAGAAAATCAATAACTAAAACACGCAACGATTGCATACCAACTGTATCGAGGCTTAGCAGCGAAGCCGTCATAGGAATTAGTTGATCGAATATCTGAACGACTGACACTCGGCCAACAATATGGCGAACGCCAGTCATCCGCAGGCTCGCCAGCTCCGAGACGAGCGTCTTGGCCCATTGATTGGCTGAACTTGCCTGTTTGATTTGTACACATCGCGCTGGTCCTTCCTCATTTGTATTTATCGAGAGATGATGCTACTACATTAATAATTCATTCCTGAACAGTCCATGTCGCTACGAAGACTGTTTGTCAATCACTACAGAAGACCATAGTATTCATTATTTTAATGCATATATTATTTCAATACATTAATTCTAAAAAAACAAATATTTAATTTCTGAATTTATTGGTATGTAATTTTATTATAGTATGGACGTATATAGTATTAGTATTAAATTTACTATATTATACTTTAAATTAGTAGTACTTATCGAAATGTCCTATCACATTTTCTTCGTTGTGATGTCATTCCAAAGGTTGCCTCTGGAAAAGATCGCACTGAGGCCGCCAATTGTATTGTAATTAATATGTTTTATTTTTCTTTATGTAATTAACTGTGTACAATAAATATTATATTATTATTATAATTTTGCACACTTTGAGATTATATTGCATATGTTATGTACTTAGGCAAGGTTTTATGCAATTTTGTGTCAAACGTTATATTAAATTAGAGATTTCTTTTAGAGATATTTCTAAGATGATCACACTATGTGCCGGATTATAGCAAATACGCACTTAATTAGGGTAGAAGCTATTAAATTGAGCTAGTTTATGATTTTATTGTAAACGCCTTATTAGCTCAAACCATAATTATGATAATTACCATAGATACCTATACCATAAACTCACTAACTTAGTAATTTGAAGTGAGTTAACACTGTAGATAAATAAACTAAAGTCAAGCAAATGAGATTTATTTATATCTAAATGTATTAATGATTTTGTACTTAAATGTGCCTTAAAAATGGGTTTTAATTAATTAACAATAAAAAATTCTTACTGCACTCGTATTATGTTTAAGAATTACTGATTATTCTTTTAAAATTTGCAAACAGTCAAATTATGTATTTTTCTTGAAAAATTTACTCACAAAGTATCACAGGTATGGAAATTACCATTAAATAAAAGCCATTTTAGTTATAGAGCATGCTATAATTTTATAGGTTTATTGAATAAAATAATCCGATTGGAGGTATTATCAGCTCTGTACATATACGTCCGTCATATGTAACAATACCTGTGTATCAAGTAACAAGCGATCAAATACGTGAGATTCGCGTCGCTCCGGCCCTTACCCCGCTGTATCGGCCGCGTCTCATCGCCCGACAGGACAATGATATC
>JACJUM010005601.1:12924428-12935725 GCA_020976665.1 Heortia vitessoides
TTGGTCTGGTGATCAAACCCACGATAATGTCAGAAGGAATGTGGAAGATAATGTCATCTACTTCAAAGATCTCTTTTACAATATAATTATCACATCTTAACATCTAGGTTAATCTTAACATCTAGGTTTAGAAACGTGTATGTAAAATATTAAACAAACGTTAAGCCAATAAACTTTAAATTAATAAAGATTAAAAAAGATTAAAAAAGATTACAACTAGATATATAATACATATTTGCCTATTCATTTATTTCCAATATAGATAACATGATTTTGAAACCTTTATATGTAGTTCTAGTATTATTTTTAGTTTTGGGTTTTTATTTACTACTAGCAGTGCTCTGTGGATTCACTCGCTCATTCCTCATCTCGTGGCAATATTTACTGATACACAATATGTTAATGATGTCACTTGAATAGTCTATTATTTTATTTGCAAACATAACATAACTTTATCTTCTAACGAAGTAGCTGTCTAATGGTGAAAGGGTTTTAAAAATCTGTCTAGTATTTTTGGAGTTAAACCGTAACAATAGTTTCCTTTTTATAATACTAGTAACACAGATTTAAATGTAAATTGATCAAAAAGTATTAAATCACAAATTTCATTTCAACCTCTTTCAATCTTAAACGCCTTTTATTAACTTATTAACGATAAAAAATAAGTAATGTACAATGCATAAACCTTTACAAAAGCATGTATAGGTATAGTAATTGATAACAGGAATTCCAAAACCCGTCTCCTGTCCAATTCCTCTAGTCAGTTTAATAATAATCTATGCCAAATCCTGGGGGAACACATGCAGTAATCAGGCCCGCTCGTTGCTAATCTAGCCCAGGCAGTACGTGGCACGCGCTCAAACACTTCGTATTTGTATACAAATATGTCTAATTCATTGTCCACACAATACTTTGTTGGATATTACCACGGGCATAAGGTAAATACGAATGCTATAGTGTCATATAAATCTTTACTTATGTTACATACTATGTTATATACTTGAATGTTTGTGAGTATATATATATGTTTGTTGATTAGGCACGCAGGGATGGCTGTATATATATCTGGATAAAATATATCATCCCAGCGCTATATTGATATTCTGCAATATCATACAAGCTACGTTTATGCCACAAACATATTCTCTTAAAGCTTTTTTATTTTTCTCTATGTAATACGTATATCTTTTTGCACAGTTTAGCTGTCTGTAGGCGACAGAGACAGAGAGAGAGAGAGTCTGAGAATCTTCTATTTGGATTCTTCCAAGAAATAACAAGAGATTCTCTAAGATGTGGACGGAAGTCTACTGCTGGATATATGTAATTGACGCGCTGGGCAAGTGTGTTTGCATTCAAAGAGCGAAATTTTTCCCGACCCCTGTGCATTTGAGTCACACCGTTACGGATGAATATACCGGCATCTGTCGGTTCTGGTACTTTAGTCGCCTATTATGAGAGGTGGTAATTTCTACTCTGCCGGTACCTCATGGTTCTATCTCTGGTACAGTAAGCAGTTAGTACAAATTAAGATAATACACTTCCGTAGGGTGTTAGTAGAATGAATTAAGAAGAAAGTACCTCCACCTGTACTAGGTGTCGTCAAGGCAACTGAGGTACGGGAACAGATAGATAGACATATCTATCCGAAATAGATTAAATACAACAAAATGGGAATAAGCAGTAATAATAAAAGTATAGCAATAATTGTCAAGCGCGGCAGTTACGGAAAGAAATACTTTTCCGACGAGATCTATATCCAGCATGAGACCTTCTATTGCTGGAGCAAGATAAGTAAACTTTACACCAGGTGTTATAAGAGGTAACTGGGTGGGGAATACACATGCTAAATGTGGAAGTAATAATTCATTTACTAGAAGTAGACCTTATACAAATGTATAATTTGGTATCCCACTCTCACTTATTTCTGCTGCCAAAGATCGGTTTTCGCGTTACTGTGTTCCGGTTTGAAGGATGACAGAGCTAGTACAATTACTGGGTAATGTGACATAATATCTTTAAGTCACAAGGTTGGCAATGCGCTAGTGATATCCAATGCTATTACGAGCGTCTATAGGCTATAGTGACGCTTACTATCAAGTGGACCGTATTCTTGTCGGATGACTTAGTTCAATAGGTTCTGCAACCAGACATTTTATTATTATATTGAAAATCTTTTGCCTTTGTTCAGTGGATGTCCTACGGCTGATATAATAATAATAAAATCTTGAACTCTTAGAACCTATTAAGCAGCGAATATTGCAATAACAGTATATTATAAATATTCAGTAAAAAATCTAGATGTATGTAAGTTTTTTATAATAAATAATAATTATTATAAATTCCCACAACATCTCATAAATTGACTCCGTGATTTTCCGCGATAAGTCGCTTAAAGCATTTATGTTACGGACACCAGAGCACATAGGAATCACAAATATACTAAATAAATACATACATTTAACACCCAGATACAGAGCAAACATAAATATCGACTTATAAATATTTGTCCTTGGTGGTGATTAAAACATCGACCTTTGGCGCATCTGCGCCATCGGCCCCGTTAAAACCTAAATTACGGAGAACGTTAGCCAACCTTGTACATAAATAAAAAATAAGTTAATGTCATTCAAAATCAAAGTCAAATATGTCTTTATTCAATCATAACCCTATCATAAGCACTATTCTATCTAGGCCTTTCAAACTCTAAATTGTAAAAACAACAAAAAAGTATCATAGAGGTATCAAAGAGGTATCACTCAAATGATCGATGACCTTTACGGTGTTATAAGAGTGATTTAAACAAACAGGTAATTTATTATTAGTTCTTATATTCCTATTTTAATATTAGTTCTTTAATTTAAGTTTATAGCAGGTTCAATACGCGGACCACCAGAATAAAACTTGTCAGAAAAACTGAAAAACTGACGGTGCAAAGAATTCTAATAACACAATTTTAGATATTATTGAAAATATAGACAAGTATTAATGCAGTCCGCATAAAGGATTAAAATAAATTATTACTTAATAAATAGAATTCAATATAATTTTCCCGCTAAACCTAACCCCGGCATTGTATAAATAATGCACGTATCGATTGCTCTGCCCTTACCCATAATAGTATGTAATCCATGGCCGCTCATTACGGAGTGTACACACGGTTATCCATTATGAGGTTCGCGTGCGATGAGAACCAGCCTTATGTTGACGACGTTAAGGTTAACATGGACATGACTTTTAAAAGTCAGCGGGAAAAATGTTGCTATTCTAACGCAAAAGTTTGTAGTTGACAAATGGATTTTTTTATAAATATATGTTGCACTTTTATAGTACTGGTAGATTTAGATGATATTTGGTAAAGAGATTTATAGTCTAGAAAAGTAAAAATGTCTTACAATATCTCATACATTGACCTGACTCCGAAGGAAGTCGCCTAAAGCACCTGTGTTATAGACGACTGAGGAATTACAAACACAATACTTAAATGCATATTAATCATCTAGACTAAGAACAATTATTTATTTATCATATAAATGATTATCCTGGGTGAAGATCGAAACCAAGCAAATCAAAAGGCTTTTTTAAACCCACAAGATAGGATCACTTTATTAAACATATGCTACGTTTTATCCTGGAGACATGTTACTGTGCGATAGAAATAACTTTTCATATATCATAATCCCTACAACATCTTATATTACTACTATAAACATATATCTCTAAGGAATAAGATAATGTGTGAATTATTTATTTAATTATATATTTAGCTGTTGAGGTTGTAAATGTATTAAATTAGATAGGTATTACCCATAGTATTACTTTCTATTATGACGGATAGCTTTACCGCCGTCATTCATTTTAGTCTAGTGTGCGACACCGTTTATCTATTCAGCTTTAAAAAACCGTATCTGAAATAAAAGTGTTATTTTATTTATTTTTATTAGACCAAGTCGACAAACTGGCATAAAGACCGCTGGGTAGTAAGCGTCACCACAGCCTTTACATGCTCGTAATATCACAAGAATATGACTTGCCCGTTGCCAACCTTGCGCCTTGAAGATATTATTTCACATTTCCCAGTAATTGTAATAATGCGATCTCTTCTATATGGCGATAAAAATAGGTTAGAGTGTATGCTTACTTGTCGACCTGGTTTAATAAAACAGATAAAATTGAACAGGTTATATCAGGGAATGAATAGGAAATAATTTGACAAAAACATTATAGAATTTGTATCCCCGATATAGGACAAAAAGTCAAACCAAAAGATGGCAGAACGATTTATCCGAAATATGAAGAGGGGTAAAAACAGAGACGAGTGGATCAAATTAGGAAAGGCTTATCTTAAACGGCAACCTTATCAACAAACTAGAATATATATTAAACAACAGAAAAAGGCCATTATGATAATTGTCTGAAATTATGGTCAGCAAACAAAAACTTTATTTAACTATTTATTGTAGCAGAAACTCTATTATAATGTTTTGAACGTTACAAATAAAATAATTATAACTCTACTTGAACTGTAACCGACTGAATTATTCTATAATACCAATTATATTATTGTACAATCAGAATAAAACACATGTTTTATTACATGCACGAACATTTTATTTTCCATCAAACGTATTACTTATCTGATTAAAAATTGATACAATAAATGCACATGCAATCGCATGGCTGCCACGTTTAAATACATCCTTATAACCGACCACTATAGATAGGTCTCTGTCAATGTATTCGGTTAGTTTGTCTAGTATTATCGTTTCGGTGTATCGAGGTTCTATTCAAAGTAGCCATATTGTAGTCACACCCTTGCATTTGGAATTAACGTTTGAATTTCAAAATTGGAATGTCTGCGGTGCGGCTCGTCTGGCTTGGGTCACGTGACCTGGGGTGTCTATGCCACCAATCAATTCTTTATGATATGGGTGAATGTAATGCTCCTTAGACAAATATAATTGATACTGGCTACTTTTAATTGATGGGCCCGATGGCGCAGGTGGTAGTGGTCCTATCTTGTGCGCCAGGGGTGTGAGTTCAATTTCAACCCAGAGCAAATATTTATATGATGATATTTGTGTTTGTTCTGTGTCTGGGTGTTATGTATTAAGTAGTATATTTGTGATTCCTCTGTTGTCTTGCGTCTGTAACACAAGTGCTTTAAGCGACTTACCAAGGAGTCAGATCAATGTTATAGATTACTGTGGGAATTTATAATTATTAATTGATTAATTTTAAAAGTTACACAGGAAAATAGATGCCAGCTACATCGTTTATTAGAAACGTTATTGAAGTACATCACGAATTCTAAAGAAAAAGTGATGAAATCAATAACATTAAGGCATGTGAGGCTTCTCAGATGAAAGTGGTATATATACTCTATTAATAACAAAATTAGTTTGACCCGTAGCGATAAAACCAATTTAGACATTTAAGAATTGGAACACAAATTTGCGTATTCTGGTAATGGCTACTTTTAGTATTTATAATTAATTTTTGGCTTTATTGGAGCCTTATGGGGATGCTAGTCTTGGCCTTCCGAAAGCTGGCAAAATGACTGTGCTTTATGGTAGGTAATTAGCTCAAACATATGGAGGCGCTCAAATTCTCTATTGACATACAATTTGTCTTATTTTATTATCTTTTAATGTTAATTAACGTGTCCAAATAAGTAAGCGAAGCCGTTTACCCTAAAGAAACTTTCTTAAATTTTTTATCCCAAAGTCAATACATTTTTAAGTAACATGCATTTGTTTGTCATCATCCACATAGCAGGTCCACTGCTGGACACAGACTTCTCCAAGAAAGGGAGAATTTGACCAGAACTGCTGCAGCGTAACTTCACGACAGAAATGCTGCAGCCTATTTAAACTTTGTTGCAGTTGAGCTACGTTTTTTCAGGTGGATATACCGCCATCAGGTGTATTTGTATTCATCGGATTCTGGTGCCTAAGGCTCCTACAAAACCTGGTACAGAAAGAGATACCGGTACCCCACCACTAAACCCCTGAACTGATTTATTAAAATAAACGTATAATAGATCTTTAAATGAATTAAAAAGTAGAATATAACAAATATTACTACATTGTTGACCTTATGAAAGTGTTTCAGGCAAAAGTAATAAAGTACTTTTGTATCTACCAGGACCACCATGGCGAAAACGAAATAAGTTACAAGTCTGAAATTTAAAAACAGTAATCCAATTTTGGAACATAACATTATCATTATGCAACGTACATATCTAATTTTCGAATGTAGGTCAAACTAGAGATGGCCTCGGAGATGCGTGTTAACGAGTAGCCAATCTTCCCAAATGGTTAACAATAATGAACCGTATCGTTCAAACAATAAGGCACAATAATAACACTACACGTGTATCAGGTTTTATACCTGCTGTTTCAATTTTCGAACTCGATTCAAATAACAAAAGACTATCTCGATCGCTTAATCGAATGTCGACCACGCCCGTGAACTATAGCCGGCCAGTAATTTGGAGGTCAAAAATATTTTACTTTGTTATTGCAGATAATATATACGAGAAAGTAATCGAATAACGGCGCCCATGTTTATGAAGCCATGTAGCCGTGGAGTGCCGATAGAGTAGAATAGTACCTCTCTCTGTACCAGGTGGCGTATGAGGCGACTAAGGTACTGAGAACGACAGATGGCGGCATATCCATCCAAAACAGCGCAGCTTTAATTCTGCATGATAGGGATGGGCAGCAGCATACTTATCGCAAATTTGCGAACTGCAATTGCCACCAATCTGCCCTGCGCGAGAATTATTTATTTATTTAACTTTATTGCACAAAATGTACAAATGGCTGACTTAGTTCCAGGTGGCATAATTATGGGTAGAATCTTCCTATCTTGGAGAAAAAATTTACTTTAATTCTTAATATACTTATTTTCGTCACTGATTGATGTAATTTATTTATCTTTCCGTTTATCTATTTATATATCATAAACGTTATAGTAATGATTAGATTTTTTATAAATTTTAAAAACAAATGACCGCGGCCAACTTCCCTTGGCAAAACAGAAAACATTCTTTATAAGACCATTAGACCTAACAACTTACTGATAGTTCGGCCTTATTCTAAAATTACTCAAAGACTCATAAGTTGAGGTACTAAGAAAGAACTAACTGAAGGCTACCTTATCATCATTATACCAGCTATTAAAAGTCCACTGCTGGACATATTCCTCTCCAAGAAAGAAGAATTATTGCCCATAATTGCCACGTAGGGCAAGCGTGTTGTATACCACCATCTGCCGGTTCTGGTACTTTAGTCGCCTCTTACGATACCTGGTGCAGTGGAAGGTACTATTCTACTCCGCCGGTACCTCACGGTAACTACTATAACAGCAGCTATATCAGGAAACCAAGTTTATTTAACAAGAGTAACTTTTTATAATAAGGTCAACAAAGAGACCTAATGAACCATAAGGCAAACCACAATGTGTCGTAAGGTACCAGCAGATAATAGTACTTCCCTTTAACTTCCCTTTCTACGAGGTGGTGTTAGTAGTTACTGAGGTACCGCAACTAACAGATGGTGGTATATCCATACAAAAGAATATAGCATAAAGTCAGGGCTTAATGAAGCTACGCTCGATTGCTATTAATTTCACTTGATTAGAGTGGAAATTACGAGCGTAATTTCACCTTTCTTCATGATGCCAATATCGAGCAGTGGATGAACAATGGTACTTCCTACTTATAGTGCTGTTAGTTTACTTGGATAAATTCAGAAAGAAATTATCTAGAATGATTTGTAGAGATTTACTCGACTTGTTCACGCGTATTCTTAATAATTCCAGTATTCTTAATAATTATGTCACGTGTCACACAAAGTCTGTGTTGCAGGCATTCCTAATGAACTGGTCGATCATGCGAGGCGATGAAAGGCGTACTTGGTTATTTGTTCAACGTTCTCGTTAAGGACGACGGATTAGATACTGTTTCGAACATAATAAAAATGGCGATCAATGTTTGAATATAAAAATATATATATATGTAACCGGTGTGTGCAGTAATAGCACGTAAAGATCAATAGTTTCAGGACAGATTAATAATAATGATAATGAATTCATACAACATCTTATACATAGACCGGATCCCTAGTAAGTCACTTAAATTAATTTTTAGTAGTATATGCTCTGATGTATGTAATTCTCAGACAATAGAGAAGTTACAACAATATACTTAAATACATATTTAATACAAAATAAACACCAATATTCATTATATAAAAGTTAATCATGGGTGGGGATCGAGCCCATCACCCTTGGTGGGTAAAGTAGGAACATTACGTAATGCACTAACGAGTTCATAGAAAAAATCTATTGTATACAATCCCAATACTATTGTTGAAAAAGTGAATGGGAACTTGTTTGTCTTGCTGTGAAGGTGTGCTTGTGAAGGCATGATCACTACTTAAATGATCAACATGCATTTTTAAACACATTGTAGAAAGTCAAAAAGAGAATAGGTCACCTTTTATTCCCGATAAAAATATACTATACCTTAAAGAAAACCTGACTTGTTTCAAGCATCAGCAAGCAAATTCAAAATCATGTGATAATGAAGCAACCAATTTTATAATATTATCATTCTGATATAATCATCTGCATTAGTCTATTATTATATCCTATGTCTATCGCCTAGTAAAGTGTTCGCATTGTTGTTGCCGAATAAAAGGCGAGAGACGCAAAATCCAACAAAATAATCAGAAATAATATTTTAAGCTCACAGGGTAGGCAACGCTCCAGTGACATTCTTACGATACGATATATACGTAAGACCATATGCTTGTTTAACGACTTAGTAAATAAATTTAAAAAAAGCTCTTGAGTATCAAACGCGGCGTAGTCACCGCGAAGATCCCGTGGGTGTTAATTGGAGTATCGCGATTAATGAACCCGCAGGCTGATGTGTGAAGTGTGCGCCTCCGCTGCAAACTGTGGGCTTAATGACGAGAGTGAGCCCTAATGAACTGATACGAGACTCGTTGAGGTGTTCCCGTTCGCAGTTCTACGGGAATGAATGAAGGAGTGACACATATCATCGGTCATTATATGTTTTAAGTTTTTGAGGATACGTTTCATAAAGTAACTGTAATAAACAAAGTTATATTTTTTTTATTCTTATTTTATTCTTATATTATATTATTTTCCTACAATCTCTTTTGACCTGACTCGGTGGTAATTCGCTTAAATCCTTGTTGTGTGATACGGACATCAGACAAAAGAGGAATCACAAATATACTACTTAAAGACATATATTAACACCCAGATAAATAACAAATAAATAACTGTTAAATAAATCATTGTCCTGGGTGGGAATCAAACCCACAACTATTGTCACTACCATCTTCGCCATCGGGCCCGTCAAAATAATCACATAATAATCAGTCAAAATAATAAACAAGTTTTGAGAACTCTGTATAAGAACTCGGATTTAAAGTCAAACTGACATAGCCATTGTAGTTTGAAAAGGCTTCAGTTTGTTTATTTTACAGGTGTTTAAAGAAAAGGTGTTAAGTAATTTAAATCTGAAACTGAAGTTATATAATCAGGTATTCGATTGATCCCTAAGGATAGATAACTAAAGATAGATAAA
This sequence comes from Heortia vitessoides, assembly GCA_020976665.1. NCBI lineage: Eukaryota > Metazoa > Arthropoda > Insecta > Lepidoptera > Crambidae > Heortia > Heortia vitessoides. The sequence continues at coordinate 12,934,054 of JACJUM010005601.1, forward strand.
TATAAGTAACAGTACACAAAGAACAATATGCAGTCCAATGCTATAAATATATGGTAGAAAATAAAAAAAAAACCTTATTTGCGTCGATAAGCGATAAAATTTTCCAAATAAATTGCTCTACAAATAACATTTAAGTATATCTAATAAAGATTCGTTTACGAAGTTTATCGTCATCAGCGTCATCACAGCTGGACATGGTGGAGGTAGATGGGCCTGTCCAGCGCGGCAATGACGTAAAATTCCCCTTTGGTCTACGTCCAGCAGTGGACTTCGACTATCTTTTCTATGATGGCATTACAGAAGGGATGTTTTACATCCCCCTCGCACCCAAAACAAACAAATTAACGTTCAAACTCCACACAACTCATATAATAACATTTTATCATTTTACGACATCATGCAAACTTTCTCCATTGATCGGCGACCTCGCATTATCGGCTTGTCGACAAATATTGTGTTTTCCATCACACCCCTTGTTTCCGACCCATTTCCTATCGGCTTTCGAACACCTTTCTTTCTATGTGTAATTTATGAGTCGGTTTATTCAATGCGCTGTATTTCAGAAGACTTCCTAGCTATTGTAAGATATATTAATATTGCATTATTAAAGCCGGACAAGTATACTTCTTGATATAAAAATAAAAATATAATAAACAAATTCACGGCATCTCATACGTTGACCTGACTCAGAGATAAGTAGCTTAAAGCACTAGTGTTTCAAATATCAGACAACAGATAAATTACAAATATAATACTTAGGTACATATTAATAAGACCCAAGCACAGAACAAATATAAACATTCATCATGTAAATGTTTGCTCTGGTTAGGGGTCGAACCCATGACCTTTACAAGATAAAAGATCACCCATCTGCGCCATCGGGCCCGTCAAATAAAAATGAATCGTCAAAATCTATTTACGAGTATAACTTTGAATTTACAAAATAAAATAATATTTTTTTTGTATTTGTAATGAGTTATATGAAAATAATGCATTATTACCAGTTTATAGGCTAGACTCCTAATGACAAGATTAAAGCACTGCCGATAAGGGGATGAAAGAGATTTTTTTTATTATATACCTGGACGGAGTCGGGGCGGGTAGCTAGTTAGTTTTAATTAAAAGGAGGGTAAATTACTGCTTCATTAACTAACCTTATTACTTATCTTACTTACTTATCCTGTGAAAGACCTAGATTAGCCAGAACAAGGCATTTTGTATGATACTAAGTTTCTACATTCGCAATGTTCTGGGGTAAGACGCAAGAATTTGTAGGTACTTTCAAAAAATACGTAATACGAAATTTAACATATAATATATACGACTCCGCGGGATGATAAACACGACCACAGCCTATAGACTCTCTTGTCATCACAAAGTAACCACTAGCGTATTTATAAAGTAATCAATTTAATATCATTGCCTCTATCACCCTTCACACTGGAACACAGCAGTGCGAACACTGCTATTTGGCGGTAGAAATATGTGAGAGTGAGGTACCGATGCACACGAGCTTTGTATAAGGTCTATCTCTAGGATGAGTGTAACACTACACTATAATGATTTCACATATTCATGTAAATGTATAAATTTATACAATTCTGTTAATGGTTAGTTATGGTTTTGGTTTAAACTAAAAACATCATTGTTATTTGCCTTTATTGTCTAAACG